>JAJJWW010010174.1:0-241415 GCA_023531295.1 Papaver armeniacum | reverse complement strand
GCGGGTCAACTCGGAATCCTTCAGTCGGGCCAAAGGTCAAACCGAGAGTCGGTGTGAGTCGGAGTGTAGTCAGGCCTGAGTAGATTTGGTGCGTCTTGGCTCGAGCCATTGCACATCTTTGTTAGTCATGCGCCATCATTTGCCTTTTGCATTGTTTTGGCTGCATGACCTAGCCATCCCAATTGCATCATACATAAATTACCGACATCTAAGCCCATTTACGACTTCATCATTGCGGCTTCGGTCATTCCACTGCCTATCCAACCTCAATTCCATCTATATCTTCTTACACAATACCCATTGCTTTTTCCCCACAGACCTTGACCATCCCACGGTGCCGGCTTCACGCCATCATGCCGGACGCACCAACACCTTCAGTTGTGAACCAGCAGCTCACTTGAGCCAATCCATTCATTCAATTCAACACCTGACACTCATCTTGAGCTCAACAACAAATTCCATATCTCCCTCAGCACTTCTTCGTAACAAATGACTCAAGCCTACATTGCAATCATCACAAAAGCCGCAATTGCTCACGACCACCTCCAACAAGATCACCTCAAACGAAGATCATCTCCAACCTCGACAGCGGTGACAACTCATTCGCGACCTCCATCTAGCTCATTAGACTGCCAAAACTCAGCTGCAATACCACTGCCATAAGCCACTTCTGCCTCACAGCTCAAAGCCATTTAATCTTCAATCTCGGTCACCACCAGATCACATCCATTTCAGCTCCTTGAAATAACAATAGTACCAATCACTCAGACCAGCACAAACACATTTCATTTGGCTGGTGTAAGCCTGCAATCACCAGCTCTTCCTCCTGCCAATCAGCTCTATCTCCCCTGCAACATTTCATTACCACACAAAGCCCCAGATCCTAACCAAATCGGATCGGCACACTGCAATGGCCTGAACCCTGCGGGTGCTTACGTGCTTGCACTTGGTTGCACACACTCGAACCTAACTATACTCATTGCAAACTCCCAAGTGTAACCCGTAATTTCCATTCCTCAGTAGCTTCGGCTCAACTACATCCACTTACTTTCCAGCATACTACATCAGTTTGATTTCTTTTTCAAGCCAAACACAGCCCATCTCTTAACTTCAAACACCAGATTCATTTGCAACCTATATCAGCTCATTAACAACCATGGCAGCAACCAGTTCTCATCTAACTTTACTCCTCGACTATGTGAACTGCAACATTACCAGTTGCTCAGCTGTAGCTCCAGAGCTGCTCATGGACCCAGTGCCATTCCTTCGACCAAGCCACAACAACTCCCAACCTTAGCTCAGCCATACTAGCTATGGCACCTGCATCTCCATATGCCAATGAACCACCAAATTCTACCATCTCCAACGATCTGCAGCTGCACCTCAATTCCTGTAACTTCATGGTCGCAATGCCATGCCAGCGACCACAATCTGCGGCAAGCATCAATCCAAGAGCAACCCATCTTTTTATTCATCAACTACTTGCTCCCGAAAGCAAACCCAACATCATATTTGAGCGAACAATCATTGAAACATCTAGTAAACCCTAAATTTGATTTGCTTCTTCTCTCTTCTCGTTCTCAAGATTAAACCTCAAATTCCATCTCAAATCTGCATGGTAACTCCATCATCTACAAATTCCAACAACATAAACCTTCTCTTACGAATTCGATTGAGAACCCTTCTTCATTTGTTTAACGAGAATGGCTTCAATTCCTTCTCCTTGCTTATCAACAACCCACACTGGAACAAATTTAACTCCGAGAGAAACCTACTTCTGTTTCATTTTCAATTTCAAAGACTAACCTATCCATCAATCACATCACCAGAGGTATAACACACCGTAACCCTTCGGATTTGAGCAAAACCCTATCGATTCTTCGATTCAAATCGTCTTCCTCTTCATTTCAAACACCCACATGCGAACCCTAGACATCGATCCATACCAAATAATTCTCCATCATCTCGTCTTCATGGATCTCTTCCGCTCAAAGGTGATAAAGGAGCCGCCATGGACTCTCTCCCGAGTTTCGATTTACGAATTGAGAAAAATATCTCTCTCTCTTGTAATGAAAATGAATTGTAATGAAACGGGGTTGGATAATGACAACCCAAACACCCGGATAAGGGCCACCCAGTCTTTACATGGCTTGTCGGTTTCGCGGAACCGACTGCTTATTCACTTCTTTGCTCACCCGTAGCTAGCTTCGCTCGCTGATAGGTGTAGAATACACCGTATTTACTATCTAGAGTTTATGCTTTCTTTGCTATTTTTCGTGTGAATTATGTGTCTTATGTTCGCTTTTGAGTTTTATAGGTGTTTTGGAGTCATTTGAGTAAAAGGAAGTGGAACTCGCTCAAATTCAAGATTTCTTCTCATCACCACGAGACGACGAAAAGATGAAGCCAATGGCGAAAGAACGAAGTCATTCGAGTTCGTATGGAGAATTACAAGCAAAACGAGAATTTGAAGGCTAAAGAGCAAAATGGTGGGACAAGTGCTATTGGTAACCCCACATACGTTAAGGGGTAGCCATTCCGTTAAGGGGTGAACTGTTCCAAAGGGACTACTACCGGGAGCCCATCCACATGTTAAGGGGCAACTCTCTTTAGGAGGAGTGTTAAAGACAACCAGCTAAAGTTATGGGGCTATTCTGGGGGTTCACATCATTAGCATTGTGGGTGCGAATAGCCATTCCCACATAAAACTCAATTGGGGTCGACTGTGTATACTCATTTAGTTCTTCCCATTTGATGAATCGAGAGAGGAGATGACTCTGAGTTTTGAGAAGATTAGGGTTTGAATTTGTGAGATAAGAAATCGAGAGATGGAAACAATGAGAGCCGACGATGGTGGTGAATTCGAAGGATGGATGTCATCAATCTGAGATGTGAGTTTTCTTTGCGCTAATCGAGAAATTAGAGTCTCATTATTGACTCGGGAGATGAAGAACGAACTAGATTAGGGTTCTACAGCAATTGATGAAGCACAGAAGACAGAAATTGAGAAAGAAGAATGAAACAGCGGCTGCGTTGTGAGTCCGAGAGATCAAGAAGGGGTGAACCAGAGAGAGGAGGCGACACCTGAGTGAGAAATCGATGAAATTGGTGGCCTGTAAATTGGTTCTTGAGATAGTGAAGAAAGACAGGGTTTGAATCTGTGTGATATTGCTGTTGAATCAAGAGAGGAGCGAGATGAATAAAATGGGTTTGATTGAATTGAAGTTATAGTGGCGAATTGGGTCTCAAGAATTCGGGGAAGAAGACTTAGGGTTTCTTTGTTGTGCTCGAGGTTAAATGGAAGATGGAAGAAATCGGTGTGAATCAATGAGAAGAAGAGAAGAGAATGGATTCAATTTGGTGTTTGCTACTATTTATGATTTAGGGTATGAATTTCAGTGAGAAGAATTGAAGGAGGGTTTGTTTTGATGAGATCTGGGGAATTGATGTTTGAGATAGTGGTTGAATTCAATCCGGAAAATGGAGAAATTGGTCGAGTTGTTGGTATAGCTCAGATGGTGATGCTTCTGTTGGCTTTGTGGATGGGTTAGCTGAGTTGAACTGTGGTGGTATCAACGGTTGAATCTGGATGATTCTGGTGGTACAAGGAAATGGGTCATGGAGGCAGTGAGTTTGAATTGCAGAATCTGGTAGCAGCTGTAACAAGATCGAGAGGATTGTGCTCGATGGATTAGTCTCAGATTTGGGTTTTGGATGAAATTGGTTTTGATTGAAATGAAGGGAGATGGCATTGGTGACAACAAGCTACGAGAAAATGGATGATGTGTGTTGAGTTAGCTCGAGACTATACAACCGAGATAGCTAGTGTTGATTGGCGGTGAGCTCGAGTCATGTTGAGTCAAGTGGTTGCTGAGATGTAATTGCGAGTGGGAACCTGCAGGGGTATTGATGCACCGGAAGTTTGCATTGCGGGGATGGAGAATGGTGGAGATGCGCTGTATTTGGTGGTTGATGTTGAGTGGTAGGTAATGGGTTATGCCAAAGCTACGAGGTGATGGGATTGGAAGTTTGCATTGCGCTTGAGACTCAAGTGAATGCATTGTTGATCAATTAGAAGGCCCGGTGGATGCGAGATGGAAGTGGCGTTGAGGCAAGCTAGGGCGAGTGAAGCAGTGAGATTTGTGACAAGATGAGGTGCGAAATTGAACAAAAGATGGTCTTTGATAGGCAAACGTGAAAGTAAATGAGTTGTGGTGATCGCGAAATCAATATTGCAGGTGGACTGTGGTTGCCTGGTGTTGATTGAGTGAATGGAGACATTGCAAGGAGTCTGTGCTGTATGGAATTGTTAACTGAGATTGGAATGAAGTTGCTGTAATCTGTGTCAGCACTGTGCGTTACGCAAGAAAGCCTAGAGGGTCATGAACTAGAGGAGCGGTGGTAATGTTAGTAATGGCTTAAGGAGTTGACAAGAATTTGTGGTAAAATCAAAGCGATCTGAGGAAGGTTGGGTTTCGCATGTAGCGCAATGTGAGCCGTGAGTGAGGTCGCGAATGTGAGCCGGTGAAGTGGTGTAGGCATGCTAGGATTACATGGCTGGAGTTGGTGATGATGGTGCATTACGGTTTCCGGGCGGCCATCATGGTCAAGCACACTATTGTGCATCACAAGACATGGCTCGTCTGAAGACTTCCGGAGTCGACACATGAACTTGAACTGGCCTGACTCTCTCCCGACTCGGTTTGACCTGACTCTTCTTAACCGAGTTGTCTCGGTTGACTGTGTTGACTCGGGACGTCCCGGCCCGTTGACCGGTGACCGGTTTGACTTTGCCGGTCACCCGAGCTAGTTTTCCGGCGACTTTTCCGGCCAAGTTCGACCGCAATCCCAGTTTTCCAGAGCGTTTTGGGACATATTTTCTGCACGGGTTTCTCTCCATGGTGGGCCGGGTGAATTTCCAACTAATGGACTTGAAGACAAAACCTAATTTTGGAAGGAGTATCCTTTATGGAAATTGAGGAATATATAAAAGAGAGGACTTCTATCTTTTTGAGGATTATCTCTTAACTACTTTGTTCTAGGGTTTAGAAACATGAGACTTCTCTTTCTTCTTGTTATGAACTCCTTGAATATGAGTACCTAATTATCTTTTGGTTATGGAATAGTTGGATTTCACAAAGCATGATTCTTTGATTCAATATATTAGTTTTGTCTCATATTTATCGTTGCAATTCTCTTCGAAAATATTGTTTTATGATTGATTGATTGTTTTGTCAAGTTGCAAATTGGTAGAACTTCTAATCACATCTATTGCTAGTTTAGGGTTTATTATACGCAAAAGTGATATTCCTTGGATACAAGTAGCATAATATGATTATAGTTTGTAGTGATATATTCTTACGATCATATGTGAATCGTAACCTTTGTTAAATTGAATTAGTGCGCTTTCCACGTTCAATTGCTTTGATTGGCCTGATTTCATAGAACTTAATGCATCTAGGGAATTAAACTTGATTAGTGCTTTTACACGTTAGGTTGTTCCTTTAGGTAGAATTCATATTCGCATCTTTTAATGTGTTTGTTGATGACATGAGGAGGTTTGCGGGATATTCTTGCGATCAAGGTATTCTAGGGTCTTTGATAAAAGTTGAGATTAAAAATCAATTCTAGTTATTGTGAAAAGCATGTTAGTGAATGAAAACGAAATCCTTAACCAATATCTCTTCTATCTTATTTGTTTGCTTATTTGTTTCTTTGCTTTTATATTTGCTTAGTTCATAAAAATCAGAAATTCTTCCGGGTGTTTTATATAGGAAACCATAACAATTTGACAACCTAGACCTCTCTGTGGGATCGATCCTTTCTTGCCCTTGCTATATTTATATTTTGAGTAGTAAGAAAGTGTAAATTATTTTTGACGCTTACGACCGCGGTCAAATTTTGGCGCCGCTGCCGGGGAGGCAGCGGTTGTTAATTGTTTTTGGTTTCTTATTTTTGTATTTAGTTTTTGTTTTATTTTTATTTTTATTTTTTCTTATTTTCTGGGTTTTAACCTTGGTTTGAGAATTATTTCAGGTGCTTATTTCTATGGAAGGAGCATATTGGAGCAATCAATACGGGTTACAAGCTCAACAATATGAAAACTACCAATTCCATGGGTATAATCAAAACCAATTCATTGGTTATGACCAATATTCCATGGAACCTTATGGTTTTCCTCAACAACCTTATGGCGGGTATGTGTGTGAACAACCACAAGGATGGGAGGATTCTTATGCTCGTGAACAAAAAGTCTCTAATTTTATAGATAAAGTTTCCACCTTTTTACAAGAGGAATTTCAAAAAGCTAAAGAGACTACAAACGAGCAACTCCAAGAACTTCGTGAAGGTATGACTATCTTGCAAAGAGGCATTGATCAATATAAGGAAGATATGGATAATTCTAATGTGCATATGGTTTGTGATGAATATTTGGTTGATGCTAATGTTGAAAAAGGGCAATCCTTGGGCATTTTCGTGGATAATTGTGTAGTTAACTCAACTCTTGATCTTACTAATGATCATTCACCTATTCAAAAGGATGAGTTAGAGATTAACAACACTAAATTCAGCGAGGAACAATCTTATGTTGACTATGATAGTGACGGTGATTATGATACATTGCTTGAAACAACTCATGGTGACATCTCCGAGGAGTCTTTTTGGGATCAAGATGTAGACGAAGAGAAATATGTCGACACTTGTGTAGATTACTCAAGCATTGATCTTAAAAATGATCAAGAGCCTATTCAAAGGGTGGAGCTTGAGGATGATGCATTTTTGAGTGTTCTAAAAAAGTTTCTTATGATAAAATTTGGATCCACAAAAGAGTATGTGCCTTACAATAAAAAGGAGGAGTATGTTGAGAATGAAACCGTTTTGACCAATATTGTGGAAGACCCAATTGAGCTTGCAAATGATTGTAATGATGGTTTATGTCGAGACTTTGGTTACGGCAGAAACGGACGAAGAATGGTTGCAAGGTTTGATAGAGGACCATGATACACAAGAGGTGAACAATTCACTTGAGTTTTTCAAGGATGAAGAGGATTCCGTGATACAAGAGATTGTGCAAGGTTTATCTAACCCTTTGCCTATTGTTTCTTCTCCTTTACCTCTTATTGGTTTGAATGTATGTGCTTCGAGAATATTGTTGAATGACTTTGTTTCTCGTTTTCCGCCATTAGAGAAACTTGATTCTCATACTATGCAGGTTATGGAACCAGAAACCATGGAAGTACCCGACTCCTATATTCTTTATACACTTCCAAGTGTGGACAAGAATAAGTGTGGGGAAGCTTTTATCGGTTCATAGCTTCACTTTTGCTTAATTGTACTAATATTTGTGTGAAGCTAGTGTTTGCAAAACAGGTTCTATGGAAGGATCCCCAACTTTTCCGATTATTGGTGTATGGGGAATGAATCTTGCAAGGATATAGTCGGGCTGACGACTATAAAACAAGCGCTAAGTGGGAGGCAACCCACCGGTTTTGTATTTCTTATCCTTTTGCATTTTATTTTTGTTTCGTTTATTTATTTTTTTACTGTTTTTATATCATATTTGAATCCCTATGTTTAATTTCATTGAGTCCGTAATCTATCTTAGAAGAGAATTATGACGAATACCTTTTCGTCAGAAAATTTCAGACTGCGCGTAGTTCAGTCCAGAGACCATAACTGTCAGACCGTTTATCGAAACACTGTGAAATTTTGACACTGTGTAGAAAACACGTAGGTGAACAACTTTTGTGAAATGGAGTTTTTCCAAATTCCTTACCAATTTGCACAGTTTTTGCGTTTTATCTGCTGTTACGTCAGAATTCAGAACTTTCGGTTTTACACATTGAGGACAATGTGAAGTTTAAGTGTGGGGAGCATTTATATGTTTGTATAGTTTGTTTTTGACACCATTAGTGGATGGAACCATTTTGAATGCAGGAGTTGAGGAACCAATTAACTAAAAAGGGAAGAATATAGCTCGAAATCACAAATTAACATGATAGTTGTTACCATATCTCGGAATATCACCATATCACATTCTATTTTTATTTTTCCATATTTATCTATTGTTCTCTAAGTGCTTTGGTGGGTCACTAAACATCGACGTGTTATTACTGCTAGGATGAAATAGAGTGATTGAGTTACTAGAAAAGAAAGGAAAAAAAAAAAAAAAGAGACCGACCAATTAGACCAAAACGGAATAAAAAGACACTTGGGAATAGCAAGTATGTGTGAAACGTAGTCCCCGTCTCCGTCGCCTAAACAAGCGTGGAATGCAGGATCCAAGGCAACTATCATGTACTTGCTGACAAGAAGCATGCGCTTGGATCCAAAAGATCTAATCATGCCGTCTAAAAAAAAAAAAAAAAAAAAAAAAAGAAATTGGATCCAGTTTGATCCAATCATAAAAAAAAAAAAAATTTATTATTGTGGTGAATAAAGTCACTCTTGGTTCCCTTGTATATGCCAATTGATTTGATGTAGCATTCAAAGACCAAGTAGCTCAATCCAATAGGATTAGGTTCATCTTAGCAGTGACCTTCTTGAAGATATGGGAAACATCGAACACTTGTGAATATTCGCCAACATCTACATCGTTATCCATCTTCTTTATCTTTTCATTGTGATTGTGGTTTGTTAGTTTCCGAGTATTGTGGCTTGTTCAACTATCTAATTAGAGTTTATTTACTAATATATGAATTGAATTTGCAAGGTACCTCCTCCTGTAGTCAATTTGGATTCGTTCATTGATTTGTCACAAATAGACGGAGTTTGAAATATAGGTTTTGTAGGTAGACCTCTTGTAAACCTTCACGAGACTATAACTCGTCCACTAGGGACACCTAGGGGTTTAAAGGCTTGTTATTTATGCTAAAAGTGACCGTAGCCTCGACGACACGGAGTTGTTGTATTTTATTGTTTTGTTTGATTTGCTCGAGGACTAGCAAAGTCTAAGTGTGGGGGAATTTGATAGGTGTAGAATACACCGTATTTACTATCTAGAGTTTATGCTTTCTTTGCTATTTTTCGTGTGAATTATGTGTCTTATGTTCGCTTTTGAGTTTTATAGGTGTTTTGGAGTCATTTGAGTAAAAGGAAGTGGAACTCGCTCAAATTCAAGATTTCTTCTCATCACCCCGAGACGCAGCGAAAAGATGAAGCCAATGGCGAAAGAACGAAGTCATTCGAGTTCGTATGGAGAAGTTACAAGCAAAACGAGAATTTGAAGGCTAAAAGAGCAAAATGGTCGGACAAGTGCTATTGGTAACCCCACCGTACGTTAAGGGTAGCCATTCTGTTAAGGGGTGAACTGTTCCAAAGGGACTACTACCGGGAGCCCATCCACATGTTAAGGGGCAACTCTCTTTAGGAGGAGTGTTAAAGACAACCACTAAGGTTATGGGGCTATTGTGGGGGTTCACATCATTAGCACTGTGGGTGCGAATAGCCATTCCCACATAAAACTCAATTGGGGTCGACTATGTATACTCATTTAGTTCTTCCCATTTGATGAATCGAGAGAGGAGATGACTCTGAGTTTTAAGAAGATTAGGGTTTGAATTTGTGAGATAAGAAATCGAGAGATGGAAACAATGAGAGCTGACGATGGTGGTGAATTCGAAGGATGGATGCTGCTCAATCTGAGATGTGAGTTTTGCTGCGAATCGAGAAATTAGAGTCTGTTATTGACTCAGGAGATGAAGAACGAACTGGATTAGGGTTCTACAGCAATTGATGAAGCACAGAAGACAGAAATTGAGAAAGAAGAATGAAACAGCGGCTGCGTTGTGAGTCCGAGAGATCAAGAAGGGGTGAACCATAGAGAGGAGGCGACACCTGAGTGAGAAATCGATGAAATTGGTGGCCTGTAAATTGGTTCTTGAGATAGTGAAGAAAGACAGGGTTTGAATCTGTGTGATATTGCTGTTGAATCAAGAGAGGAGCAGATGAATAAAATGGGTTTGATTGAATTGAAGTTATAGTGGCGAATTGGGTCTCAAGAATTCAGGGAAGAAGACTTAGGGTTTGCTGTTGTGCTCTGAGGTTAAATGGAAGATGGAAGAAATCAGGGTGTGAATCAATGAGAAGAAGAGAAGAGAATGGATTCAATTTGGTGCTGCTACTATTTATGATTTAGGGTATGAATTTCAGTGAGAAGAATTGAAGGAGGGTTTGTTTTGATGAGATCTGGGGAATTGATGTTTGAGATAGTGGTTGAATTCAATCCGGAAAATGGAGAAATTGGTCGAGTTGTTGGTGTAGCTCAGATGGTGATGCTTCTGTTGGCTTTGTGGATGGGTTAGCTGAGTTGAACTGTGGTGGTATCAACGGTTGAATCTGGATGATTCTGGTGGTACAAGGAAATGGGTCATGGAGGCAGTGAGTTTGAATTGCAGAATCTGGTAGCAGCTGTAACAAGATCGAGAGGATTGTGCTCGATGGATTAGTCTCAGATTTGGGTTTTTGGATGAAATTGGTTTTGATTGAAATGAAGGGAGATGGCATTGGTGACAACAAGCTACAGAAAATGGATGATGTGTGTTGAGTTAGCTCGAGACTATACAACTGAGATAGCTAGTGTTGATTGGCAGTGAGCTCAGGTCATGTTGAGCTGAAGTGGTTGCCTGAGATGTAATTGCAGAAGTGGGAACTCGGGGTATTGATGCAGTGGAAGTTTGCATTGCAGGGATGGAGAATGGTGGAGATGCCGCTGCAGCTGGTGGTTGATGTTGAGTGGTAGGTAATGGGTTATGCCAAAGCTACAGGTGATGGGATTGGAAGTTTGCATTGCAGTTGAGACTCAAGTGAATGCATTGTTGATCAATTAGAAGGCCTGGTGGATGCAGATGGAAGTGGCGTTGAGGCTGGCTAGGCGAGAGTGAAGCACCAGAGATTTGTGACAAGATGAGGTGCGAGGAATTGAACAAAAGATGGTCTTTGTGATAGGCAACTGTGAAAGTAAATGAGTTGTGGTGATCGCGAAATCAATATTGCAGGTGGACTATGGTTGCCTGGTGTTGATTGAGTGAATGGAGACATTGCAAGGAGTCTGTGCTGTATGGAATTGTTAACTGAGATTGGAATGAAGTTGCTGTAATCTGTGTCAGCAGCTGTGCAACGCAAGAAAGCCTAGGCTGTGAACTAGAGGAGCAGGTGGTAATGTTAGTAATGGCTTAAGGAGTTGACAAGAATTTGTGGTAAATCAAAAGCGATCTGAGGGAAGGTTGGGTTTCGCATAGAGCGCAATGTGAGCTTTCTTGGTGAGGTCGCGAATGTGAGCCGGTGAAGTGCGGTGTAGGCATGCTAGGATTACGAGGGCTGGAGTTGGTGATGATGGTGCATTACAGTTTCCAGGCAGCCATCATGGCTGAAGCACAATTATTGTGCATCACAGCACATGGCCTGTGCAAGACTCAGGTCTGACACATGAACTTGAACTGGGCCTGACTCTCTCCCTGACTCGGTTTGACCCTGACTCTTCTTAACCGAGTTGACTCGGTTGACCTGTGTTGACTCGATCGGTCCCGACCCGTTGACCGGTGACCGGTTTGACTTTGCCGGTCACCTGAGCTAGTTTTCCGTGACTTTTCCGGCCAAGTTCCGGCCGCAATCCCAGTTTTCCGGCGAGCGTTTTTGGGACATATTTTCTGCACGGGTTTCTCTCCATGGTGGGCCGGGTGAATTTCCAACTAATGGACTTGAAGACAAAACCTAATTTTGGAAGGAGTATCCTTTATGGAAATTGAGGAATATATAAAAGAGAGGACTTCTATCTTTTTGAGGATTATCTCTTAACTACTTTGTTCTAGGGTTTAGAAACATGAGACTTCTCTTTCTTCTTGTTATGAACTCCTTGAATATGAGTACCTAATTATCTTTTGGTTATGGAATAGTTGGATTTCACAAAGCATGATTCTTTGATTCAATATATTAGTTTTGTCTCATATTTATCGTTTGCAATTCTCTCGAAAATATTGTTTTATGATTGATTGATTGTTTTGTCAAGTTGCAAATTGGTAGAACTTCTAATCACATCTATTGCTAGTTTAGGGTTTATTATACGCAAAAGTGATATTCCTTGGATACAAGTAGCATAATATGATTATAGTTTGTAGTGATATATTCTTACGATCATATGTGAATCGTAACCTTTGTTAAATTGAATTAGTGCGCTTTCCACGTTCAATTGCTTTGATTGGCCTGATTTCATAGAACTTAATGCATCTAGGGAATTAAACTTGATTAGTGCTTTTACACGTTAGGTTGTTCCTTTAGGTAGAATTCATATTCGCATCTTTTAATGTGTTTGTTGATGACATGAGGAGGTTTGCGGGATATTCTTGCGATCAAGGTATTCTAGGGTCTTTGATAAAAGTTGAGATTAAAAATCAATTCTAGTTATTGTGAAAAGCATGTTAGTGAATGAAAACGAAATCCTTAACCAATATCTCTTCTATCTTATTTGTTTGCTTATTTGTTTCTTTGCTTTTATATTTGCTTAGTTCATAAAAATCGAAATTCTTAGGGTGTTTTATATAGGAAACCATAACAATTTGACAACCTAGACCTCTCTGTGGGATCGATCCTTTCTTTCCCTTGCTATATTTATATTTTGAGTAGTAAGAAAGTGTAAATTATTTTTGACGCTTACGACCGCGGTCACTCGCCTGTGAATTGGTCTTTCCGCTCTTTTTCACTTTAAATGGGTGATTTCTTCTCCTTTTGCTCCGTGCAACTCCAGAGTACCTAATAACTCAAAAACACACGTAAAGTACATAATTCACAAGAAAAATAGCAAAGAAAGCGTAACTACTAGATAGTGAATACGGTGTATTCTACACCTATCACCGATCCATGTAAGTGTGACGGTTTCTTGAGTGAAAGAGTGGAAGATCATGGTGAAACCAGTTCCAGGTTGTGCGGAGACTTGGTTAACCGTCCACCCACTACTTTGCTAACTCCTTCAACCGTTGCACGACTTACTTACATTCTCATCATGGATGAATCCACGTGTCGTAGGCCACCAGACCAAAACCCTAATTGATATCCCCCATGTGATGTGATTGAAGTCTCACGAATCGTGGAGTCTGCATGACAGACGTGGATTTTATTAGTTAGTTGTTGACTGTTTAAATAGTGAATCTAAGTTTTGTTGAATCGAGCATGATCGAATGCTCAACGGAACATGTTAGACATTGCTCGAATATTGTAAATTTGAGCAACTGAGCAAGTATTGCTCGACGAATTACTGGATATCGATGGTTTGATCAATATTCGAGCAATTGAGCAAGTATTGTGAATTACTGAAAATTGATAGTCAGGCAATTGAGCAAGTATTGCTCAATTCGACAAATTACTGAATATTGATGATTGGATCAATATTCGAGCAATTGAGCAAGTATTGCTCAATTCGACGAATTAATGATAAGTTACTGAATATTGATAGTGGCTCAATATTCGAGTAACTGAGCAAGTATTGCTCAATTCGTCGAATTATTTATTTATTGGTGACGTGACCCAATAAAATATTAATTAAAATATTGGTAGATTACCGAATATTATATAATTAATACGCGTGTTTCTTGATGGATCAACATAAATTTATTTAGTGTTTGAACTTGCTCAGAATAATGATTTGTTGAGCGTTTGTTCTAAAACCCTAATTTTTGATCAATTACTCATTAGTCGGCAATTGCTTTGAAAATAGGTCATGAGCTAAGAAGGGACCGACCACATGGGACTATGGACATTCATGTGATGCCCAATTGCTCGTGTGAACGTACACCAGGGTCCTGAGTTGGCCAGTTGGTGAAGGAATGACGATTAAATGCCGATTTCATCATTTATTGAAATAGTGCTGGATTAAGCATTAGGTGATAAAACCTAATTATAGAAAAGTGAGGGACCGACCAAGGTGGCATGAGACCGGACCTTGGCGGTCGTGGGACCGCTGATGGGCGTTTGCACAAACTCTGAGTTGGTTGTTAAGAGTTTGGACCCAATATGAGCGATTGCGCAAATTAGGTCAAAAGTGTGAAAACGTATGGGACCGGCTTTGTGCAAGCCTTAGGGATGACCTTGGTCGGTCAAGAAGGCATGAACGTGTTACCATGGTGTCCATGTTTCCGTACTGAGAGTTTCAGTATTTTCCGATGTGCGTTCGAGCAATATTTTGGATTTTTTCAGAAGAGTTCGATCTTTCACTGAAATCCTCGATTTTGCTCAAATGAGAAAGTATGCTCGTTGAGTCAATATTTTGTGAATATTAAAATAATAATATTTTAATATATTTTCGTGAGTAACCTAGTCGGTCGTGTGACCATGTTGACTTTTGGCTTTTTCATGGTTTGCGCAATATTTGAGAAAATATGGAGAAACCATGATTTTTGCTGAAACAGGGAAGTTTTACAAGATGAGAAAAATAACAATTTATGAAAGATTAGAGATTGCAAGGTGTGGGACCAGCCACGGCTAGGGTATGGCCGGTCGGCTAAGTTGCGCGGTCCCGCAACACCTTTTCCTATTTTATATTATTATTTTTCATGAAACCACGAAAATATGGAGAAACCATGAAAATATGGAGAAACCATGAGTTTTGCTCAAACAAAGAAAGTTATTAGAATGGATGAGTCTTCATGAGTTCATGAAAGCAACAAAAATAAGGAAAAATAATGGAGGAAGCATGGGACCTGTAGTTGCAGGAAATCCTACACTACACCCCTCACTAGAATTTACACAATTAAGTCATTTTAAGATGAATGATTATGATTTCTGTTGATTGAATACTTGAATCTTTACAATAGGAAATAGAAATGAGTAAAAGAATTACAATCACTCTAAAACTTTTTCTCTCCTAAAGACTTGCTTAACAATCCAAAAAGAACTCTCTCACAACAGACTGACTCAACCCTTTATATAGGGTAGTACACAGTGGATGACAACTAAGTTGTCCTTTATTTTCGGGAATGGCTTGCGAGATATCGCAAGTGTACAAGTATACAATTTCGCGACACTCCTAAATTTCGCTGAGTTTTCATATCTTCCTCGTGTTCTGGCTGTCGTCATTCATTGCGTCATTTATTTTACTTCCTTGCGACTCCCTCGCAATGTCGTCATTTATGAATCTCGCGAGGTATTGATGTCGCGATATTCTGATCCTACATCTTGCCTCTTCTCATGTCTTCTCTTCTAAGGAGAGAATGTCATGAGAACCAATATTTTAAAATGCCGCAATTGCTCATCTTTATCTCGCAATTGTCCATCTTTATCTGTTTCACTCCCGTACGGAATTTATTACAGGTGTTTCTTCTTCCACTCTTTTCTTGACACGTCTCTTTCAACCGTTTATTCTTGACCATTCACGTCCCATCTCGCATTAAATGCATTTGTTTTCTCGAGGATTCTTCCCTCTATATATAGTTTTCTCACCCTTCTCTTCTTCTCTTTTATTTTCCCTCTCTCAACTTCTTTTCCTCCGCAACTGCGTTTCTTTCCTGTAAATCTTCCCTTCTTTATTTCTTTTGATCTTCAACTTTCTAATCATTCCCATACCCTAAAAATGGCTTCACTTGGTCGTACATATAAACCCCTTTTTAATGAAGCTCAAAAGAATTTGCAAGAGAAGGGCTTCATCCTATCAACCATTCCTGATCAAGAATCTTCATCTATACTTTCTCGCAGTTGTTTTCTCGATCATCAATGTAATGATCAAGATCATAATCTCGCTAGGTCAAATCCTCGCAGCCTTCCCATTCCTCTCTACAATCCCGAGATACCTTTATTCTTGCTCATGAGAAATTCTCGCGAGCTATTTATCAACTAAGTGGTGATTGCATCCGTCTAATGCTTGAATTCGCCAATCGTGGCGCCGGTAAGGGATCTTTATATCCCGATGATGTCAAAGACCCTAGATTCGCGGATTTAGAAATAGATCTTGAGAAATATACTTGTGGAAAACTTTTTTGAAAATTATGAAGTAATAAATATGAGAAATGATAAATCTCTCATTTGGGGTGCTCGATTGAAGAGAAAAGATAATATTTCCAAGTGATAAGTCAAGCTCATGCAAGATATTGACTGCACTCCTAAGAAAAATAACGTTCCTCGATATTCCAAAGATGAGAAGTGGTGGGTTGTTCCTCTGTTTTTGAGCGGACCTTATATTGCAGGTTCTCATACTCTCCCTGCAAATCTCGCAAACTACCATCCTTGGGAATTTAAGTGGCCCGAGAAGGCAAAAGAGGTATACTTCCTATTTCAAGTTTGCTTTGCGATATTTCCTTCCTCTTATATTTACTAGACTTGTAAAATTTTCAGATTACCATTGAAAAAGAGTTATAGTAGACGTCCAAAGGCGAGTACTGCGCGATACTCCGATCGATCACGGATGAAGTAAGAAATACTTTCTTTTGTTATTTTTAACAATATTGTTGCCTCTGTTTCTTATCTTCATTCGTGTGTGAAGGTTGTTGAAGAAATAGACATTCCCGAAGCTGCGAAGGTTAAGGGCAAGAATAAAATCACTCTTCGCAAGGATAAATCTTCTGCTCCATCTTCTAAAAAGCGGAAAATCCATCCCTCCTCTCGTTCTAGTTCCCAAACCAGCGAGAGTTCCGACGAAGATGAAGATGGGGTTGGTACTTCCTCTGCGAAGGAGAATCACTCGGTCACTTCTGCTATGGCGCAATTGTCTAGTGTCTTCTCCGATTCTATGCAAGGATTGGGAGATGATCATTTATCTGCTACTTGTGAAGCTCTCGCTAAAATTTGCGATGCTCCCATGTTAGAGGATAATGAATCTTTTCGCGGAGTTTCCCGGACAATGACTCCCAGTCTCTTAAATGCACTCAGTGCCTTGGTATGCTCATATTTCTCTATTTCTCTGTTACTTCGATTATAAACCTTATCTTAACAATTTATTTATCTTTCTTTATAGTCTGGGAGAGCTTCCTTTGTTTTTGCCTCAGACCTTGAGAAAAGACGCAACAATCTTGAAAAGAAAAATCTTCAACTTAAAGAGAAGATCAAAGAACTAGAAATTGAAGTTGCGACATCTCGCAAGAAGGATGAAATAATTCAACAATTGGGAGTTGAGTCTTCTTCCCGAGAAAGACAAAATATCTACACTTCAAAGTGCTAATCAAAGCAACTTTACGGTATAACACCCTCTTTTTTTCTCCATTTCTACTTTGCCATTTATTTTTCTTTGCCCGACTTATCATTTTCGCAGACATTTATAATCTTTTCGATTTAAGCCATCCTTCTCCATTCATTCCCTGAACCTATGGATGATGATGCTCTTCTTGCTCATCTCAATGAATCTTTAAGTAGTTCTTCAAACAAGACTAATTCTATCTCGTTAAGTGAACTTCAAACCAAATTTCATCTTCTAGAAATTGAACATAGGTCTAGTTTAGGTTTAGCCAATCGATTTAAACGGTTATATCTTGACTCCCAGGAAGAGTAATAATATTCTAAGGAAGAAAATTAGCACCTCATAGATGATAAGGATCGCATTGCTAATCAAGGTGCACAAGCATTAGCAAAATTCCAAAAACCCTTCTTGAAGTACAAATTGAATGAGACGAATCTCTTCGCCAGAATGCCATACTTAATGAGCGAGAAAATCAAATTCGTTCACTTCTTGTCATAAATAATGATGATGAATTCGCCTGGGCTGCGAAGGTTCTAGATAATGCCAGAAATAACTTAGGTGTTAACGTCGGTCTCCATCTTTGAGCATAATGCCTTGGTTAAAGATATGATTTCGACGAGAGAAGGTTGTTTTACTATTCTTCATTATTTTTCCACCTCTTTTTACTTAAATCATATTAAACCGCTAACTCATTATCATTTGTTCGCGAGAATCGAGAAGAGGTTTCAAACCGAATCAAGGAACTTGAATCGAGAAAGCGCAACTTGCAAAAGACTTCTCTCTTCGCAATGACAAATATTCTAAGATGAAGAAGCAACTACAAACTACGTGGGCGAATTTCAATAATGATGTCTTTTCGTTTTCGCAACCAAACTATTGAACAGATTTGCAATGATCACAACATTCCTCTTTCTTCATATCCTTGTCTTCTCGATGAAATTCCCGATAATATGCCTTGCTCGGATGTCTCGATAGTGATGTAAGCGAAGAAGAAGAATCGATAAAGAATCGATAAAGAAGAATAAGTTGCTAGATTGTTCCATTTTCCTTTCTCTTCTTGTGATATTTGTATATTTATCCTTTTAACCTTCCATTTGTAATCTCTTATTGTAAATTTATCATATGAAAATAAATAACAAATTTTTATTCTAATCATTCCCATACTTGCCTCCGTTATTTATTTTTACATGAGATAAATCAAGTCGATAATCTTTAAGTAATGATACTTCTTAATTTCGCAACTGATGTTGCTGATTCTTCACAGATAAATGAAGAAATATAATCGTACTCGCAAGCTTGTTCGCTTACTCGATTTCTTGTGTTATTTTATCATCATTTATGTTGAAATTCATCATTGCGACAAAATCGCAGGACGTCTTTACATTTTCATGTAATGACCCATTGATCTTGTCTTATCATTGTTTTTGTGTGGTCTTATTTTGCCTTCCTAGTTAAAGGTCTTATTTTGCCACCCCTCATTTTGCATCAATATGACAGGTCTAAATATTCTTGCGAACATAAAATCCCATGACATTGACGTCTTGCGACAAGATCGCAGGACGTCCTTACACTTTCATGTAATGACCCATTGATCTTGTCTTATCATTTCTTTAGTATTTTTGCCTTTGCAGGATATTTCATTTGCGACAATATGACAGGCCTAAATGTTCTTGCGAATATAAAGCCCCATGACATTGCCGTCTTGTGAGACTTATCAGCCCCCTAATGGAGGTTGCCACCCTTATCCTCTCCCTGGTTGCCCCTTCAAGGAGGCGTACATCGGCCATACAAGACTAGCTCCTCCCATCCGGTCTTAACAACAACCAGTTGTTTTCGCATCCTATTATCCCTTATACCTATAGGGTTTATGGTTACGAGGCTGCACCCTAAGTGGAGTTTTCTTCGGGCCGAGTGCAATATATGCCAAGACTTGCCAAGAATGGCCGAGACACTTCAAATGCCCCAGGCACTCTTGGCTCAACCGTGTACCCCGGCGCCTTGAGCACACACTGACTCCTTGGAAGAGACCCTCGGGTGTCCAACCAGGGTATAACCATATATATATAGTTGGAAATCCAAGGTATCTCTCCCGGATAGGCTTTCATGGGCCCCAAATCTCCATGACTCAGGTTCCAGGAGCGGTGTAACCTTTTCACTGAGCCATGTCAAGAGATACCCCCTTATATGACGCACTTTAGGTCTTACATTTGCCTCTTGCGAAATATCATTCGCGAACTAGGGTGTACGCCATAAAGGTTTGTCCCATTCACTCACTCTTTCATTTTTGTTAATTCATTCAATCATTCATTTTTGGTTTTCTCTTGTTATTTTGTTTGCGAAGCTATCGCACAATTTTGCATTGTTTATTCATTTTTATTTTTCAATTCTTCAATCAGATTTTCATACATTCTTGATGGCGAGATTCTCGCGTATTTCTTCTTTAATTATTGTTTATTCATTTCTTACACTTTTTGCTCCTGCTGCTCTCTGCCTCTGCACCATTCAAATCTCTTAATGATTCCTTTCCATCACAATTTTCAACTGTTTTCATGCACTTGCTTCGCGATGTATCTTTACCTCTTGTATCTATGGTATCCACCATCAACCTTTCTCTTATTTGTTCATCTTTTATATTTTGCTTCCAGCCCTTTCTCATTTGCAGCTCTTTCCTCGCAACTCTCCACATCAATCTCATAGCATTTTTGTCCTTCCATCCAGTCTCCCTTTATAACTCCAACACCGCTAGGATGAGGAAACTTTATACACTGATGATAAGTTGACGCTACGCCCAGAATTTCGTGCAACCATGGCCTTCCGATCAATGCATTATAAGGGGACTCCACATCGACTACACGAACAAAATTTCAGTTGATAATCCTTGCAAGGGTATTCTCATATGAACTTCTCCTTTAGGCTTATTCGCTGTGCCATTGAAACCGTATATTTTGTATGTCGAAGGTATCAACTCTTCATCCTTCCCACCCATAGTCTTGTAAGTATGGTAAAAAGAATGTTTACCGAGCTCCCGTATCAATTAATATTCTATTGATCGCCCAGAATTTTCTGCTTCATCATCTTCGCCATCTACAGGTTTTGGATTAATTTCCAATTTTACGAACAATGGGTTATCATGCGCCTCTCTGCCTTCAGGAATTTCTTCTGCAGTGAAAAAAATAATTTGCATTTGCCATTCTTTTAACTGCGACGCCTTCGCGATGTTCATCACTTCTCTATCATCAGCATCCCTCGCAAAAACCCTACTGAGAACATTATCATGAAAATCTTCAATTGCTCGGTATGAATGTATAATGGAGTTGCAAAACAAATTTTTGGCTTTTGTTCCAACTTCTATTACGAATGTTTCTTTCCCCTTTGCTGAATTTGTCCTGTGCATTTAAGCGGTGGTGGTAACGGTTGAACCTTCTCTTCACTTTTTAGAAAATGACTCGGCTTTCCTTGGTCAATCATTCGAGGATAATTCTTTTTATATTTCTGCAGTCATTTGTTAGGTGTCCATGAAAGCGGTGGTAAGAACAGAACTCGTGACTTCTATCACTTGGTGGTGGCTCATTCCCCATGTTCCATGGTGCAGGTATGTTTTCCATCAAGAGTATAGCTTCCCATATTTTTTCCACGCTAGTATTTAATGGTGGCATTTTGATTTCTTCCCATACTACTCTGTGACTTCGCTGCCCTCCATGATAATTCTGTCTTCGACCTCCATAAGTTTCTTGCGGATGATCAAGCCTTTGAATTTTGTTATTGCCGCCACGGTTGTAATAGTTCCTTTCTCTTTCATATTCTTCCTGATCACGACTTCCCATAGCTACTATCTTTGGCTGTCCATCATCTATTATCCTTTCTTGTTGCACTTGCGAAGTGCTCGCTACTGTATTTATCAATTTGGGTAATAAGCTTGCATTCGCAGCATTTGGATTTGTATTCGCAACTGGGTATGATTCCATCTCATTTTGTCTTTCCTCTAGAGCAATATCTTCCTACTGAAGTTCTCGCAACTCAGTCATTGTAATTGTATTCTTGACTCTAAAAATTTGAATATATAACAAATTGGTTGCGAACATAGCGTTTATGAATGATAGAATAAGATATCTTTCATCCACTCGTCCATCCATTTCGCTACACATTGTCTTCCACCTCACAGTTAAGTGTCTCAAACTTTCGCCAACTCTTTGTTTTAGCCCAAATACATCTTCAATTCCTGGTCGCGAGGAGTTGTTACTTATATATGCCCCTAAGAATATAGCTTGTAAATGATTGAATGACGTGATTGTGTTTCTTGGTAAACCCTCAAACCATTTCAGCGCTTCTCCTGTTAAACTTGATGCAAAATATTTGCATAATATGGCATCATGATTTTCCCATTGCAGCATACATCTCACATACGCTTTGATGTGTTGTATTGCGCAAGTTGTTCCATCAAAATGCTTTGGTTAATGCGGGTAAATTGCACTTTGGGGGTATTCCTCCTAACTCGCACCTCTAGCGTAAAGGGGGTTTTCGCAGCTTCTTCGATGGCCTCATCCAATTGTCTTCTTCCTCCTCCCCTTCTATTGTTCAGCATTCCCCTCATTTCTGCCAACTCTCTTAAGATTTGTTCGTTTACATCGGGATTCGAATTCATTGGTCTTTTTAGCTCTGCCTCTCTCCTTATGCGTTCATGTCTACCTTGATTTTCTTGTTCAGTATTTTCTTCTCTTTTTTCTCTGCGACTTTCTCCTTCATCTCGTTCACGAATTCGCACACCATTGTATCTATCATTTTCTCTTCTTGGTTGTCTATCAGTTCTCCTTTGTATTCTTTCATATTCTTCATTGATATTTCCATTGTTGCAATTTTGCTCGCGCCTTCTTTCTCGATTGTCATGATTGTTCTGCCGAATTGCTTCCTCCAATTCCCGTTCTTCCATTTCTACTCTTAATCTTTCCCTTTCGCAAGCTAGACGCGCTTGTTCAATATAATGCTTTTCGATGTCATCTTCAATCTCCTTTTGTTTCCTCTGTGTTTTTCTCCCATGCAATATTCTTCTTCCTTCTTCCTGATTTTCTTCATCAATTGGACCATTCTGCTGCCTATTTTCTTGATTTCCGTCATTTTGGACATTCTGTAAAATCTCAGGACGTGGAATACACACCATTTCCCTTCTTTCGCAGCATCCTTCACCGAGATTTGGCTCTCTTTCTAGATTTTCTTCATTAACATTTTCTACAGGTAGTATTCTCCTCATATCATCTCTAACCGATCCTGATCTTGACCTGGTATTACTTCTCGACCTCCTATTCTGCAACCTCATATTTTCCATTCTTAACTCATGGTTTTGCCTTGTTAGATTTGCACGTTCTTCCGCTTCTAATCGCCTTTCTTCATGTATTGTTTGCCTCAATGCTTCTAATGCTGCGACTTCTTCATTTTTATGAGTTGTTTCTCCCATCTCTTCTCGATTTCTCTCCTCTTGTCCATTATTTATCAATTGTTGCACTTCTTCTCTTTCTTCCATAGAATCTGATCTCCATGTATGCACACTCACCCTATCATAATCTATTACTCTATTCGGTGCTGGTTGAATTGGTGGTTGAATTTGACCTTCTTCTCTATCTCTTGCGTTTATTCTTGATGGTTCACCTACTTCATTTCTCCTCTCTCCAGCTAATCTCCCGCTTCTTCTTACAATTGTTGGTTGTTCTGATGCATTCCTTCTTCTAGCCATTTCTCAATTTTAATAAGTTGTTGAAAATTATATGAAATTTCTTTCTTGTTACTCCTGATTCTTTCAATTCACAAGGTTGATCTCTACTCAATCCCTGTTTCTAGCGCCATTATGTAGTTGCAGGAAATCCTACACTACACCCCTCACTAGAATTTACACAATTAAGTCATTTTAAGATGAATGATTATGATTTCTATTGATTGAATACTTGAATCTTTACAATAGGAAATAGAAATGAGTAAAAGAATTACAATCACTCTAAAACTTTTTCTCTCCTAAAGACTTGCTTAACAATCCAAAAAGAACTCTCTCACAACAGACTGACTCAACCCTTTATATAGGGTAGTACACAATGGATGACAGCTAAGTTGTCCTTTATTTTCGGGAATGGCTTGCGAGATATCGCAAGTGTACAAGTATACAATTTCGCGACACTCCTAAATTTCGCCGAGTTTTCATATCTTCCTCGTGTTCTGGCTGTCGTCATTCATTGCGTCATTTATTTTACTTCCCTGCGACTCCCTCGCAATGTCGTCATTTATGAATCTCGCGAGGTATTGATGTCGCGATATTCTGATCCTACAGGACCGGCCACGGCTAAGGCACGGCCGGCCGGCGGGCCCGGCCCATGGGCGCTTCTCTATTATTTTAATGTTATTATTTTCTCTCTCCTATTTTATGCAGGATTCCTCATTTTCCATATTTTCGCATGCTCATTCGTGCATTTGGGTGCTCGTTCGTGCATCATTGTCGAGTACACTTGCACCATTTTATGGGGCTTACTCAGTGGTAGTCCAGATGCCCGATTATTGAGTATTTATTACTAATTTATGAAATTCAATGGAGAATGATTCATGAATCTGAGTAATAAAAGTGAACATTTTTTTATTATCAATCCATATGATCAGCCGTGGATTCGACCATGAATTCGGAATAATAAAATTACCTATTACCATTCCATGAGGTCAGCCGTGGATTCGATCATGAAATCGGAGTAACGAGATAATATAATATAGTTGTTTATTGCCATCCCATGAGATCAAGTCGTGGATTCGATCATGAAATCGGAGCAAAAGATAATTGTTTATTGCCATTCCATGGGATCAGGCCGTGGATTCGATCGTGGAATAGGAGCAAAAAATAGATTATTCCAGGAATTCAGTGGTGAATGTCACGGCAGAATTAATCTATTGCATAAAGGATATTATCGTCATATCCATTCTGAATGGTGCATAGTCAGGGAGTCACGGGTGTTTGCTTACGACCTGAAGGCGTTATTTCTCTCAATCTTACGGAGAACCGCCTGGATCTATACACGGCCTCTCTACATAGTCAGGGAACAGTGAGTGTCACCGACGTCCTGAAGGCGTTATTGCTCTCAATCTTACAGAGAACCGCCCAATCGTTCTTCTATGTAGAGGGGGGTCTCTCTCATTTAGTCAGGGAACAGTGAGTATCACCGACGCCCTGAAGGCGTTGTTGCTCTCAATCTTACGGAGAACCGCCCAATTACGTTATTATACATAGAGGGCACAATGAAATACCAGGGATCGAACGATCAGCTAGTGGAGGCTTTTCGAAAGACATATTCATCATGGCTTCGTAAAATATGAATCATCACATGCCTGAAAGTCATGTCAGAAACATGCGGTATCATGATTTTATGGTTTTGTCCTTTGTTGAAAATCCACCATCTACATTAAGTCCCCTGCTTAGTGGAGAACAGTCATGTTCTGCAGTAAGCATTAAATGGTGATTTTCAGTCGATGAGATCAATGGTTGAACTCAGTCTACAAAGGTATATTCAGAATCCCTAACTTGCTCCAGTGGTGTCACGTACGGGCAAATATTGAGGTGAGGACCCTGATAGTATGATAGAACGTTGTTTTGTGAGCACAGAGAGGTGCGGAGTTGCTGATTCGGTCAGTTAAAAGCCCAATTTCAGTCGGTTTAGCGTTCATGGGCCCAAACCCAAAAAAAGAAACCCATGTGTATTAGGTTTTTGGAAATAAAATTAATATAAAAGGTAAGTAACCCTAAAAAAATTTATTATTTGTTGACCGACCAGCTCTCCCTCTCTTCATCATCTTTGCACGAGCAGCAGCGGAGAAGAAGATTCGCCGGACCTTCCACCGCCGGCAGTAGCCGATCGAACTCCGGCGCCAACAGGTAAGCTCGCGTGTTTTTTTTTTTTTTTTTTTTTTTTATGATTTCATGAGTTGTTCATAAAACAAAAATCCCATGGTTGCATGCATGCGTAGGATTCATGAAGAATTTGTTTTAGAAAACGTATATATGCCCATTTGTTCGTTAGTTTAAGGAATGAGCAAAAATCCCTAATATGGAAGAGATACACAAATTTTTGAATAGACATGGTCTAGTTGCAGTAGTAAAAGTTTTGTTTATTAGGTTTCATGAAAAACCCAAATTTGTTTTCAAAGCATGAACTTTGCAAATACTTTTAGGAACGTAGGTTCGTTCGTAGTAGAAGCAATAAATAATGATCTTTAGAGTTTAAAGGGATTTTGAAAAGACCTGTAGTTCTTGATAAAATTTATTTGCGAACTTTGAAAACTTTGTTTGGAACATGTAGACTTTTACAAAAATAGTAAAGACCCTCGTTTTATAGACGACTGCTCATATGAGCAAAAAGTTTTTTTTTTTTTTTTTATAAAAAGTTTACGTGAGTTATTAGCTCACGATTTTTTTTTTTTTAATTTATGTGACTTATTCACGTGTTTGTCTTAAAATCAAATATTGATTTATGAGCAATTGTTGAAAGTAAACAATATTTCCATGAGTTGATGAATTCGTAGTGTATGTATGAGTTTGGTGATTTTATAGTGTATGTACACGTAAAAAATCAGCGAATGTTCATATGGAAGGTTATATGAATCATTCATGATTTCGTGAAAAGTCAGTGTCGACTCTTGAATAATGGATTTTGCTCGTCTTTGCAGGTTGGAAAGAAGGAGCAAATTTTTAAAGTTTTACGTTATTATCACTAAGTTCGTGAAATCGTAAATAGGTAAGAGTTGAGGATTACCATTTTTGTAGAAGCATCACAATTAATTATTATGTTGCTTTAATTCCATTATGTTGATGAAATTCGTGTATGAATGTCACAGCAACTTTCCAAAGATGACTGGTTCCCGTAGCGCTTCGGAAGATGATGTTTCTAGAGAGGAAACTCCCATAGAGGATGTTTCTACATACGCGTCTTCCAGAAATGATGATTCTGGAGAGGATTCTTCCGGAGAGGAGGCTTATGCTAATGTATCTTCAAGAAATTATGATTCTAGGACTTCTAGGAGAAAAGAGGACAAGACCAAGAACATCCCAAATGTTGATGACGAATTATTTGTATTTCAGTACAAACCCGAAAAGCGTCCTTCAGGTTCTGCATTTCGGTTGCTCATAAATCCCAGAAGCACTACTCACAACAAGTTGGTAAGTCCATAGGCGATAATTAGGTTATGTTTGAGTGAGAAGCACTATTTGGGTTCTCACGTGGAACTCAAACATTCTCGAAAACCCCTGGCACATTTCTCCGGATGGGCACGTCACATGTTGGGCTATAGCCATGTAAGAACTATGCTGGATCGTGCACAAGTGACACGAGCTATTCAAGCGACTGGGGATTTAGTGATCAATCATGATATACCAGGTATGGTGGCTCTGCTTGCTCGTTGGTGCATTCCTACTCACACATTCATATGCAGATGGGGAGAATTCACTGTCACTTTGGAAGATGTAGTTGCTCTGTTGCATCTTCCAATTACTGACAATTTCCCTGGAGAAATCTCAGCAGAGGAAGATGCGATGTCTAGCGTGTTGGAAGCTACAATGCACAAACTCAACGATCCACCCAAAACTTGCTATGTTGAATGGTTGAGATATTGGTGGCCGAGAGATGGAGTTCCTGAAGAACCTGCCGATAGTACCTTAACCATTGCTGCTTTCTTATGCTTGTGGCTGTCCAGAGACATTCTTGAAGATAGTGGACATTTGTTGAAGCCATTTGTGATTCCTTTCGCTATAAAGATGGCTAAAGATGAGAAACTTCCCATTGGTAGTCTATTTTTGGGTTCGTTATTTGCCAACTTAGACTCCCTAGTTATAGACTCCAGCGTTTCCGATGACTTCATGAAGATTGAAACATATGCTAACAACATGTTTCTCCAAGCTTTAATGTGGGAGCACCTTGAAAAATATGCTCCAATTCCTCGTAGGGTCTTACAAGGACCCAATGTTGATGCTCGTCATGCCATCTTTGAGAAAAATAGTGCTAGGATTATGCGTTGGTCTACAAAGCGACCACGACCAAAGACACGCCTCACCAACATTTTAGACACTGAGTCTGAGTTCAACTTTCGTCCCTGGACGACAATTCCTCCTTTCTTCTCGCAATTGATCACTTTCAATGATACTAAAGAGATCGTCACTTTGAAGTCTGATACTGAGTTGAGTGATGGAGAAAAGTATTTTATGTTGAGTTGCACTCTTGGCTACATAGTGTCGGTGATGCAAGGAGAATTTCAGGTGGAGGAATATAATATTGACAGAGCAGCTCAACAAATGGGTCTCGATGAGTGTGCTCCAGGTCATCGAATGAATAAACCATCTGTTGAGTATTTGAAGGCTCATTTAGATAACACACATGTGGAAGGGAGCGATTATGTGTCTTCTTTTACCGTCCGGGATATTTACGTAACTCCAGGTTATGCAGAATTTTTGAATCAACAACTTGAACGCTTGTATAAGTTTGTGATGGATGTCAAATCTCCGACACAAGTGTTTCCTTCTACTGAAATACTCTTGGATCGCCCACGGTTGAAACCTCTTTCTAGTGGTGATAAAAGAAAACATCTCCAGAATCTTCACAGGTAGACATTTTCTTATGATTTTTGGTAAAAGCATAGTAATCGTACCTTTAATTGTTTCGATTAACTCATTGTAGGGTGGTCGTGTTGTGAGGCCTCGAATTCATGTAGACTTCTCTGAATGGCAAGACAGTCCTCAGGGTGGAGAAAGCAAGAGCAGGATGAATTACAGAATGATAGCGAATAGTATGCAGTCCCCAGCCGCTTCTTTGGTGAGTTGTTTGCACTTCTCTTATCGTTGCGATTTTCTCTTCCATGTAATTAGGATCCCAAAAGAATGTTGTTAATTTGTTTCAGAATTTTGCTCCATCGGTTATTGACGGTCTTCATCTTTCCTCCACACGAACAATTCAGGAATCCAGCATCGATGGAGAGGTTGATGTGAGTATCCTTTTGTGTAAGTGATTTCGGCATTTCTTTGAATGAAATAATGTTGATTATTGTTGATGCGTCCAGGAGGAGATTGTTATGGAAATTCGACACGGCCAGATTGCTCATTCGTCTTCAAATAATGGTAAGAACGAAAACCTTCGAGAGTTGGAACCGAATGGAGGTAATGATGCTCCCAATGTTAATACCGACCCTGTTAAGTCTTCGAATGACTTGGAGACTCCTCAAGTAAGTACCCACTTCATATTTTCTTCATAGAAGTATAATATTGCTGATTTGAGATTGAATGAATGAGAATCCACACGAATGAATGAGAAAACTTTAATGAAATACGTCACCAGAAAATTCAGAACTCAGCCTTTCAGCAAAAACGCCATAAAATCTTCATATGACATCAGATTTTCGCAATCTACCCATGTATCCTTATGCCCAGGAAATTTCCAAGCTTTAATTAAGAATCTTTTAGAGTTTTGAGCATGTTTAGGGGCCGGAATCAGCGAAACAGTAAACTTCCAGGAGACTTTCAGGAAGTTTTCAGCTGGCATGTAGTCCAATGTTTTGACTAGAACTCCTTACTCGTTTATCCGATTGCTATGAAATTTTTATATGCTATAGAAAACACCCATACAAAGAGAACGGTATATTACTCAACCTTAGATTCTTTACGAATTGTTCCCAGTTCGTCATCTAATGCAAGGCAGTATAAAATCTCTTCAGTCGGACTTATTGAAAAACATGTTTCATGACTTCCACATCATTTGCTCACGTATTGGATACATAATAAAGAACTTAGATAGTGTTAGTTCACTTACATGCTGTATTTTATGATTTCCTTTGGTTCTTATGCTTGAATCCTTCTAATCTCATGTAATCTTCGTATTAGGCGCCAAATACCGAAGTTGAGAATAACGGAACCAATGTTGATGATTCGAGCAACATGGCGAATCAAAGTAGTGACACCTCCGGCTCTACACTTCAGGGTCATAAAAATATCGCTGTTGAAGCCGTTGAGGGAACTGAGACTCTAGTTGCTGCTGAAGCTGAGCCAAGAGCAGAAGAGACTGTCCCAGAAGAAGCTGTTACAATGACTTTGGAAGTTGTTCCGGTAATCGAGAATCGCATAGTGATACACGAGTATCCTAATGCAGGGATTGTTTGTGACCCTTCATTTGGTGCTTCACTCCCTTATCATGTACCCGTTGGCGGATTCAGCGTTCCCAGTGGGTATGCCAATATGTATGAGAAATTGTGGAAGATGTACGGTCATATTGTCGTTACGATAGATCATGAACGTAGCTACTTCTTGATAATGCAATTAGGAAACATATTGCGTGTTATAGATGATATACGAACCAGGGCCGGAAATATTGTGACTCGAGATGTACTCTTTGATTGGGAGTACAACTTGGAGAATTCTGAGAGACTTGGCTTTAACTTGAAGTGGCTTCGTCGGAAGATCAACACCATCAAGGATGCAGTAGTGAAGAACATCCATTTTACTAGTGATGTTGTGATGGAGAAAATGACTGAGATTGCTGAGCTGACCAAAAAGCTGGACTCGGAGAAAGCTGCTTTGCAAGTCTTGGAGAATGCTGAGAAGCAGAAATCATACTTTGGTGGCTTTCTTTAGTTTTCTTTCCATAATCTCCTGAAATTCTGAGAGATGTGAGATTTTACTTTGGTTTTGATTTTTGGTTGGTTTTGAATTTATGAGTGACTGAGGATTTTCTTTTGGATTTTGGATTTGATAGATATTTTCTTAAATAAAAGAACTTTTGATAAATTGTTGAATTCAAATACTGGATGCAAGTATTGCAAATGTTTTGGAGGAATTGAAAATACAGGTAAAAGAAAATCCTAAGATGCAAACGTCATATGTCTTGAGCGTTTGTCTTGGACATAAAACACCCAATGTTGAATGCTTCATGCGTCGAAAATCTTGAGCCAACTCATGAATCACTTGTATACTTGTCTTGCCCTTGATGTCAGCCAATTTGTAGTATCCTCCAGCAACTGACTTAGCAATCATAAAAGCTCCTTCCCAGTTAGAACTCTTTGTGGAATGCAAATTGCGTCTGGTTGCCTTAAGAACCAAATCCCCTTCATGAAATTTGTTAGGCTTGGTTGCCCATGCCTTGAATATCTTCTGCTGGTTCAGAATTCCTCGTATAGTGGGATTCCATGTTGGTGGAGCTTTCCAATTCTGCGACACATGTGGGCACTCATGCAAAGGAGAGTATTTAGGATATTGATTGTGAAACTCGGTCATTATCCTAGCAATGACCGTGTTAGTGAGATGATAGATTTGGAGAGGTTCTGCGTCTAACCATTTGGTGAAGTATTGCTGAGGTGAGACTAACCACTCGTAGCGTTTGGTGATATCTAGGTTTTGAGCAGAACTGAGTCCCTGGACTAGGGTAGCATATTTGAAAGTTGGTAATACATATGCATCAGGGGGAATAAGACTTGCCTGAGAGCGAAACCTTCTGACGAATTCGTGGGCGCTATCTCCAGGTTTTTGTGTGAGTTCCATCAAGGCTTCGACTTTTCCCAAATGCTCGAACGGTTGATCATCTTCTGAGTCAGAGCTTTCTTCAACAGAGAATTTTGCAACTGAAGATGAAGATATCGCAGCAACTTTTCCATCATGAATCCATGCTCGCCCAAGAATCATGTCATATCCCGGATCCTCTTTAATTATGAAGAATTTAGTTTCTGTCCAGGTTGAATCATTTCTTATTTTGATGATGTAACCATAAGCATCCCTGGAGATTCCTTCATGGTCTCTGATTGAAATATGAGCATGAGTTGCTTCTTGTCGAGTGATGCCAGCAACTCTAAGGGTTTTCAAAGGGATGATGTTAACAACAATGCCAATGTCAATCAGTGCTCGCTTGAATTCATTTCCTTTGAGATGGACTGTAGTGAGAAGTCCCTAGTCGTACATCCCCTTGTATGTTGCCGGAGGTTCAGGGAGTATCTCTTGAATGTCTAATCATTTCCCAGACACAATGTGGTTTAATGCAGCAAACATATCATTTCTTTGAGCTTTCGATAAGTACAGTAACTCACAGACATGCTCAACCAGGGATTGGACTGCTTCTTTGACCGGATGCTCAGAGAGTGTGAATGTTCTGATTGAGAGAGGATTTCTGTGCACTCCTTCAGTCCCCAGTTCCCCTGAGTCGGCCTTTTATTTGAATATGCGCTTCAAAGTTCTGCAATCACTTGTTGGATGACTGACATACCTATGGAAATGGAAGTATCGTGCATTTTCAACTTGTTCCTCGGTTGTTTCCTTTTTGACGGGGGGGTAATTTGATCGCACCATCTTGAATCCAGACTTCCAATAGTTCGATCACTTCTTCAATGGGAAAAGGGAAGTCATGCGCTTCCTGATCGTTCTGTTGATGCTGAACTGGTGGTTGTGTGTTTCTAGCCTGGTTGTCTTTTCTTGGTGTTTTTGGAGGGTGAGACGTCGGAGGAGAATTCTTGTGTTGTTGTGCCTCAGCTTTTCTCTTGCTCCCTTCTGCAACATTCATGGAAGCTTCAACGTTGTACTGCTTGTTGATTAAACGCCTGTTGGTGCTGCTTCAAGAGTTCGGTTCCTCGACTTTTACAGTTTTGGTTCTTTCTAACAAAGCTGGAGCAGTAGTTGCTGATCTTTTGGCCACTTCATGAAGTTCTGAAAAGGTTTGAAATCGAAGATTTTCCAACAAGGATCTATAGACTGGAATCATTCCGTTGATGCACAAATCCACCAGTTGTTGCTCAGTAACATTAGGATCATGAGAATCCAAAGCTTGAGTCTTGAACCTCTTTACATAGTCATTCGGATTTTCAGTAGTTTTCTGAGCCATCCTTCCTAAGTTATAAAGAGTAATCTGCTCAGAAACAAAAAAGTACTTCATGTAGAAAGCATTAATTATCCCTCCCCAATTGGCTATGCTTCCTGGTGCAATGTTATTATACCAAGTATATGCTCGACTCGTCAGGGATTTTGAAAACTCCTTCAAATGGACAACATGGTTGTGTTCATGCTCTCCTAATGCTTCCAAGAATCGAGAAACGTGTTCTCGAGCATTCCCCATTCCATTGTAGAGTGTGAACGTTGGAAAAATGTAGCCCTTTGGGAGAGGGATTCTTTGCGTAGCAGCGGGATATGGAGGTTGATGACGGTGCATGGACGGTGTATGGCCCTTCCCCCGATTCTCCATAAAACGTTCCAGGTCTTCATGGGTGATGAAACCGGCAGTTTCAGGTTCTGCAGATTTGCGGGCTTCATCATCGACAAGGACTGGAATAACTTCCGGATCCGTAGTTGGAGATGTTTCCTTGTCTTTTCCCTTCTCATGAGTTTTGTCTGACATCTTGTCAGTGAGAGTTTTGAGGTAATTACATAGCTCCTTCTGAGTAGTAGCCATATCAGTTTGATTCTTGGCGAGAACTTCCTGGACTTTCATGAGATCGGCGATAGTGGGTGGATTTTCTCTGATTTCTTCGGGAGACCGACCAAAGAGAGGATTACTTCCGATATTGGTTTGTGGAGGAGTAATATTACCACCATCGTTGGAAGTAGGAACGGTTTCTGGAGTACCACCGCTGTTGCTAGTGCTAGCATTGTTTGGGTTAGGGTTGGTAACTAAACCTGGCCTAAGATCAACCATTTTGTGAGAATAAGAGGTTGCAACCGAGAGATTAATCTTCCAATGTGGTCGCCAATCTGTGGATGGGGAAAAACGATTTGCTGGTTTTTTAGGAAAGTGGAGAGTCGAGCGTGCGAACGAGACTCCTCGACCGAGCAAACTGCTGAACCTCACACAGATGCACTGCAAAGGGAGTGCTTAGATTCGAGAGATCAATCTGTATGACTCCGGCCTAAACCAAGACAATGACCGCTCCAGAGTCAATTCGGTCACAAAGAGGGAGATGGGTTGATTTGTAGGAGGGAAGCTGAGAATTGTGTGGGATCAATGATGATCAAGGATTGTGGATGTGTTGAAGGTTTATGCAAATTGAAGAACTGCTAAGGTTGAGTTCTGTGAATAAGTTTTTAATTGAGTTGTGGATGAATGATGATAATTATCTGTTGTCCTCGATTTGGACTTATTTATATTTCAAGAATGATGAACACATTGATCCCTGTAAGTGTGACAGTTTCTTGAGTGAAAGAGTGGAAGATCGTGGTGAAACCAGTTCCAGGTTGTGCGGAGACTTGGTTAACCGTCCACCCACTACTTTGCTAACTCCTTCAACCGTAGCACGACTTACTCACATTCTTATCGTGGATGAATCCACGTGCCGTAGGCCGCCAGACCAAAACCCTAATTGATATCCCCCATGTGACGTGATTGAAGTCTCATGAATCGTGGAGTCTGCATGACAGACGTGTATTTTATTAGTCAGTTGTTGACTGTTTAAATAGTGAATCTAAGTTTTGTTGAATCGAGAATGATCGAATGCTCAACGGAACATGTTAGACATTGCTCGAATATTGTAAATTTGAGCAACGGAGCAAGTATTGCTCGACGAATTACTGGATATCGATGGTTTGATCAATATTCGAGCAATTGAGCAAGTATTGTGAATTACTGAATATTGATAGTCGGGCAATTGAGCAAGTATTGCTCAATTCGATAAATTACTGAATATTGATGATTGGATCAATATTCGAGAAATTGAGCAAGTATTGCTCAATTCGACGAATTACTTATAAGTTACTGAATATTGATAGTGGCTCAATATTCGAGCAACTGAGCAAGTATTGCTCAATTCGACGAATTATTTATTTATTGGTGACGTGACGTGACCCAATAAAATATTAATTAAAATATTGGTAGATTACCGAATATTACATAATTAATCCGCGTGTTTCTTGATGGATCAACATAAATTTATTTAGTGTTTGAACTTGCTCAGAATAATGATTTGTTGAGCATTTGTTCGAAAACCCTAATTTTTGATCAACTGCTCATTAGTCGACGAATTGCTGAAAATAGGTCATGAGCGAAGGAGGGACCGACCACATGGGACTATGGACGTTCATGTGATTCCCAATTGCTCGAGTGAGCGTACACCAGGGTCCTGAGTTGGCCAGTTGGTGAAGGAATGACGATTAAATGCCGGTTTCATCATTTATTGAAATAGTGTTGGATTAAGCATTAGGTGATAAAACCTAATTATAAAAAAGTGAGGGACCGACCAAGGTGGCATGAGACTGGACCTTGGTGGTCGTGGGACCGCTGATGGGCGTTTGCACAAACTCTGAGTTGGTTGTGAAGAGTTTGGACCCAATATGAGCGATTGCGCAAATTAGGTCAAAAGTATGAAAACGTGTGGGACCGGCTTTGTGCAAGCCCTAGGGATGACCTTGGTCGGTCAAGAAGGCATGCACGTGTTACCATGGTGTCCGTGTTTCCGTACTGAGAGTTTTAGTATTTTCCGATGTGCGTTCGAGCAATATTTTGGATTTTTAGAAGAGTTCGATCTTTGACTGAAATCCTCGATTTTGCTCGAATGAGCAAGTATGCTCGTTTGATCAATTTTTTTGTGAATATTAAAATAGTAATATTTTAATATATTTTCGTGAGTAACCTAGTCGGTCATGTGACCATTTTTACTTTTGGCTTTTTCATGGTTTGCGCAATATTTGAGAAAATATGGAGAAACCATGATTTTTGCTGAAACTGGGAAGTTTCACAAGATGAGAAAAATAACAATTTATGAAAGATTAGGGATTGCAAGGTGTGGGACCGTCCACGGCTAGGGTATGGCCGGCCGGCTAAGTTGCGCGGTCCCGCAACACCTTTTCCTATTTTATATTATTATTTTTTTCATGAAACCACGAAAATATGGAGAAACCATGAGTTTTGCTCAAACAAGGAAAGTTGTTAGAATGGAGGAGTCTTCATGAGTTCATGAAAGCAACAAAAATAAGGAAAAATAATGGAGGAAGCATGGGACCGGCCACGGCTAAGGCACGGTCGGTGGGCCCAGCCCATGGGCGCTTCTCCATTATTTTAATGTTATTATTTTCTCTCTCATATTTTATGCAGGATTCCTCATTTTCCATATTTTCGCATGCTCATTCGTGCATTTGGGTGCTCGTTCGTGCATCATTGTCGAGTACACTTGCACCATTTTATGGGGCTTACTCAGTGGTAGTCCAGATGCCCGATTATTGAGTATTTATTACTAATTTATGAAATTCAGTAGAGAATGATTCATGAATCTGAGTAATAAAAGTGAACAGTTTTTTATTATCAATCCATATGATCATCCGTGGATTCGACCATGAATTCGGAATAATAAAATTACCTATTACCATTCCATGAGGTCAGCCGTGGATTCGATCATGAAATCGGAGTAACGAGATAATATAATATAGTTGTTTATTTCCATCCCTTGAGATCAAGCCGTGGATTCGATCATGAAATCGGAGCAAAAGATAATTGTTTATTGCCATTCCATGGGATCAGGCCGTGGATTCGACCGTGGAATAGGAGCAAAAATAGATCATTCTGGGAATTCAGTGGTGAATGTCACGGCAGAATTAATCTATTGCAGAAAGGATATTAGCGTCATATCCATTATGAATGGTGCATAGTCAGGGAGTCACGGGTGTTTTCTTACGACGTGAAGGCGTTATTGCTTTCAATCTTACGGAGAACCGCCTGGATCTATACACGGTCTCTCTACATAGTCAGGGAACAGTTTGTGTCACTGACGTCCTAAAGGCGTTATTGCTCTCAATCTTACGGAGAACCGCCCAATCGTTATTCTATGTAGAGGGGGGTCTCTCTCATGTAGTCAGGGAACAGTGAGTATCATTGACGTCCTGAAGGCGTTATTGCTCTCAATCTTACGGAGAACCGCCCAATTACGTTATTCTACATAGAGGGCACAATGAAATGCCAGGGATCGAACGCTCAGCTAGTGGAGGCTTTTCGAAAGACATATTTATCATGGCTTCGTAAAATATGAATCATCACATGCCTGAAAGTCGTGTCAGAAACATGCAGTACCATGATTTTATAGTTTTGTCCTTTGTTGAAAATCCACCATCTACAGAGTGGTGTTGATTGCCGATCGGATATGAAGGTAAGTGAGTACTCCCATCCTTGCTAATGATTGATTTCCTTTCTTAGAGATTATCATAAAAGATTCTTTTTGTCCCCAACTTTGTGGAATCTCCAAAAATTATTTCAGAAGGTTTTTCTTCCCACCATTCAACGTGTGCAGGATTTCATTCTTTATTCCTGTCTGCACACATGAGAGACTAAAAAAGCGGTCTTTTTGAGTGCAATTATCATAAAACCCTATTGGTGAGGCAGAATTCGAGGCTTGTGATCACTCTCGAACCCGAATTCTTTCATATGGTATGGTTATTTCTCGCTCAACTCTTAAGGATGAGAATGCGTTCTTTGGTAGTTCTAACTTCTTGTTACTAGCATACAGAAACTCTATGTCCTCATAGCTCCTTGGATGCTTAGGACTCCATTACGTTCTGAAGTTGGAGAAGGTTTTGTGAGTACACCTCTGGTAAACCCTCACGAGACTACAACTCGTCCACTAGGGACACCTAGGGGTTTAAAGGCTTAGTGCATATGCTAAATGCATTCGAGAGACCAACGAAAGCGGTATAGTTAGGATTTCTTAATTTATGTTTCACTTGAGGACAAGTAAAATTCCGGTTTGGGGGTATTTGATGAGTGCCAAATAGTGCATAATTCTACACCTTTTTGTTGGCATTTAACTTATCTTTTGTGCTTTAAAATCATATATTATCCAAAATTCTGTATTTCCATTGTTTTCAAGAATAAATATTTGTACTAATTAATTTCGTGCTTTTAGATACTAAATAAAGCTTGGAGAATGGAGAAGCCAAAAGAGCAGAAAATTAGTGACAATGAAAGAGAGACAACAAAGCTCCCGCTAGAAGGCAGTGAAGAATATCTTCTTCACCTCATCCGCGAGTGAAGAGTATCGTTTGCACGACTCAAAACTAGAAGTGGGCTTGAGATATTAGCTCTGAAGAAGACATGGGCCCAGAAGAAGACCTTCCAAGAGATAAAAGCCAAGATCCAAGACCCAAACCCGCTACCTTGTCTTGAACCGTTAAATTCGATACAGCTGCTCATCATCTTAAGCATCTCCACAATTGTGCATCAACGTTTGATACTCATGCCTCACACCCGAGCATGTTCTACCTTTCCCCTATTCGAGAAACAACCAAACACTTCCTTATTTTCGTACTCATCTTCTTCAGACTCTACAAAACCTTCACCTCCTTCTCTCCATCAATCACTTCCATCCCCGACCATTTCTGATCTCAGCCACCTTCCCAGCCGCCATCAATCAACCTCCCAGTCTCCATCTATCTTTATCTTAGCTTCTTCTCCAAAGCAGTAACCCTAGAAGCTAGGATTGAGAAAGATGAGGCTAGGGTTTCAAAAATCAAACATCAAATCAAGAGTGCATGCCTGAATTGGAGAAGGGGTTTGTCGAGAAAACGCGATTTGAGTGAGCGGTGTTCTCTAATTTTATCAATTCTAGTATTTGAAAAGAACTTGATGTATAAATAGGGCAAATGTTATGTAACAAATTATCCAGTTTTAGTTGAAGCAATTCCTTAGTTAAACCATTGTTGAATCATTCTCATAATGTTCTAAATTCATCTGTTAGGGTTGATATGAAGCTCTAGCTTACTGATTGTTATTCATGCTTTTGGCAGTAACCTTGTTGTGCTTAATTGTCTTAGAATAAAATTCAATCTCAGTACTTCAATACTTTACTTTCACAGTGTATGCCATGTATCCATTGTAGTTAGAACAATCTGTGTTAAAGAACTACAACTCATGCTTAATCCCATATATTGATCTTTTGATTAGTTGTGCCTTGAAAAGACAGTTAATGCTTAGGAGAAATACCTTAGTTGTGATTGAATAGTTCATATGATAGTCACCTTAGATATACAGAAGATTCATATCTCCCCTGTTATCAACCATAAGGATAAGGTTAATACCATTAGTGGGATAACTAGAGTAAGTTAGTGGTAGATTCGACTGCCCTAGTACTCTTATCATGTTCAAGTTTACATCTTGTTTTACATCTTGTTTTATTGATTTTTTCTATACCAATCTCTTAGTCGTATCGACACAAACAAAATTATTTTGTTACTCTTGTTCGAATCAGTATAGGAAGACTTTAACTTCAACTTTACACCCTCCAAGTCTCTGTGGGATCGACTTGTATTTGCACCTTACACAATTGTCACTGTGCACTTGCAGTCATTGTAGGTACTCTTTATAGTCCTACTAACGGTTTCTTGAGTGAAAGAGTGGGAAAGTGGGAGATTGTGGTAAAACCAATTACGTGTCATGTGGAGACTTGGTTGATCGTCCACCCACTACTTTGCTAACTCCTTCAACCGTTTGCACGACTTACTCACATTTCTTATCGTGGATGAATCCACGTGCCGTAGGCCGCCAGACCAAAACCCTAATTGATATCCCCCCATGTGACGTGATTGATGTCTCACGAATCGTGGAGTCTGCATGACAGACGTGTATTTATTTAGTCAGTTGTTGACTGATTATACATTGAGTCTAGGTTTTGTTGAATCGAGCATGATTGATGAGTGCTCAATGATTCATGGATTGAACATGTTAGACGTACAGTTCTTAGATATTGCTCGTATGAGCAAATATTATAAATTCGATGAATTGTTGAATATTGAGTTAATCAATATTGGCAGAACATTGATAGTTAGATCAATATTCGAGTTGCTCAATTCGATGAATTGCTGAATATTGATAGTCGGATCAATATTCGAGCAACTGAGCAAGTATCGCTCAATTCGACGAATTACTGAATATGGACCAATATTCGAGTAATTGAGCAAGTATTTCTCAATTTGATGAATTACTGAATATTGATAAATTCCTGAATATTGATAGTTGGATCAATATTCGAACAACTGAGCAAGTATTGCTCAATTCGACGAATTATTTATCGGTGACGTGACCCAATAAAATATTAATTAAAATATTGGCAGACTACCACATATTATATAATTAATCTGAATGTTGATTACTGGATCAACATAAATTTATTAGTGTTTGAACTTGCTCAGAATAATGATTTGTGGAGCGTTTGTTCGAAACCCTAATTTTTGATCAATTGTTCATTAATTGATGAATTGCTGAAAATATGTCATGAGTGAGGAAGGGACTGATCACATGGAATAATGGACGACCATGTGGTGTCCAATTGCTAGAGTGAGCGTGCACCAGGGTCCTAAGTTTGACCGGTTGGTGAAAGAATGATGATTAAATGCCAGTTTCATCATTTATTAAAATAGTGCTCGTCTTAGCATTAGGTAATAAAACCTAATTTATGGGGAAGTGAGGGACCGGCCAAGAGGGAATAAAACCGGCCCTTGGTGGTGTGGGACCAGTTGATGGTCGTTTGAGCAAATTCCAAGTTGGTTGGAAAGAGTTTGGACCCAATATGAGCAATCGAGCAAATTAGGTCAAAATCATAAGAATGTGTGGGACCGGCTCCTTGCAAGCCTTAGGGCCGGCCTTGGTCGGTCAAGGAAGCATGCACGTGTCACCATAATGTCCGTGTCTCAGTCCTGAGAGCTCCGGTATTTTTCGATGTGCGTTTGAGCAATATCTTGAATTTTCAGAAGAGATCGATCTTTGACTGAAATTTTTTGATTTTGCACGAATGAGCAAGTAGAACTTTGCTCGTTTGATCAAAATTTGGAAAATTTGGAAAATATTAAAATAATAATATTTTATTATTTGGCGTGAGTAGCCTAGTCGATCATGTGACCATTTGACTTTTTGACCTTTTCATGGTTTGAGCAATATTTGAGAAAATATGAAGAAACCATGATTTTTGCTCAAACGGAGGAGTTTCATGAGATGAGGGAAATAATAATTATGAAAACAAGGGATTGCAAGGTGTGAGACCGGCCACGGCTAGGGCATGGCCGGCCGTCTAGGTAGCCCGATCCCGCAACACCTTTCCCTATTTTATTATTTTTCATGAAACCATGAAAATATGGAGAAACCGTGAGTTTTGCTCAAACAAGGAAAGTTGCTTGAATGAAGGAGTTTTCATGAGTTCATGAAAATAAGAAAATAATAATAAAAAATAAAGGGAAGAGGCGTGGGAGACCGGCCATGGTGGCATGACCGGCCGGCCGGTGGGCCCGGTCCCTAGACGCCTCTTTATTATTTTTATATTATTTTCTCTCTCCTGTTTTGTGTAGGATTCCTCATTTGTCCATATTTTCGAATGCTCGTTCGTGCATTTGGGTGCTCATTCATGCATCATTGTTGGTTACACTTGCACCATTTTATGGGGCTTACTCAGTGATAGTCCAGATGCCCGGTTGTTCAGTATTTATTACTAATTTATGAAATTCAGTGGAGAATGATTCATGAAACTAAGTAATAAAGGTGAGTAGTTATTTATTATCAATCCATAGGATCAGTCGTGGATTCGACCATGGATTCAGAATAATAAATTGAGTAGTTACATTGCCATCCCATGGGATCGTGGATTCGACCATAGAATCGGAGTAATAAAATTATCTATTACCATTCCATAAGATCAGCCATGGATTCGATCATGAAATCGGAGTAATGAGATAAAATAGACTATCTTCTAGGAATTCAGTGGTGAATGTCACGGTAGAATTAATCTATTGCAGAAGGGATATTAGCCAGTTAAAGCGTCATACCCATTCTGAAAGGTGCATAGTCAGGGAACAATGAGTGTTGCTGACGTTCTGCAGGCGTTTAGCCCTCTCAACAATTATGTATGGAGAGCCGCCTGAATCTATACACGGTCTCTCTACATAGTCAAGGAACAGTGAGTGTCACCGACGTCCTAAAGGCATTAAGCTCTCAATCATACGGAGAACCGCCCAATCGTTCTTCTACGTAGAGGGGGGGTCTCTCTATGTAGTCGGGGAACAGTGAGTATCATCGACGTCATTAAGGCGTTAAGTTCTCAATCATACGGAGAACCGCCAAATTATGTTATTCTACATAGAGGTCATGATAAAATGAGCAGCATCGAACGCTCCGGGGAGGCCTTTCTAGTGACATATGCATCATGGCTCGTAAAATATGAATCGTCACATGCGTTTCTGAAGCCGTGTCAGAAACATGCAGTATCATGATTTTACAATTTTGACCTTTGTTGAAAATCCACCATCAACAATGATTAATAAGATAAACTTGACTTGAAATTTTTGTTATACATGTAATGTCTAATTTAGTCATGTGACATTGTCTCATAGATAGAAAGGTTAAAACTTGATAAATATGTGGTTCAGTCTTCACTTACCTTTTGTTGATGAAGTTCTCCAAAAGCTTCGGTTGATCTTCGCTTTCGAACAGTAGAACGCATTGATATCTGGTACTCAACTACATTACACACTTCTATCATAATCCGAGACATAACTAAATGTAGACTAGAAATCAAGATATAGTTTTGATAAACTAAATATGACAACAAACTTGAGATATCAACACTTGTGAGTTTGACCGAGCAATGTTCTAACATTTGGATTATTTTTGAATTACTTAGTGTTGCTCACAGACTTTCTTATATATGTTAAAGCATTGCTTGGTTGAACTCACTGACATTGGTATGTCAAGTCAGATTTCATTTCCAAAACATATTCTTGATTTGGTTTAATAAAGTCATTTTTATACTAAATAGGCTTGGGTAGTCGAGTAATGAATCAAAGTTATCCTTGAAGATTGAAGACTACAAGAATACATCTATAGATATCTTCACTAAAAGTCAGTAATTAAGACTTGATTATATTTTGAACTCATGTGTATTCAACCTTTCTATCTATAGAAGCAAAGTGCTCACTCCTTGGAACAATACCTATGACAACAAATATATTTTTGTATATACACTTGAGGAGAATTGTGCCTAATAATTGAGTGAGTATAACCATTAACCTCAAAAAAAATTCATGTTGTGCTGAATGAAAATTCGAAACCAACAACCCAAGAATCACTCAATTCTATTGCATAACGAAGAAGTTATAAGTAAAATTAATGCTGAAAAGTGTGGCTAAATGTTGATTTCGTGGCTAGGAAAAAGTATTTGAAGTATCGGCAACAATTCGCAAACTGAAACATGATTTACTGTCTACTTTAGTCAAGTTTTTAATGTTTCCTTTCCTAAACAAGGTGGCTTAAATTTAAGCAAATTAGACTTGGTCATTCACTAGAAAAAGAATAATTAGTGTTGCTGCTTGTTTATCTATTAGAATGTTATTGAATGAAGTTATTTTGTTTCAGCTTCATTCAAATAATGAACTATTTTGTTTGTGTGTGTTCATTTTTCATGTAGCTATACAAATTAAAATTGTATGTGTGTTGCATAAGATTGTTTTCCACATCTTTGTTCTACACGACCAAAAGTGAGATTTTGAAAACTTTATTTGGGGTTCGTAAAGCATAGTTTCTTTGGTAGTTACGAAAATTGTATCCAGGTGATCACAATAGTCCTTGTCTATTATAAGGTCATTCTATTCAGGTATAAGGATATTCAAGGATTACTTATCCTAAACCATATATTTGATAGATCAATATAACTCTGGAATATTTTTAGTTGATCTTAAAAAGTAAAATGAATTAGGTAACGGAACGTGTAAACCCAAGTTTTTGAGTAACATCTTCTAAAAAGAATTGACGTTCTGCCAAAATATTTCCAAGAGCATCTTCTAAAGAGAATTAATGTACAATGCTATTACTTTATGATAAATACAATAATAATTATAATGCTGAAAGTAAATTAAACACACACAACAAGATTTTGTTAACGAGGAAAATTACAAGAAGGAAAAATCCTAGGACCTAGTCTAGTTTTGAATAGTCTCAGAATTAAGCCGCTATACAAAGACTACAACAACTTCGTATAGTTGATACCAAGTAAACTAACTCCAAGTTACTCAGTTCCTTCAATATCTCTGCGCCAACAATCAATCTGGTATATGCACGTGAATCCTAAGATAGAGTCCACTATCTTAAGTCGCTTCACCTGATGTAAGGTCTTTAGCAACTCAACCCTTTTTAATCATACTCCGAAACAGTAAAGGACTAATCTGTTTCAGTAACCTCTTTATCAATCTTCTATATTAAACAATTTAATCAGAGATATAGTTGAGTACAAAGGTTCTTCCGTTTAATTAATATAAACTCCTTTGTTCAGTTAGATCAACTAAGATAAATATTACCGAAATAATCAATCTTAGTTCACAATCTATCAAAGTAAATCTCAAAGAAAAACATAAAGATAGATTGTCGAACTGTAGAACAAGCTTTAAAAGTCTATATGAAATAAACAATCTTGTTGGATCCTAGTTAATCAAGTGTGAAAGATCAGAACACCAAAATGAAATTTTCTAGTCTTCAATTTTCAGTCTTCAAAGTACCTGCATAAACAACTTTGTTCCACTAATGATCGATTACATAAAGATCTAGATCACAAATTCTGTTAACAATGGATGATCAGAAGTCTTATCTTCAAATGTAGATGCAATAAAAGCAGATCTGAAATCGTTGACCATTGAAATAGTTCAGGAGACCTTATATCAAAATATAAGGATCACAGGATAAACAAAATAGATCTATCAAGGTTCAACTTTACCATTACTTAATCAAATCAATTGTCAAAAACTAAAATAATAATACATTTCTAATTTCCCGCCAATGTTACTACTAGTACTTATTTGATCCCATAGAAGTCTTTAGACGAAGCACACATAAATTATTTCACCTAACTAAATTACTCTCTTCTCGAACGAGTATTACAAGAATACTCCAGTGGGCTTCCCACACAAACGGTTAGTTCAGCGTTCCAAATTTGATGAGTAATCCAGTGGGGTTTTACTTGACATATATAAACCGATTTTTGTAAGAATTACAAGCTTCACTATTTATAGTGACCAAGGTAGTTTGGATAACAACAAGGTATTACCAAATTCGATGCTAAAAATATGCATTAAATGTTTAACTATAGGTTTCATAAATAATCAAACTTATGCACCGAATATCTCTTGGATGACACCTAATATCTAGAATATAACTTATACTTTACTAATATAAATGTTAGAGCACTGCTCGGTCGAACTCGCAAGCGTTGCTATCTCAAGCTTGTTTGTCAAGTTTAGTTGCCAAAACTATAAGTCTTGATTTCTTGTATACTTATAGCTAAGTCTCGGACTAGGATAGAAAGTGTAGTTGAGCTCTAGACTCCACGGCGATCATCATACAAAGACGAAGAACTACTCAAGGAACTGGTGGAACTTCATCGACTAAAAGGTATGTGTAGACTTGAACTTATCTATCACTCAAAAGTCTATCTACTCTATCTCCTATCTTGAGACAAAAGTCGTATTGCTATATAGACTTCGATTATACACATTTGCTATTTTGAGCCGAGTTTATCTCGCTTATCTATTTCTCGAAATATATGTTGGTAAGCTTTCTTTTTGGCCATGTTCATCTTTACAAGTGACGAAAGTCATGTTGATTATTTTAATATCTTGAAAATTGCTTTGATGAAGAATAGTGTGTGACTAACCTCTATTTAACATCCTCTAAGAATGTTTCAATGATTGAAATGAGAGTTTAGAATATATAACCTTGAATGGATATAAACATTGTATGTGAACTCATACTTGTGTAAGTCCAAAATCCTTGAACCAAAGTATGCGTACTTTGCTGCTCAGGATAGCCGGAACTAAAGTCCGCGTACTGTCGAAAGTTCACGTCCCGTGAATTTCTACTGGAGTTTGTGAACTGAAAAAAAACTTAATCCGGGTACTTAAGTATGCATACCGGTATGCATACTTGAGTGGGTTATTTTCTAAGAACGGTTTATTCGTGAACTTAAACTTATACAAACTAAGGAATGCAAATTTGCAGACCGTGGCTATAAAGTTCATGAATTGATTCGAGTGAATCAAAATCATTTTTGCTTTGATTGTGTCTTGTATACTTCTATAAGATCTAAGCAATTGAATAACTCTCTAACTAGTTCTTTTGAGTCATTTGAACTAGTTATGGTGAAGATGAATATGGTTGATATGAAAGTGCTCATATGGCTAACCATTTGGTTAACTACTGTTGAACCAACTAGGTGTACACGTTTAGGTACGGTTACACAAACCTAAATGAACGTGCATTTCATTTGTGTATAACAATCTAAGTTCGATCTAACGGTTGAAAGATATTAACTTGAATCTAATCAGGTTTTCATCTAATGGTGAATATTGAATGCTTTGTTACCAAGGTAACTTAGATTGCAAACCCTGATTTGGAAAATTATATAAAGGAGAACTCTAGAAACTGGGAAACCTAATCCCCACACCTCCTGTGTGATACTAGTTGTAAAAGCTAGAGTCGATTCTCATTTAACCTTAGGTTTCTACCGAGACCCTGTAGGTTAACGACTTGAAGACTTCATTGGGATTGTGAAGCCAGACCCAACTATTTTCTCTGTAGTTGCGTGATCTGATCTTGTTGTTTCTATCGTATTTGAGTACAATCGTAAGATTGGCTTGAGATTAATTTCTCCGATAGGCAAGATAGAAAAGTAATCACAAACACCTTCGTCTCATCATTTGTGATTTCACAATATCTTGTTTCGCTAGTCGATTAAGATTATTGTGAGGTGATTGATAATTCTAGGATGTTCTTCGGGAATATAAGTCTGGGTTATCAATTGGTTCATGTTCACCTTGATTTATCAAAAGACGGAACAAAACTTGTAGGTATTTCTGTGGGAGACAGATTTATCTATTCATGTAGACTTTTCTGTGTGATACAGATTTGTTTATTAAAGTCTTCGACTTTGGGTCGTAGCAACTCTTAATACAGTGTGTGTTCAATCTGGACTAGGTCCCGGGGTTTTTCTGCATTTGCGGCTTAATACAGTGTGTAGCGGCTTAATACAATGTGTGTTCAATCTGGACTAGGTCCCGGGTTTTTTTTGCATTTACGGTTTCCTCGTTAACAAAACTTCTGGTATCTGTGTTATTTCTTTTCCGCATTATATTTTGTTATATAATTGAAATATCACAGATTGTGCGATAAATCGATCAATTGGTAAATCCAACCTTTGGTTGTTGATTGTAATTGATTGATCCTTGAACATTGGTCTTTGGTACCGTTCAAGTGATTTCTCTTGTACTCAATTTGTTAGTGCATAGCTCGGTTGAACCCACCAAGCATTGGTATGTCAAGTTTGGTTGTCATATTTTAGTGAACCAAAACTCATTTAAAGAGTCGCTTGATTATGTACTAGAGTCAACTTCGTATAGGTTAGCTTGAAAGTATTAGGATATGAGACGTTACAAGTATTACGTGAAGTCTTGAAGAAGTGAAGAAGTAAGGAGATACAACGACAACATCATCCTTCCAATTGAGGTTAGTGATATTTGACTTGAAATGTTTCATTCCCTAACGTATCTTTCAAGTCATGCATATTGAAAACATAACTGCGAAGCATGAATGATTATACTCTAGTTAGACGTAGTATCAAGGAATACAATACGAAGTATAACGCTTATCTTTTGAACTTCGTATATAAGACATCGACATAATCGTTTGAATGCTATTGTGATTATGTATGGGTATGAGGTGAAGATTTCATCCTAGGAAACAATGTTTTACATTCATTTAAAGGAAGTAAATTCATGAACTTGTTTTGTGAATCGAAAGGGAAATCACTAGGCTTATTGGTATTGTTATTCATTGCATATCTTTTGAACTACCAATATGTGTGATTACTATAACCGCTCATGACTTGTTTATGTTCTTGGTAAAACTATTCACAAGGCCTGACTTTTGTATTGGTATGACTTTTATTAGTGAAACCGATCTTAAGTAATCACCTGAGATGGTATGATCGATTTAGTGTTATTGGTATGACCAACTCTAGGCAAAGGGGAACCGATCCTAGCAAGAGGTGCAACCGATCACAAGAGGGGAATCGATCCTTGTAAGAGGTGCAACACGTTTCTAGATATTGGGAACCGATCCTATGAACATGTGCAACACGTTTTTAGAAATTGGGAACCGATCCTATGGACATGTGAAACAAATACAAGTTAGATACCATATATATGTGGGAACCGATCATAGTACCTAGTCAACCGAATTTTTGGAAATCTAGTATGACTAAATCCAGTACCCACATGGAGGTAGAACCGAAACTTGTTTTGGTAGAACCGTGAAACCCATGTTTGGTGATTGAGTGTTCTTAATCAATCACATAGTTCTTGAAAGTCAGATGAACCAATTCTAAACTTGTTTGGAAGTGTGGAAAATCGGTTTCAAGATTGTAAGTATGAAAAAGGACTTACAAAGTAAAGATGTCGACATACTTTGAACATGTGCAGTAACGCTTATCTTTTATTGTTCAAAGATATTCCGGAATAGCTAAAGGAAAATACCGGATCGAAAAATAAATTGAGAATCTTTTAATTAAGGTTTTTAATTTTATTTTTGGAAAATGAAAATTAGTAATGTGCATTTACTTGTTGGAGATTTTCTAAGAGATTTTCGGTCAATGTTTGGACAAAGCATTTCCAGGAATTATGGAAACCGAATTTGGAAATATATTGCATATCTTGAGAATATTTTTGGTTTTGGAAATTCCTTGGCGTCCAAACTTCCTTGGTCTATAAATATCAAAGTTTGCATTTCGAGCAAATTAATCCTCAGAGACAGCAAAACTACCTAGTTGTGTTGTTACTGGTGGAGCCGCCTATTCGAAGAGGAAAGTAACCTAATTAGGAGAAATCTCTTACGACCGCTCGGTTTAAAGACTTCTTTGGGATTGAGAAGCTCTATTAGTACCGTTGGTGGGAAACTAGATAATTGCGGTTTATTATTAGTTTTCGATTGATTTGATTGACTAAAGGTTGTTGAACTTTGATTGCACCTAGTTTGTTTATGCTTGAGAATCTTCACTTCTGATATAAGATTCACTCAAACTAGATCGAAGTTTCGGTGGGGATCTTTAGACTGTTTGTAGATCTAAAGACGACTTGTGATAATCCATTGTTAACAGACTCCGTTCCGTGTGTGATTGATCACAAGAGATTCAAGTTGATTGTGTGCAGGTATTTATTGAAGATTTAAGAAGATTTGAAGACAAAGAAGACTTTGAAGATTTCTGATTTGGATTTATAATCTTTGGTGTGCACAATACCTGTTTCAGTTAAAGAGGATCCAACTATAATCGGTTTATCCTTGTGGTAGATTGGATTGATTAGTTGAGTAGATCGACGTCAATACAATTCTTTGTGATTCAAAGTATTGATTGCAAAATCTTGACAATTACTTTGGTAGTTGTTATTAGAAAGATCTAAGGACCTGACAAAGGAGTTTATTGGGATAAACGGAAGAGCCTTTTGTCGAACTCACATCACTTGGTTGAAAAGAGTTGTTACCAAACAGATTTGTTGTTCCTTTACTGTTTGGAATACGAACCAAAGGAATTGTTCCAAGTACGTGACTTATTACAAGTTGGAGGCGTAGGAATACAAACGGAACTAGGTGAACTATAGGTTTAGTTGCTTGGTCTCAACTATACGAAGTTGGTTTGATTTTGTATAGTGGCTTAATCCTGAGAGTATTCCATTCTGGACAACGTCTCGGGGTTTTTCTGCATTTGCGGTTTCCTCGTTAACAAAATCTTGTTGTGTCTTTTACTTTTCTATTTCCGCAATTATAATTGTTTTTATTATAATTAGAAGTAAAATACACAAACGTTAATTCCTATTTACTTGATAGTAATCCTATTGTCTTTGGTTAAGTCCGAACCTTTTATCAAGTAAACATACTTCGTTGTTGTATTATCTCGATCTCGTATACATAGACGATCACACGAAGTGTGAACCGATTAGTTGTATTGTCTCGACTCTGTCCATAGATAAACACTTTCGGAGAAAGGACTTATAGGTGGAAAAGTTTTAGATTGAGCTATATTTGGGTACCCTCGTCTTTTCACAATTAGACTCGCAGATTTTTATTTGCTTGAGTAAGTATTGAATCGACAAATTGAGATATAACTCTTAGATATACTTTTTATTAAGATTGAGTCTGACTGTCTAGTTGATTCTCTTAAAAGTATATTGGAGTTTGTACATACAGATTGCTAAGAGAAATATTGGGTGTGGTTGTTGTACCCCCGCTTTTTCAATTGGTATCTGAGTAGGCAAACACGTTTAAGACCTCATAAGTCTGTGTTTGTAGCAATCTGAGTCTGTGGACAGAATCTCATCTCTGGCATATACACATACCAAAATGTCCTCCAAAGCTTTTAATTATGCCAAATGTCTTGGGATTGCCTCAAAGGATTACTCCTTAGCCGATTCTTCCGAATCCCGAGGAAATGAGACAATTGACACTATCTCAAAAGTTGAAATGGAGCTCACCAGAATCTCAAAAAATTCTACTAAGGCTATTGATTTTCAAAATCATGCTCAGCTTCTTGATGAATTTGAAAAGTCCCTTGGTCGAGAACGGGAACTCTATAATATCATTGAGTCCTTCTCTAACAATATCGAAAAACTAATTCAAGAAACTACCCTACAACGTGAAAAGATTAGTGTTCTTGAGGATATTGTTAAGGAAGACTCAATTAGAGAAAAACGTTTGATCGAGACGCATTCATCTGATCTAAACAGACTTCGTGTTGAAAAAGAGAAACTGGGTGCATCCCTTATTCTAGCCCAAGAACAATGCAAATCCTTGAAAAAGGAAAACTCTGTTTTAATGAGAAATTCTTCTGTACCAATCACTAATTCTCAAGTAGAATTGAAGTACATGAAGAAATGTTCTCCGAAGGAAGTTCCTGCCAAGAAATGTGATCATAACTTGCAATCTTCTAATAGGGCTATGAATTTAAAACTGGTTCCTTCCAATCTCCTCCACGAACCTGTTCTTTCTGTGGGAAAAAGAATCACTATATTCATCATTGTTTTGCTAGAAAGAAACAGATTTTTGATCTTCAAAATCTACTTCTTTTTACTGTCGACAGAGTAAACTCTCTAATGACCACTACAATGGATTTCATCTTTGCAGAAAGATAGACTTCTCAGAAAATGGATTTTAATGGTTACTCATTTCAAAATCCTCACAGGAATCGTGTTTATTCGAATGGTTCAAATTATTACACCACAAAAATACACATTCCCAGTGTTTATGAGAATAAGTCTGGAAAATCTAAGTCTAGATGGTGGAGACGTATTTCTTCTAATCCTTTGGAACCAATCTCTAAAAGTCCTAGACTTAACCCTCAGAAAAACTCCTCCGAGGAATCACCTGACAAGGTTATATTAAATTCTTCAGGAATAAGATGTAACCAAAAGAAGGTAAGAAATACCAGGGTCAAACATCCCGATGGAATCTACAACTCATCTCTCAATACTCATAGTGAGATTACATCTCATTTAACTACCTAACCTTAGGTAATTTCATTCTTGCATCTAACTTGAGAGATACTCAAGTTTACTGTTGTTTTCCATTTGTAATTTGTTTGACTATGCTATTTTCTTTTTGATGAGAAAGTTGAGTCGCTTCTTGACTCCTTATTACTCTGTATCTCCTTATTATGCTCTGATTAAATCTTTTAATTATTGAGTCATGATGATAAGGGAGTTTTGAAAACAAAGTATACTCCATTCTTCTTGGATCTCGTCTGGTATCTCCGACCGGTCCATGTACATCCGTGTCTTTCTTGGAAGTTGTAGGGTTTCCGCAACAAGGGTGTCCTCCTCTTGTTTGCAAATATATATATATATATCTTTCTATATATTGTTTTGCCTTCCCTATTTAAAAAAAAAAGGGATTATGATGAACTCCTCAAGATCTCAAGAAGTGGTGAATCTTGAGATGGAAGAAGACTCTAAAGGATGCGATTCTGTTCAAGAACTTGTCTTGAAAAAGATGATTGAAATGAAAGAACACAACTCCTGGGTTGATGATTCTGTCAAGGACTTGACTCGTTTTCAGAATGACTCGAAGGTCGAGTTTGCAAATCTTCAACTGCAAATAAACCAACTCTTAGATGGTCAGGCCAGAATCCTTGCTAATCAAAATATTCTGATATAGAATCAAAAGAAGCTCATCATGGACTGTGTCAAGGCTAGACAACTTGCTCGGGCTGTTAATCGTAAAGTTAGCATTCTAACACACGAATATGGTGTTTCTACGGTCAAGAGAGTAAAGGAAATCAGTGATACCTTCTATGATGGATTCATTGAAAGGTATGAGGTTCTCAATGAACTTTGATTTTATTTTGTCTAGGAAACTTCTTATGGGAATTTTATTCTTGTAGTTTTTAGAAGGATTACTAGGGTTTGGAATAGCCATTATTGTGATTACACATAGCTATGTCCACCGTTTTCATCTTTATTGTTTTTAGGTTTATTTATTTAAATTCTAAAGTTATTTGGAAGATGATTTTGCAGTTGTTTATGGGTAAAAATCGTTTCCGCCAATTTTGGTAAATTCGGTAGGTGAGTGAGAAACTGGTTTAAACCCTAAACAAATGTGCTGCACGTGAGCACTTTCTAGATTCGAGAGATCAATCTGTACAAGTCCGGCCTAAACCAAGAAATGGATGTTCCAGACTTGCTTCGGTCACAAAGTGGAGGAGAAGGGTTGATTTGGGGAGGAAAGCAAAGAAAGGTGTTGAGACCGAATAGTGCGGGAGAGTAGTGTCTCGACTTGTATCGTAAAGTGAAAGCTTCGGAAGCTTGCAAGAGATGAAAGCTTTTTTTGGAGAGCTTGCAAAGTTGCCTTTTCCGAGAGTGTTGTGTTTTTCTCCCGAGCGAGACTTGTTGTCTGGTGGAAATAGGTAAGACCTATTTATACAAGTCGAGATTGAAACGTACCCTGGCCTCATGAAGGAAGAGAGTAAAGGGTGAAATAATGGGAGGAGGTGGTAACCGCATGGTGTTTATGGGTGAAAACGTTTTCACCATTATTTCCTCATTTATTTGACCGCTTTATTCCTATTCACGCTTTCTTAATGTGAGCTTAGTGTACGCTGAATGCTGTGACCGCCAAACCAAGACCCTGAAAAGCATCCCCCAGTTTGTGTTGATGTCTCGAGTGTTGGTTGCACCTTAAGTGCAAGTGGCGCTGCTAGTGGCGCGTGTGGCATGTGCCAATGACATGTGCGGAATGCCTTTGTTGCGGGTTGCACCTTGAGTGCAAGTGGCAATGCCAGAGCTGCTAGTGGCGTGTGTGGCATGTGAGGAATGCCTTGGTGGTAGGTTGCACGTTGAGTGTAAGTGGAAATACCAGAGCTGCTAGTGGCGTGTGTGGCGTGTGTGGCATGTGCGGAATGCCTTGGTGGTAGGTTGCATGGTTTGCAAGTTAGGCTACCAGCGTGGGTTTTGGCATGTGCCAATGGCACGTACGGCCAAGTTGGCCTAGGTTGCACGGCTTGCAAGTTAGGATACCAACGATGCATGTTGGCATGTGTCAATGGCACGCACGGCCATTAGGGCCACGGCTAGGTAATGAAAGCTACCAGCAAGCGTGTTGGCATGTGCCAATGGCATGCTCGGCCATTAGGGTCACGACCTGGTAAGAAAAACTACCAGCGATGCGTGTTGGCATGTGCCAATGGCATGCGTGGCCATTAGGGTCACGGCCTGGTAAGAAAAACTACCAGCGATGCATGTTGGCATGTGCCAATGGCATGCGTGGCCATTAGGGTCACGGCCTGGTAAGGAAAGCTACCAGCGATGCGTGTTGGCATGTTCCAATGGCATGCGTGGCCATTAGGGTCATGGCCTGGTAAGAAAAGCTACTAGCGATGCGTGTTGGCATGTGCCAATGGCATGCGTGGCCAATTTGGCCTAGGTTGCACGGTTTGCAAGCCTAGGCGCGGGCGCCATTTTGGCATGGCGTGGCTAGGGCCAAGGTAAGGGTGCTTGGCTTGGCGTGGTGTGACTAGGGCCAAGGTAAGGGTGCTTGGCTTGGCGTGGTGTGACTAGCGTAGCTAGGGCCAAGGCGAGAGTGTTTGTCATGGCGCGGCTAGCTTGGGATAGGTGTGGCTGGCATGATTTGCCATTGGCACAGAGGTCCGGCTAGCATGGTTGGCATGCTTTGGCGCGTTTGGTGTGACTAGCATAGCTAGGGCCAAGGCAGAGTGTGTTTGTCATGGTGCGGCTAGCTTGGGCTAGGTATGGCTGGCATGATTTGCCATTGGCACGGAGGTGCGGCTAGCATGGTTGGCATGCTTTGGCGCGTTTGGTGTGACTATCCTAGCTAGGGCCAAGGCAGAGTGCGTTCGGCATGGCGCGGCTAGCTTGGGCTAGGTGTGGCTGGCATGATTTGCCATTGGCACGGAGGTGCGGCTAGCATGGTTGGCATGCTTTGGCGCGTTTGGTGTGACTAGCATAGCTAGGGCCAAGGCAGAGTGCGTTTGGCATGGCGCGGCTAGCTTGGGCTAGGCGTGGCTGCCATGATTTGCCATTGGCACGGAGGTGCGGCTAGCATGGTTGGCATGCTTTGGCGCGTTTGGTGTGACTAGCATAGCTAGGGCCAAGGCAGAGTGCATTTGGCATGTTGCGGCTAGCTTGGGCTAGGCGTGGCTGGCATGATTTGCCATTGGCACGGAGGTGCGGCTAGCATGGTTGGCATGCTTTGGCGCGTTTGGTGTGAATAGCATAGCTAGGGCCAAGGCAGAGTGCGTTTGGCATGGCACGGCTAGCTTGGTCTTGGCGTGGCTGGCATGATTTGCCATTGGCACGGAGGTGCGGCTAGCATGGTTGGCATGCTTTGGCGCGTTTGGTGTGACTAGCATAGCTAGGTCCAAGGCAGAGTGCGTTTGGCATGGCGCAGCTAGCTTGGGCTAGGTGTGGCTGGCATGATTTGCCATTGGCACGGAGGTGAATTAGGGTTTTGCTCGTTGTAACCCTAATTTGAAAAAATACCCCTATTAATTACTGACTACATGTATTAAATGTTCTAATAAATGTGTCACCGGTGACATTAGGTTATTTGGGGTTTTACGATTTTACCCTTTGTTTAAAAACTACCATCAACATTAAGTCCCCTGCTTAGCTCGGAATAGGAGCTTTGTTGCGAGGTAAGCATAAGATGGTGACAAACTATCGCCAGAAATCGTAAAGAGAATTGAGGAGGCTTGTCGACCTTTTTATAAATAGGATTTGGAATCCTTGCCTCGCGATTTTGCACAAATCGGGAGGTTGGCTCAATTGGGAAGTCAGCATCATTGAGAGACAGGAAGCTGGGCGGCATCGAGAAGTTGACGCGAGTTGGGAAACTGAGCGTGCTAGCTGGTGGGACCGGCGCAAGGTGGGGAAGCTGATCGTGCTAGCTGGCGCGACTTGGGCGGTCATTGGGAAGTTGGCGAAATTGGTGGGACCGGTGTGGCTTGGGAGATTGGGAAACTGGCGCGAGCTTGATGGGACCGGTGTAAACAAGGAGGGAGTAGGTGTTTCTACAAATAGCAAAGTTTCCTTATTTTGCCTTCCTTCACGCGCGGCTTCAATCAGGGCATTATCCGTGCTAAAATCTGGAAGCGTTATGTCCTTCATTGCTTCCTTTTTTTTTTTTTTTTTTTTTTTTTTTTTTTAAGGTTCCGTATTTACACCCAAATATGCAATTGCATCATCTCCCTCGTTTGAGAAAGGGTCCTTCTTGTTGAGTTTCTCTCTTTGTCATGTCGCACAGAGACGAATCATCTTCTAACCAGCCAGATTCTCCAGGTGAAGGCGCGAGGTCTGACCCTTGCAGGAGCATCCCAACAAGGGTTATTCGGTTTAAGAAAATCATGCCGGTATGTTTTCTTCTTCTTTGGCGGACTGACGTACGCTTTACCGCTTGTTTGATGAATGGAAAATTTCCCTTTTGTGCAGAGATATCTCGTTGGAGCATGCGTTACTGTTATCGACGAGGATGACCTAGTCGTTCCCCTCCCTTCAAATCCAACCTTGTTGACTGCTAGACTCGGAGAACGATGATTTAGGGCTCTCTTGTCATGAATACCCCTATGAAGGTTTGTCGTTTGGGACTCGTATGAGGTGTCTCTCCTCCAATTACCGGAATGTTGGCGGTTTCCTGGTACGGAAATAATTCGTGATCCTTTATACGAGGATATGGAAGACATACGGCCATATCGCTACCAGGAGCGTAGTGAAGTGCTGTTCATCCGCCTTGGTTTCCGTAGTGAACTGTCTTTTGCCAATGATTGCTGAGATGGAGAATATGTCCATCCGTGCTTCTGCAGAGTCAGCCATTCAAAGGTGGGAGAACATGGTGTCCACTTGTGAATCCTTGGAGTTTAATATTAGCTGGTTGCGGCATCGTCTCAATATTGTGAAAGTCGACAGAGCTGGTATTCTTGCTGGTGTGATTCCTACCACAAAAGCCATGCTGGAAGAGGAGAAAGCTTTGGCCTTGGAGTCTCGGAGGATTGAAGAGTTAACTCGAGACTTGAAGAGTAGGACTGAAAGATATCATGGTCGATTGAAGATGATGTTTTGTAGGGATTATAATTTACTAGATGGGCTTTTCTGACTTGTATCACGAGGTTTGAAGGCTCCTCTCTTTTTTTTTTTGAATAAATAAAGAAATTCCATTAATCTGTTGGATTGTATTGAAATTTGATAATTGGTAAGAAAGAAAAGTAAAAGCAGAGAGGGTGTCTAGACGTTCACATTTTTGATGTAGCATGTTACATGGAAGTTATTAGGCGTAGTATGCCTTTAGCCACTTTCCGTTGATGACTGCCTCTAGCTTTCCCTCATCTTCTTTGATAATCTTGTAGTAACCACTGTCATACGATTTAGTGATTATGTACAGCCCTTCCCATTTGGGAGAAAACTTCGGTGCCGATGCATCTTGCTGGATGTGTTTGGCGGTTTTTAGCACCAGATCTCCTTCCTTAAAAACCCTGGATTTTACATGGCTGTTGTACGCCCTGGAAATCCTGTTTCTGTATGATTGTGCATGTTCCTCCGCCCGGGATCTTCTGGAGTCTATAGTATCTAGTTTCGCGATTTTGGCATTGAGTGTTTCGGCTTCATTCCACTGAGGTCCACTTGCTGCGGCGATTCTGGCAGACGGGATCTTGATTTCTCTTTGAGAGGATCGCGTCTGTACCGTAGACGAGGGAGTAGGGAGACATGCCGGTGGAGCTTCTAGGAGATGATCTGTACGCCCAGAGAGCCATTGGCAATTGCTCGTGCCAGGTCCTGGGATTGTCGTGTACTGTTCGGCTGAGGATTCGGATCAGAGTCTTGTTGGTACTTTCGGCTTGCCCATTTCCCTGGGGATAGTAGATGGTAGAGAAGACTTGTTTAATTCCGTACCTCTCAAGTAGTTCTTGTACTTGCTTGTTAGCAAAAGGCGTTCCGTTGTCGGTGATGACGTGTTCGGTGATGACGTGTTTAGGTACGCCAAAACGGCGGGTTGAGATGATGTGTTCCTTGAAGAACGCCATTTAAAACGATCGTGGCTCCCAGTGGTTCCTTTAGGCCTCTAAAGGTGGGACAGCTTCAACCCACTTGGTAAAGTACTCGGTCGCGGTTATTATGTATTCATGCTTGTTTGAGGATGGCGGGTTGATCTTCCCAATGATGTCGAGTCCCCAATCACTCTCAACTCGTTAACCTAAAATGGCCACGGGCTACTTATCGAGTACGGGGTGTTGGAGGCGCGTGGATGAGGTTTCCTCCTAGTGAATGATGAGGTGAGGTGGTGCGGCATTCTCGGCATTTTCGACGAACGAAAAGATATCCGCGTCGTCTTCCATGGTCGGCCAGTAGTACCTCTCGTGTATCTGCAGGAACAATTTCTGTTTCCATTGGTGTTCGCCTTATGTGCATTTCTCTTAACATAATCTACATCTAGATTAGGTTCATATTCAATGTTAGTTGCATGAGTAAGACTGAAACACTATTTTCAATCCTATCATTTTGTAACTCAATCAGGTTCCTTTGAAGAATCATCTCTTGAGTTTGAAGGAGAGTCGGGATTTATCTAAAGCATTCTCTAATTGATCTAAAAGTGATGACTGGGTATGAGAAAATTGTTCATTTTCAACCTGTGGTGGATGATGTATATGATCATAATGATTAGGGTATGTGAGGTCAGGGCCCTGAGAAGGCGCATAAAATTCTCTAAAATCACTATGGTATGTGGGGGGTTCATCCCCTAGATTTGTTTCCATCCCCAGTGATGCGCTCAAATTGAACTCAAAATTTAGTTTGGTTTATGTGGGCTTTGGTTTATTGGGATTTGGTTTCAATGGGATTCATTTGGTTTTGTTGGGAGCTTTGGTTTATGGGAAAGTTTGGTTTTGTTGGGTAAGTTTGGTTTTGTTGGGTTTGGTTTATTTGGGAATGTTCGACATTGGAAATTGTTAAGCCCCAGAGGTGGATTGATTGTGACCCACTAGCCTAGATGGTCATGAATTGGGCTGCCCAAATCAATGGTATTTCAAGTGAAGGTAATGTAACACACCGAGAGACTTTCTTGAATTCCTCCTCAAACTCTTGCGATATAAAACCCCATCATGGAACACGAATCTTTTGTACTTTTGTTTTAGCTTGGACGCATCCTCTTTGTCAGTAGGGAGAATGCCATCGCGAAGGAAGCCGATGTACGGCTTTCGCCAGTCCCCGGTGTGACTGATGTTGAGGACTTCTATCTGACATGGGGTGCACAGCAATTGGGACACGCCCTCTGGAGTAATCGAGATTGGGCTTCCATCTCCGGCCAATAGTATCCAAGTCGTTGTGAACGACGGTAGAGGGTTACTACTAATGTTATTCCACAGACTTCGGCATGGACATGTTCAAGTTGTTGTTGTGCTTCCTCTTTTCCGAGACACCTTGACAGAGAGCTGTCTGGGTTTCGATGATACAGAACATCTTGAAGCATAAAGAAATTCCGCAAAGTCTTGAGGTCGACATTCCCTTGGAAAAGTGAGTTGTTGAGTTCTTGAATGATAGGAGTTCTCCAGTCATCGTCTTCGGCTTTCTCAGGTTGTGAAAGCCATGTTGAAGCTATGGTTCGGCGTTTTACTGTCAGGGTTTCCTCGGATCCTTCGAACTGTAGCTTTGATGCTAGTGTAGCTAGGCATTCATCATGCTTGTTACTGCTACGGCCGACGTGTGTGATGGTTGCATCGGAGAAATAATTTAGTAGTTTTTGTGCTTCAGCCCTGTGTTCTTTCAATGCGTAAATCCCGTTTACCTGGTTGATGAGTAATTTGGAATCTCCTCTTATCTCCAAATGTGTGGCCCCGGCTTGTTTAGCTAGTGATAGTCCTATGAGGAAGGCTTCGTATTCAGCTGAGTTATTGGTGCATGGAAAGTCTAGCTTGAAAGAGTGCGAGAAGACTTCTCCAGCAGGAGATACTAGTACCACACCCGCTCCTCCGGTATTAGTGCTGGGGGTGGAAGAGCCGTCGAAGAACAGCATCCATGCCTCTTCTTTGACTAAGAAGATATCTGGAAGGTCTCCCGGGAGATCTTCTCGTAACTCCGCGGTGTTTTCTCCTGGGAATGCTGCTAACAGGTCTGCAACAGCCTGTCCTTTTATGGCCCTCGGGGAAGCGCACGTTATGTCGAACTCTGACAGCTGCAGGAGCCATTTAGCCGGCCTCCCTATCAGGGAAGGTTTCGAGAGGAGAAACTTTACAGGGTCTGATTTGGATATTAACACCACCTTGTTGGAGAGGAGGTAGTGCCTGAACTTCTGGATGGAATAAATTAATGCTAAACACGCCTTTTCCGCTTTGGGGTATCTGAGTTCAGCGTCTCTTAACGTTCAACTGAAGTAGTATATGGGATATTCAATTCCTTCGTCGTCTTCTTGAGCGAGGAGGGCTCCAATGGTAGTATCGCTAAAGGATGTGTAAAGACATAGTGGTCTCCCTTGCATAGGAAGCTTCATGGCGGTCGGGGAGGACAGCGTTTGCTGGATCTTCTGATACGCTTCTTGTTGAGACGTAGTCCATGTGAAATTCGCTCCTTTTTTCAGCAGAGGGGTAAACGCAGTAATGAGCTGTGCCAGCCCCGGTATGAAGCGACGAATGTAGTTTACCTTGCCCATGAAACTCTGGAGCTCTTTTACGGTTCGTGGTGGTGGCATCGTGAGGATAGCTTGCATTTTGACTGGGTCAACTTTTATCCCTGCGGCCGTTACTTGGAATCCTAAGAACTTCCCCGAAGAGACACCAAAGGCGCATTTCAAAGGATTCATCTTCAACTTGTATTCGCGGCATCTTTCGAACACTTGTCGTAGCGTTTTCGGATGATCCGCTCGAGTCTTCGATTTAACCACCACATCATCTACGTAATCTTCGACTTGCTTGTGCATCATATCGTGGAAGATGGTAGTCATGGCGCGTTGGTAAGTAGCGCCAGCGTTCTTCAGACCGAAAGGCATTACGGTGTAATAGAAGTTTCCGAGAGGGGTTCGAAAGCAGTCTTACTCGCGTTGTGCTCATACATCTTTATCCGGTTTGTAGCCGCTATATCCATCCATGAAAGAGAACATACCATGTCCGCCGGTAGCGTCTACCAAAGATGTCGATGTTAGGGAGCGGGAAATCGTCTTTAGGGCAAGCACTTGTTCGGATCTCCGAAATCGACACAACATCCGATCCGACCATTCTTCTTTTTAACGGGAACGATATTGGCCAAACTGTGGTGGGATGGTGAATAGGTCTGACAAAACCAGCGGCTAGTAATTTTTGAGCCTCCGCCTTGATTTGTTCTTCTACGTCGTGTCTGAATTGTCTTGGAGGCTGCTTGACTGGTTTGGATCCGGGTATCACGTGCAGATGGTGGGTGACCAGTTTTTCATCCAAGCCAGGCATTTCTTCGTAAGTCCATGCGAACACGTCCTGGTATTATTTGAGTAGGTCGACTAGCTTTGAGCGTTACGCGAGAATGTAGAGTCGAACTGATCAGAATGGGTCGCGGGAATTCCTCATTCCCTATATTGACAGTTTCGAGTTCGTCTGTGGTTAAGTCGGTCCCGTCTTGCAGCTTCTGAGGGGCGTCTGGAACTTCCTCCTGGTTATTGTGAAAATATTCTTTCGGGCGGAGAGACCGGGTCATGGTCTCCCCTGCTAATTGCTAACAGCGGTGGTAATGTGTGAGTTTTCCCTTTTTGCTTCTTCCTGCAGTAAGGGTGCACTCTCGCTTGGTGCGGGCACGGGTTACGCCCGATGGTGGGAGACTGGCGGGTCTTCCTTCTGAGGAGACGGTGGGAGGGCGGTCTCCTCTGCGGAGTATATCCAGTTTGTCGCTTTCTCTGAGCGATGTCCATTTTGGTAGCAGAAAACTGTGAATCTTGGTCGTCACGCCTTTTGAACCCTCCTTCGGCCCATGTGCTTCTACGCAGAAGACTGGTGCATAGGGGGACAGTGACGCGGGATGCGGACAACTTCTCCGTTCGATCTTGTTTTCAGGCATTGGTGGTATGTTGAAGGAATGATTTTGAGATTGTGCAGCCACGGCCTTCCCAGTATCATGTGGTAGTCTGGTTCTTTTTCAATCACTTCAAACTTCACGCTTGATTGAATTGGCCATACTTCCATCTCCAAGTTGATGTATCCTTATGTGCTAGTTTGGTTGCCTTCGAAATCTGTCATCGTAGTGGGTTGTCGTACGATCTCGTTAGGTCTCACCCTGGCAGCTTTAAGTGTCTTGAGAGTGATGACATTGGAAGATATGCCCGTGTCAATGAGCGCTCTTCGAAACTCTATGTTCCTGACGAGAGCCGTAACATGCAAGGCCCGGTTGTGACCGTTTTCTACCATCATGTCGTCATCGGTGAAAACAATATTGTTGGTGGATCTTCCGGGGATCCTTGGAGTCCCCGTGGGTGCAGGAACTAGTGATGCGTTCGGTGCTATTCGGTTAATAGCAGAGAATGTTTTTATTCGCTGGTCCTTGGAGAGGTGTAGCAATTCACATAAGTTTTCTACAACATGGTCGCCTCCTGGTCCGCTGGCTTCCAGTCAGTGACGAAACCATTGATTTGAGAATGCCCATTCGGGATGTTAGTCCCCTGCTCTTGATCTCCTGGGGAACATGAACCACTTAGCTCCGATGTTAGGCTGATGAGGAAGTCGAGTATGCTGTTAATCGCATCCTTCATTAGATCCATGTTTTTGGCATGGATCTCCTGAGCTCGCATCAGTTCAACCAGTCTTGGAACCCCTTCATTGGTCATATTGCTTCCAGAAATTGACGAGTTATCATTACCTTGAGCGGGATCAATGTTTGTGGAGATGGCCTGATAACCGACCATGCTTGCGCGAAATTTGAGGACGGAAACTGGAATTTGATATTGTAACCGAAATATCAATCCTCCCGCTGTGGTCGCCAATTGTTTATGGGTAAAAATCGTTTCCGCCGATTTTGGTAAATTCGGTAGGTGAGTGAGAAGGCAGAGTGCGTTTGGCATGGCACGGCTAGCTTGGTCTAGGCGTGGCTGGCATGATTTGCCATTGGCACGGAGGTGCGGCTAGCATGGTTGGCATGCTTTGGCGCGTTTGGTGTGACTAGCATAGCTAGGGCCAAGGCAGAGTGCGTTTGGCATGGCGCAGCTAGCTTGGGCTAGGTGTGGCTGGCATGATTTGCCATTGGCACGGAGGACAAAAGATAAGCCTATTATATGTCATTATGCTAATATTGATGGAAGATAAGATGAGCTTTTGTTTACAAGGATTATGTCTATTGTATGTCATTGTGCAAATAGTGATGGAAAATAGAATGAATACTTGTGTATTCCACAGTATTGGTCGATCTCCGATCCACAATCTTTGTGCATATACTGTGTTGCTCCGTAAGTATTCTTATATCGAGCATGACCAATTGAATTGATCACTTATGGTGGTTAATTTAGTTGTGTATTCCAATTGAACTAACCATGGGTTCTCTTGTGGTTATTTCAATTGAATTTTATGGATACAAATTCATGTTTCATGTGATTTGTTAATGTCCAAAGAAATCCTTTCTTTTCTTGTGAAAGTAAGGTCGCTCTTGTTGTTCTTTCGAGAATGACATTTTATGGGGGAGAGTTCTTAATTAAACTTGTGCTTAATTGCCAAATCTTTGTGGGGATTGCGGCTGTGGAATATTATAGGGGTTATCTTGTATCCTTATAAACTCCTTGATTAATGCATTTAGCTTCGGCTATATGATTGCATCTAAAAAAAGTTGATATGTGCTTTCTTTTGGTCATGAAGTGTCTCTATGGAAATTTCATTAGGATCCCACTAGTTTTCTTACCTTTGCCAATTTTATTGACAAAAAGGGGGAGAATTAATGTGTTGTTCACACTACAAATACATATGGTTTTCGGATCATTATGTAAGGGGGAGTGGTTTCCATGTGAGATGGAGTATTGACTAAGGGGGAGTGATACATATCACCATAGTATTGTTTTCAAAGTTCAATTAAGAACTCCTATAATATTCCACAACCGCACTCCCCACAAAGATTTGACAATTAAGCACAAGTTCAATTAAGAACTCTCCCTCATAATATGTCATTCCCGAAAGAACAACAAGAGCGACCTTACTTTCACGAGAAAAGAAGGATTTCTTTGGACATAACAAATCGCATACGAATATGAATTTGAATCCAAATAATACTCAACTAAATTAACCACAAGAAAACCCATGATTAATCTAATCGGAAATGCTCAACATAAGAGAACTTATGGAGCCTCATAGTATATACATAAAAAATATGGATCATGGAAGATTAATACTACGGAATAAACAAGGATTCATTCTATTTTCCATCATTATTTGCACAATGACATACAATAAACATAATCCTCGTAAACAAAAGTTTTATCCTTTCTTTTTATCAATACATGACATAAAAGGCTTTAACTTTTGTGATGTCAAAAGTTCATTCATTCTTTTATCAATACAAGCATATCGACATATGAAAGACTTAACTTTTGACAAGATATGGGACAATCATAGTTCACGGACTCAAACACACATATCCCATAAAAAATTGCAATATATAAAACCATAAAGATTAATACTGCAAAAATCATCTTCCAATTTTTTTTTAGAATTTAAACAAATAAACCTAAAAACATGAAGATGAAAACGTTGGACATAGCTATGTGTAATCACAATAATGGCTATTCCAAACTCTAGTTATTCTTCTAAACAAAACAAGAATAAAATTCTCATAAGAAGATTTACTAGGCAAATAACTCTTTAGAGAACATGATCTGGAAAACGCTAAACCCGGTCAACAACTAGAGATTGAACATGGACGAGCTCATCAGTTGCTTTCTTCAGTTCGTTTTTCAAAAAATCAAGATTCCTTGTTGCAATTCCGAGTTGTTCACGTACGACCTCAAAATCTCGAAGAAGATTTCCTACCAGTTGTGATGACATCTGAACTGGTAGTTTGTTCTCATGATCAACAACATGATAGCATGTTATGAAAACAGGGTTCTTGTGAAACTCGATAGTCTTGCCCTTCTTGACTTCATCGTCTTTGTTGCTTCCATCCATTGTACACACCAAAATTTAGCAGAACTATGGAACAAATATGTATCAAGTGATGACACATATGTATATATAAGAAAGTTCCATAGAAAACCCTAGGGAAACTTGTATACGTTCGTGTGGGTCAGGAGTGCGTGTACTTATGGTTACCACCATGGTATGTGACCAAGGGAATAGTGGAGCCAAATTTAGACTACATCTTGAGAACTCGAGAGTCATTCTAAACAAAGGATGACTTCTTCATTCTTTCCTTCAAGAAGATTTATAGAAAAATCACTCAACTTTGTTAAAGGAATATTAACAAGAGGGGAACAAGAAGTACCTGAACCAGCTTCTTTCCTTGTCCTTTTGATGCTCCGTTTGAGTCTGTTTATGTTGATCTTAAGCTCTGAGACTCGATTATTGATATGTATGAAATCTGGAGCAGGCACCTCGGTTTTGCATCCTTCTTCAGAGAGAGAAAAGGAATTTAACCTTTCTTTCTTTCTCCTATGCCTTTTTCTCTTTTCAGAATTATTTGAGAAGTCAGTTGCCCTTATGTTGTTCTTCCTTCTATCATTATAGGCATTTTTAGTCTCAAAAGCACAATTAAGAAAAGACTTCTCACAGTATTTTTCTTGATCGCCGACAATGCCTTTTACTCCAACAATATGAGAGACAGGTTTAATAACTTCTTTAGACATCCATGCAAGAATGTTGTGAAGTTTTTCATTCCTTAAACGAAATCGACATCTTCGTTCAGGATGTCCCTTATTTCCGCAATAAAAGCAGTTAAAGGAATTGTTCTTGACCTTTCTCGTGTGAGTAGATTTAGAAGGAGCATAATCCTTGTTTCTAGAATTATTACAAGCTGCAAAAGGTTTTTCACATGAAGAGTTATCATTAGCTTTAACAGAATTGATCTTACTAGTTTCTGGAGCGTCCATTCCTTTATAGCCCAGACCACGTGTATCACGATGTTCTTTACATGCTCCAAGCATAGAAGATAATTTTGTGGAGCTATGAATCTACTCAAACTCTCATCCAGTGATTTCACTTTATCAAGAGCAGCAGCAAGGTCAGTCTCCAAGGATTTTTCTTTGGCAAGAAGACTGAGTTCTTTATCATTAAAACATTTTTGTTGAGAGTCATATCTTGCTTCAGATTCTGCAAGTCTTTCTTTCAACACAAAGAGATTTCGAAGAAGATTATTACATTCATACCCTTTCGAGAGTACTTATTCTTCTCGATCTTTAACGATAGATTGTAAGAGTTTATATCCACAATCATACCCTTTAAAGAGTTTTCTCAATTTTCTGTTTTCTTGACAAAGAGGAGTCATGTATTTACTCAAGCAAGTTGTTGACTTCTTTTTTTTTCGAGGCTCGGTCAAAAAGATTGATATATTGAGAGACTTCCTCATCAATACTTTGTCCTTCTTCTGAATCACTGTCATCTGAAAGATCATCCAACTGTTCATCAAGAGATTTTTCCCAGTCAAATGCAGATTCAGTTAAAAGACTAGAAACATATTTTTTCTTAGAAGTTTCAGGACTTCGAAACTCACAAGGGTGACTCTGAGCTGGTGTTGCGTTATCTGAAATATTCTTATCGTCCATAGAGTCAGATCGCTACAAACACAGACTTGTAAGGTCTTTAAACGTGTTTGGAAGCTCTGATACCAATTGAAAAAGCGGGGGTACAACAACCACACCCAATATTTCGCTTAGAAATCTGTATAGACTAACTCCAATATACTTTTAAGAGAATCAACTAGACTCAATCTTATTAAAAGTATATCAAGGAGTTATAATAACTCGATCTCTCGATTTAATTCTTACTCAAGCAAATAGAAATCTACGAGTCTAATTAAATACAAGAGAGATAACTTGGATGGTACCAAAGACCAATATCCAAATGTCAATCAATGTAAATCAACAACCAAAGGTTGGATATTCTAATTGATTGATCTAACGCACAACCTGTGATATTTCAATTATATAACAAAATATAATGCGGAATAGAAATAACACAGACACCAGAATTTTGTTAACGAGGAAACCGCAAATGCAGAAAACCCCCGGGACCTAGTCCAGATTGAACACACACTGTATTAAGCCGCTACGTACACTAGCCTACTACAAACTAACTTCTATGCTGGACTGTAGTTGAACCCCAATCAATCTCACACTGATCCAAGGTACAGTTGCGCTCTTACGTCTCTGATCCCAGCAGGATACTACGTTCTTGATTCCCTTAGCTGATCTCGCCCACAACTAAGAGTTGCTACGACCCAAAGTCGAAGACTTTAATAAATAAATCTGTATCACACAAAAAAGTCTACGGTAATAGATAAATCTGTCTTCCACAGAAATACCTACGAGTTTTGTTCCGTCTTTTGATATATCAAGGTGAACATGAACCAATTGATAACTCGGACTTATATTCCCGAAGAACAGCCTAGTATTATCAACCACCTCATAATAATCTTAATCGACGCGGCGAAAGAATATATTGTGGAATCACAAACGATGAGACGAAGATGTTTGTGATTACTTTTATATTTTGCCTATCGGAGAAATCAATCTCAAGCCAATCGTTACGATTGTACTTAGTACGATAGAAACATCAAGATCAGATCACACAACTACGAGAAAGTAGTATCGGTCTGGCTTCACAATCCCATTGAAGTCTTCAAGTCGTTAACCTACTGGGTCTCGATAGAAACCTAAGGTTAAAGGAGAATCGACTCTAGCTTATACAACTAGTATCACACAGGAGGTGTGGGGATTAGGTTTCCCAGTTGCTAGAGTTCTCCTTTATATAGTCTTTCAAATCAGGGTTTGCAATCTAAGTTACCTTGGTAACAAAGCATTCAATATTCACCGTTAGATGAAAACCTGATTAGATTCAAGCTAATATCATTCAACTGTTAGATCGAAACTTAGCTTGTTACACACAAATGAAATGCACGTTTTAGGTTTGTGTAACCGTACCCAAACATGTACATTTAGTTGGTTCAACAGTAGTTAACCAAATGGTTAGCCATATGAGCACTTTCATATCAACCATATTTTTCTTTACCATAACTAGTTCAAATGACTCAAATGAACTAGTTAGAGAGTTGTTCAATTGCTTAGATCTTTATAATAGACACAATTGAAACAAAAACGATTTGATTCACTCGAATCGATTCATGAACTTTATAGCCACGGTTTGCAAACTTGCATTCCTTAGTTTATATAAGTTTAAGTTCACGAATAATCGTTTTTAGAAAATAACCAACTTAAGTACGCGGACTTAAGTACCCGCAATAAGTTTGTTTTCAATTCACAAACTCCAGCAGATTTTCTCGGGTCGAGAACTTCCGACAGTACGCGGACTTGGTTCCGGTTTTCCTGAGCAGCAAAGTACGCATACTTTGGTTCAAGAATAAGGACTTACACACATATGTGTTACCACAATGTTTATATCCTTCCATGGTTATATAATCTAAACTCTCATTTCAATCATTGAAACATTCTTAGAGGACGTTATATAGTTGTTATTCACAAACCATTTTTCGTCAAAGCCATTTTCAAGTGATTGAAACATAACATGACTTTCGTCACTAGGTAAAGATGAACTTGGCTAAAGCGAAAGCTTACCAACACATATTTCGAGAAATAGATAAGCGAGTAAAACTCGGCTCGAAATAACAAATGTGTATAATCATAGTCTATATAGCAAAACGAATTTGTCTCAAGATAGGAGATAGAGTAGATAGACTTTTGAGTGATAGATAAGTTCAAGTCTCCACATACCTTTTAGTCGATGAAGTTCCACCAGTTCCTTGAGTAGTTCTTCGTCTTGTATGATGATTTCCATGGAGTCTTGAGCTCAACTACACTTTCTATCCTAGTTCAAGACTTTAGCTAATAGTAGACTAGAAATCAAGACTTATAGTTTTGATCACTAACATTGACAAACATGCTTGAGATAGCAACGCATGCGAGTTCGACCGAGCAATGCTCTAACAGATGTGTGCCGATGTAATAACTTGTTATGATAATGAAGATTCTCGGGGTGGTTTTGGCCGTGGATGTCCTACAAAGGTAAGCCACCTAATCTTTGTGTCGTGTGTGATTGTCTATTATCGTATAGATTATATATTCGTGCTAGTATTATATGATCATGCTAATCTAAAGATGTAAGTGGAGGATTCGAGCTAGTTATCTAAAGTAGGATGGTTCATGGAATTAACTTCTATGGACGCATGTCGGTTCGAGATGAACATAACCTCGGTTTCCCGACAATAATGCTTTCCGTCGGTAGCTCTTTTGTTAAAGCTTTTAATATGCTTTCGCGAGGCTCATCTGAAATCCAAACACTCTTTCAAAATTTTAGCGAAATCCAATTTACCATCCCTTGGCAAGGGTACAAGGAACATGAGTCAAACATGTTGTGCCTGGAAATCTCAAATAGAGCCCAGTCTAGCTCAAATTTGTACGTCTCCTCAGATAAGATGAAAAGTAAATTTTAGTGTAAGAGTATGGCTTGATTAATGACTAACTACTGAGTTGCTTGTCTTATCTCAACTTGCAACACTCGGTATGCATGCTTTTAGATTTGAAACATGCATCAAGGAAAACTTCATGAATTTTTCTTTAATCACTGACTACTAAATGATATTGATAAATGAGTAATAATAAAGAGACCGATTACAAATACTGAAGGAACCGAATACTAAAGAGACGGATTCTATATTGGAAAGTATGTCGTATGAAACGTGCACCCGTTAGCTAGGATCAATGGTTGAATATGTAGTAGCAAACTAGAGCACTTGTATACGGAAAATTTATTGATCGCCTAAACGAAAATCCAACGATTAATCAATTTGCCAAAAAAATCATGTCCACAAATGTCGAACAATCATGCGTATCTCTATAATAACAAATTGGAAAACCATACAGTGGTACGATGGTTATCATGCTCCCTCCTACTACGCTCATGGATTCAAAATTCATAATTACCAAAAAAGAAATAATAAAAAAGAAAAGTAAAGAAAAAAACTCCCAATTGAGATGCAGTCTAGACACCACTGTCCTACCAATCAAAAAATTGGACGGTTCACCGGTGCTTGTTGAATGTACATTCATGGTAGAGCTGATCATCAAAACAAAATACAAAAAAGAAGCTTTACTATCTTTCATGTGTTCAACAATGTCTTGTCAGAAACGCCAACGAGGGTGATGCCAATAACGTTACACAAATAAGGAAAGCCCAAAACAAATCTGCAAAAGATGGCAAAGATATTCTGCCAAATACGGCACACAGTAAATAAAACCAGCTTAAAAATAAAACCAAAGACCGACGACCCTACATTTGAACTGTTACACAACAAGGGAAGAAGGGACGTCTATTGGATGTCGCATCTTAGTGGGAAAAAGATCATCATTTATTACGAAGAAAGAAGAAAAAGAAGACAAAGAAATGCTGAGTAGATTTTGCTAAAAATAGAGAAAGAAAAAGAAAGTAAGAAACATTAGAGAGGTTTTGGAATAATGTATATAGTAAATGATATTCCAAATGTAGAAATAATGAATAAATAAAAATGACACAAGGAAATTACTGAAAAAAGACTGCAATAGAGAAATATAGAAAAAATAGCCATGCATGGTTACCGTTTCAATGGTTTTTGCCATTTTGGGTACGCATATTCTCTCTCACCTCTCTATCTTCCTTTATCACTATATTTAGTTATGTTTTCCTTGTTTGGAATCAAAAGGAATTTATAGAAAAATTGAAAATTAAAAATACCCAAATCCTAAAACAAGTCATATCTATTTTCTTCTTCTACTATCATTAATCTATATTAATCGCTTTCCCTATATTTTGATTTTTCCTCTTTCTATTTATACAACAACCCCATTATAATTCTGATGGTACAAACAACAACAACAACAACAAGGGAATTTACAGATACAGAAAGGAAATTAGAAGATAGAGGAAGAAAAATGGGTAGAGGGAAAATAGAGATCAAGAGGATTGAGAATGCTACTAGTCGTCAAGTTACATTTTCAAAAAGAAGAGCAGGATTATTGAAAAAGGCTCAGGAATTATCTGTTCTATGTGATGCTGAAGTTGCCCTTATTATCTTTTCAAGCACTGGAAAACTCTTTGAATTTTCTAGTTCTGGGTAAGGATTCTTTTCTTTTGATTTATAATTTCTTACAAAAATTTGTCTTTTTTTTTTTACTGTAGATGATCATGCATGCAATTTACTGTCCGTTTTCATAGTTTTTTTTTTTAATTTTGTGATAAAATGTTTTTTTTTTCCTTTGTAATTTTAGTGGAATAATTCATAAAAAAGGTTTTTGATTAGGTTTTATCTTGTGTATGCATGTTAGATTTACAGACTAATTTGTTGGTAATTTTTAGTGAATTTTGTTTGCTTGAATCAAAGACCCATTTTTTACCCGTCTGTTCACTGCTAGAATTAAATTTAGAGTCTGTATGATTTGTTAGAGCATTTTTGGGGATGGATGCAAAATTATTGATCCAATAGTTTTTTCTTTTCTTAGGGGTTTTGGTTTCAAATTTGGTTTAGAGTAGTTGTTGTTTACTCTGCTTTCAAATTCCAGAAAAGAGACAGATTGATGGGATCCTTAACTTTGCCGTGGAAAAGTGAACGAAAACCAGTGATTCTTTATGAATAGTCTTAAATCGAAATTTGTGCAGACGAAGATTTTCGGGGATTTTAGTAACGATTGACGATAATACATGTACAGAAATGTTTAGGGTATTCGACGAACCTAGTACTCCGTTCATTTATGCCCTTTAAGTCATGTAAGCTGCTCATTTATGTCATGTATAGAGATGTTTAGGGCATTCGACGAACCTAGTACTCAGACTCATTTATGCTTTCTATGTCATGTATAGAAATGTTAAGGGTATTCACTCAGCTCATTTATGCCTTTTATGTCATGTATAGAAATGTTTAGGGTATCGACGAACCTAGTAGCCGACTCATTTATGCCCTTTATGTATCATGTTCCAAGACACCGCAACTTGTGTCGATTTAACTTCATCCTTTTGCCATTTTGTCAAGCCTTTCCGTTAGAAAGAATGGTAAATGGACCATAGTCTCTTCTTTTATATCTCCAGTCGCTTACTAAATTTGTAAGCGCAAGGAGCAATAGGAGATAGCTTTTGGTTGAGGTGGTTCCCATAATTGGTTTGCAGCAAATGACATATCATTGTACTGACTTTGCATACATTTGACGGATTAGTACAAGTTACAATTCTGAGTTATTCTTGTCTTCCGCTACGGGAAAATGAAGAAGAGAAAAAGACTGGGTAAAATTTTAGAGAAAGCTTTGATTGTTTCTGATCAATTTCTGAACTGAGGTTTGCAAAGATCTTTCAGGGAAAAAAAGTTAATACTACTTGTATTGATCTAAATAGACAAGTAAAGAGTTACTCTTGAAACTTCTTGTTTTGCATCTTACATTACGGAGTAGTTTATTTATTTCCTTAAAAGTTTCTAAAGCTCATATATCTTCTTGTTAAAGAGTTTTACTAGTTCACTTATGGGTTTATCATCTTGTTAAATACTTATGTTTTCTGTTCCTTTCTTGTTAAAGCATGAAAAGAACACTTTCAAGATACAACAAGTGCCAAGATACTTCTGAAACAACCTCGCTGGTCGAGTATGACCCAGAGGTAACTATTTCACACACATTAATTAATGACCTTTTTTATTACAGTAAATGTACCATTTTCAAACTCTCATTTTGATATGCAGCCAATTGCTATGCAGAGGCAACAATCAAAGGAGATCAGCATCCTGAAAGATGAAATTTCAAAGCTTCGGATGACACATCTGTGAGTTTTTGTGAATTTGCGTCAATCTTGCAAAATGCTGTTTATGTACCTTCTTGTAGACAATTGTTAGAGTCATCTTAACTTTAAAATTATCATCACTTTTTGTAGAAGGATGCTGGGTAAGGAATTGATGGGTCTGGGTCTGAAAGAACTGCAGCACCTTGAAGATCAATTGAACGAAGGGATGTTATTGGTTAAGGCTAGGAAGGTACTAAGGCATTTAAGAATCCTTTTCCGATACATAAAATTGAAGTACTAGTTGGAATAGCTAATACATTCCTTAAAATGATCATAGGTTGTTACCCAATATAAAATAAGAGAGAAAGTATAGAGTCGAGGTATCTCACTTTCACTGAATTGACCTTATCTATCTTTTCAGGATAACCTGCTGTATGATGAGCTTGATCAGTCCAGACTACAGGTATGATACTGGGAAGCATTTCTGTGATATAGCGTATCTAATAAACTAGAATTTTTCTCATGAATACCTACTTCCATATTGTTTCTTAGGAAGAAAGAGCTGTGATGGAAAACAGAATTTTGCGCAAACAGGTAATACTAAAAGCTTCGTAGATTTTTATCTCAAATTTCTTAGTGTAAAAGAAGGTCTTGCACGATTGTTTGATTTTACACACTTTTTGTAGGTGGAGGAACTTCAGGCATTGGTTCCATCAACTGAACGCACAAGGCCACCATATCTTCTTGAATTTCATTCAATGGATAGGAAACCTTCTTCACACACTAAGCATGGCATACTAAGTCCAAAGGGTGTTTGCCATTGCTCATCAGAGAAACGCTCATCCGAGAGACAAGACGATTCAGATACTTCCTTGCACTTGGGGTACCACTCTTTCCTAACATACTTGATCTGTTTTTCTTAATAGACTTGTGGAAATACTTGGAATAGTTTGCTCAACTAGGAAGTCTCTCTTATTTTATTTTTAGGTTGGCACCAGATGGATATTACAAAAAGAAAGCAGCAGAGAGAGCATCCGCGGAAAGAGTTTCCTCAGAGAGAGCATCGTCTTCCAATGATTCAGATACTCCCATGGCTCTAAGTTGATGGATACTTACTTCCAGGAGTCCCTTTTTCCTGCCAAATCAGATCCAGATTCCAGACATTTCAGTTTTGTTGTTTGTTGTTGTTATTGTTGTTGTCTTACATTTGGAATGTTACAAGTTAAACAATAGTGGACGTTCAAAACCGGATATATTCCGGCGTGAACCAGCTTTATCTCAAGCTAGTATAGTGTTTACTAAAACTGAACTTCAGCTCTCGAAACATGGCGAAAGACTATGTTTTGCAGAGTTATTGAATCAATGAAATGTTATAGATATTACTCCCTCCGTTCGTTTAATATAGGCCGGTTTAGTTTAGCGGGGAGATTAAGGTTTTTAATAAAACCAATCATTTGGGCTGTTTTTTCCTATTTTGCCCTCCCACCAAATAAATTCATATCCCAGAGAACAAACGCTGAGAAAACAAATTCCATTGATTTTAATTCACCCCATCAATCAATAATTTTCCATGGATTTTAATCTGCTCCTATTTTTGATTTAGGGTTTTCACCCAATTAAAATCTGTTATCTTATTCTTCTTCATCTCCTTCTTTTGGTCGTTTTACTTCCTCCTGCTGGTTTTCACCCAATTCAAATCTCAATTGATTGGTTAGACTGAGGTTTATCATGGGTTGGTATTAAAGGAAGTCTGTGTTTAGTTTGTAGGTCTTGGTTATAAGATGGGTTTCAAGTAGTTTTGCGCTATAGAGGGTTCTTCTGCTGCGGATTTTGAAGAGAAGTTTGTAATGGGTTTCAAGTAATTTCTGCTACAGAGGGTGCTTATGAATTTCGTGTATTGATGAAGAAGAACTTAGTGTCAGATGAATTGTTTTAGGCAGTAACAACAAGTGGCTATTGTTCTTAGTGTGTGTCAATGGGGATTCACCCTATAAGTGTTTGATAAAATTACCAAGTGAAATGGGTTTTGACCATTGTAGAACCAGAAACTATTCGCCATGGAAATAAGAAGAAGAATTTAAATTCTGATGTGAAGAGAAGAATTCTTGAAACATTGATGCAAGGAAGCACACATGGGAAACTTCACAGGGGAGTTATCACTGATACCGCGACTCGGTTTAAAGTTGGGTTTAGAACGGTTTTGAGATTATGGAATCTTTTAAACCGGCTAATGCAAATGGAGATGTAGTTGATATTTCTTCTAAGATGGTCAATAGAGTTGGTAGAAAGAGAATTCAATTAGATTTAGATAGAATTAAGTTGATACCTCTTCGCAAACGAACAACAATAAGAGGAATAGCACACGAACTAAACTTGTCAACATCAACCGTACATCGACTAATTAAGGATGGAAATCTTCGACCACATTCAAATGCCTTGAGGCCGGGACTTACGGATGAAAACAAGATAGCAAGGGTGAAGTTTTGCTTGAAAATGATAGACAAAGGTATGAACCAATCTTCAAATTCATTCATTGACATGTTGGATCGGATCCATATAGATGAAAAATGGTTTTACATTACTAGAAGAGCACAAAAATATTATCTTCATGCCGAAGAAGAAGAGCCTTTACGCACGTGCAAAAGTAAGAATTTTATCACCAAAATCATGTTTTTAACAGCCGTGGCTCGTCCTCGCTTGGGTTTTGATGGTAAGATTGGAAAACATCACAATACGATAAATAAGTAGGGCCTTTACGCACGTGCTTAGAATTTAATGAAATATTCTGTTTTAGTCTGTCTTATGGTAAGACAGATTGGAAAACTTAGAATTTAATGAAATATTATCTTCATGCCGAAGAAGAAGAGCCTTTACGCACGTGCAAAAGTAAGAATTTTATCACCAAAATCATGTTTTTAACAGCCGTGGCTCGTCCTCGCTTGGGTTTTGATGGTAAGACTGAAGGGAGTCCTTCTATAGGGTGACTCCATTGGATTTTGTCCGTCACACTTTCATGGTCCTTATTTTTAAACCATCAATTTTTTCATCAATTCGATCGATTTTGTAATGATTTTTCTTCAATTTTCATTACAACCAACACTGAACTGTTCCAATCATCACAAATTTCGTACCAATTAATAAAATCGAATATTAACAACTTATAATTCGACCGAATTCATCTATTTAGAAAATGACAATCTCAATTCCAAAAAAAATTAGATTTCAATTTTGATCAAATTCATAGAAGCGATCGACAAATAATCAATTAAAGCAATTTATACCTATATTCAATATAAGAAAACAAAGAATAACTGAAAATTTCACAGATTATGTCTTAGAATTTAGATAATTCGAAAAAAAATCAAACCTGGGAAAAAACAGAGGTATACCGAAAAATTACAGAGATTTCAGATTGCGTCCCGGTCAGTCGCGGGTGTAGGAGACGGTGTACCAGATCTGGTTTATTGAGTCCGACCCATACCGCAAATCCAACCCAAACGCCGAGTCACTTAGTGAGCCGACTCTCGAAGACAGTTGCTAAATCGATTATTCTCTTTAATCCTACAAAATTCTTATGCCACCCATTTTTTGTTCATGCTTACTAATTGATGCTTGTCATTCTCGTTGATTTGATTCTCAGTTAGCTTTGTATCCAATTAATCTGATTCTTGTAATAATTTCATTAAATTTGAATTCATCACACAACCAAAGATTAACGATTAAACCCTCATACACAGTTTCTTACGTAATTATAGTAGTAAAGATTAAGGATTCTCCTTGTTTATGCATGCGTTTGTGGTTGAACATAGAAGAAGAGGAAATATCTGTTGAAAAAGAAAATTAAGTTTCTTAATAGAGCCGATTTTGTCGATAGAAGATTTACCGAGAAAATGAAGAGGATTTTTTAAGTTTAGGTTAGAAGAAATGAATGAGACAATGGGTTCTTAACTTTGGTTTTGTTCTTGCCGTGAACTACGATTTCATCAATTGAACCGCAGATTTAGAGAAGCATGAGACTTTTTCTGAACTTGAGTTCTCTGTCCACACAAACAAAATAAGATTGACGTGGGAATTACGGTGTAGCCCTTAAAGTTTGACACGTACACTTGAAAATGTTAGACGTGGATTGCAACCGGTAAGGTGATATCTTGGTGTTCTTATGGCTAAGTAAACTTAATATATTCAGCGTCATTTAGTAACCATTTGAAAGAAAGATGCTCTCAAATACTGATTTTGGTAGATAAGATCACTTGAAAATAACTTTAGTAGATAAGGTCGGTTGAAAATAAGTTTTTATTTATTTATTTTTCCGTCAGTCGTCCTCGCTTGGGTTTTGATGGTAAGATTATGAAAACATCAGAACTAAAAAGAGTGATCAAGTACTGATGTTCTGTCAGATGTAAATCGCACTAATAGAACTGAATTGCCAATGGCAATGGTGAAGCTTCACACGATATCTTTGATAGCTCCTGGAACTCCCGCCTCGCCGCATCGCATCAGCTTTCCCGTCCCAATGCACTTGTATCTCGTTCGGAGCCGAACTCTGCGCAATCGATGTTTTAAAACCGTCAATTCACCCCGATGCTCAATCTTCCACTCGCTCAATCTTCAAACTTAATTCGATAGAGTGGACGGTTCTTAAGTATGTTTGACAAACAATCGAGATGATGTATCGGCTTCCCTGTCCTAGTCAAGCAATAAAAATAGATTTTGATGGCAAAATGAGACAAAAATCTATCCATACAAACTGACCTCCAAAGCAACTTGGTCATGGTTACAAGAGTAAGAGTTGAGCCTAGATTTCCAAAGACATTATACCGAGTCATGTCAGAACTAGAAACAAGTTTTAAATGAACAAATGTGTACGTATGTGTGGCTCTTCAATTAGATAATACTCCGTAATTGAAAGTGCAGAAAATGCTCGTTGGGAAAGTACTGTTTCCGAGTTTCCCTTAACATGAAGAAAATAAAAAATTGAGAGAACTTACTTGGTCATTTCTACTCTATTTCTGGAAATTGCAACTCGGGTTCTTCTGTTTTGATTCCAATCTCTCTGTTGGTTTTCAGATCGATAACTTGTGAAACAGAAAAGATCTGTTATATTTCTATTCCGTGGTTTGTAACGGATTTTTATTTTTTTAAAGTTGAAAAAGATTCTTCAACCGAAAAATGCTTATATGAAAAAGCTATTGATTCTCTTCAAATGCTTCTCAATTTAATCTCGATTTCCTCTTGTTAAAAATTCACTACTACTCTCTTAGCCTCATGATGAAGTGGGGAATGGAAATACTATCACCACAGTCTTATCTACAGTCTCAAATTGGTTACTTGAAGAAAACAACAACAACCATAGTAATAATAAGAGTACTAGATGGACACAAGAAGAGAACAAGAGATTTGAGAATGCATTAGCACAATACGATAAAGACACACCGATCGATGGCAAAAAATAGCGCTCATGATTCCCGGAAGACAAAGAAATGATGTAATGAAGCGTTATAAATTATTAGAAGATGATGTTGGTTGTATAGAAGCGGGGTTAGTACCAATTCCTGGTTATACTACTTCTTCTTTCACTTTGGATTGGGAAGATTTCCTCAATTTTGGGTTCAGCACCTGCTCCACCCTGCTTGTTTATCTTAGACATGATAGGGTTGCATACATTTCGTAACTCCTCCATCTTGTCATTTGTAACTTCTGCCTCAGGTAGTTCATTATATTCCAACCATACAATGGCACTCGTTAACCGCATCCTCGATCTTCTTCTTGTCTCATGATGCCATCTTCCATCCAAGACTTTCAATCGTATTCATCATGCTATATGCGTAATTCTCAAAGGAGTTCCTCGACTCCACTTTATTCCTGTATTCTTCATCTTCTAACTTCTGCCTCATTATACATACCCCGTTACTCTCGTCTTCTCTTTCTCTATTTTTGCCCTCTTCTTGTTGCTCTTTCCCTTGTCATCCCTCTCCATATCTCTACAGTCAAAAACAAAATTCGAAGAAACTCTTAACTACAATGTATGAAATGAGTTAAATAAAAGAGCATCCACTAATTTTTCTTTAAGCTATTCCAGACTTCCAGCGTTAGCATCCTAGAAATGCAACAGCCCATTGAGCCCATTTTTCACCTCTCAAAGTCAAAATAGACACCATTCTTAGACTCACAAAAATCCTTGAACCAAGAAATAACAACAAGACCCACAAAACCTAATTGATGATGAATCTATAATCCAAAACTCAGATTAGGAAAAACTCGATCAAATAAGCATAAAATTAGAAGAGTAACAGGGTATGTATAATCATGACGCACCTCCTGAAATTCTCATTCGGGACTTTCTTCAAACAACTTTTGGGCGTAAATTCTCATTCTAGTTCTTTGAATTCTTCTAATGATTTGTTCATCAACGAAAAGCAAGACAACGATTCGAGTTCTTGAAAATTCTCACACTTCTACCAATAAAAGATGGATATATCAATTTATGGCATGCAATTGAAGAAAAGCAAACATGAAGAGAAGGGCCACCGGAGAGTTGAGATGGTTAGGGCAAAACATTGGGTTTTCTCATTACGTTGATGGTCTTTTCTTTGTAATGGTGGCGATGGTGTTCTTTGGTGGTGATTTGTGTGGGAGAAGATGAAGACGGTGAAGGTGTTTCGGTGATATAATGGTAGTGGAGGAGAAAATAATTTTATAAAGGTTAAAACCGTAAAAGTGAAACCTAGTACCCTCCCAACGAAACCAAACCAAACATTTTTCAGAACATCTATTTTAGGAAAGCAGCCTATAATAAAAGAACGGAGGGAGTAGTTATTTCAACTTGTCTTTTTATTGCTTGCTTATGGGTTTTTAGTACATCACTTTTGCCATCAACCAAATACTCGCACTGTTTCTCCTCGAAATGGAGACAGATTAACTGGACATTGTTCTCTAAATCATAATAATTCTCTGAATAAATTAGTTGTATTAATTGTGAAATCAAAATTCAAACTAATCAAGCTGTACAGAAATAGAAACTAGCTAGCATCTATATCTAATTATTACTTGGATTAAAATTTCTTCCTTTGCTGAAAACTATCAAGAAATTCATTTCTTGCCAACAAAACTTCAGAAAATATCTTGTTCACATCGTCTTTAAAATTTTCCGCCATCTTTCCCAGTACTTGCAATTTTCCTTTCAATTCATTTACTGCACCACTAAGAGGTTCACTCTTACTGTCGGCCTTAGATAACCGAACAACGGATCCATTTACATCATCCACTTCCTTCAACACACTTCTCTTATTTTCTTTGATCTCTTCATAAATCTTGCTTAACTGTAGGCTAATCAACGGCGACGACGAGAAAGCTGATAACTCAGTTTTATTCATTTCAATTTGAACATCTCCATGGATACTCGAGTCGATAACTTTGCAAACCCAATACCAAACAGTCCTCTTAATCAATAGAGCTTGATGAATAATCCATTCTTTCTCTGAAGAGAATTTCAATTCTTTTTCTTCTTTTGCTTCATTTCTATAACAAGAATTCTTGTCAGTAGAACTATTCCATGACTGATTTTGAATTGGTTTTACAGTCCCTTGTTGTTTTACAAGGTTCAAACCATGGGTAAGCACCATATTAGCTTGAGAAAGCTGAGTAAGTGAAGAATTAATAGAATTGAGGTATTCTAAAGAATTCAAGCTGGAGGATAAATATTCATCAGTAGAAATCATTTCCCATTTAGTAATTGGATAGTCTAAATCCATGACAAGATTATTAAAAGCTTTGTTGATTGCAGGTAAGATTTGCAAACACTTTTGAATCCATGGTAAGTTGATTTCATTAGAAGAAAGTTGAGACAGAGATTTAGAAATTTCTGATTCAAAAGTGTGTAGAGAAGTTGAGACCATTATATTTGACGAAGAATAATGTTTTTTAGAATGATGGTTATGGAAATTATTAGAGCAACTTATCATTAAACTTCCTAAGAAGAAAACCATGATGAATAAGTGGAATTTGGTTTGAATGAGTGATTAGAATTCGAAATGGATTTATATATAAGCGTTGGAAAAGCGAAAAAACAAGGGTTTGATTGGAAGCAAAACAAGCAGCAGCAGTTGAGAACTGTAGATAGAGAACACGAGTTTGTTGTGGCTGATGGTCAAATTTGGTTGCTAAAGTCTTACACGTTAGATAACACGTTCAACTTCGGACCCAGTTGTTTCCCTTGTTATCCACGAAATAAGACGAGTACAGGAAAGTATAGGGGGGAGATATGGAGTGAACTGATTAGTACAAAAGTGGGTCCTTATTAATGGTTTCTGTGGGGTCCAGTGGAAGAAGCTTATGCTGTTTTAGTCTGTCTCTATTGGAGGATTTGTTGGTTTGATAAGAGATGGTGGGACCTGAAAAACGAGTGAGCCGTAAATAGAAAGGTCGAGTGATTTGAGAGAGGATAATGTGGTTTGACTCTGACTGTACAGAAAAATACAAAACAACACAAAACCCACACAGCAGATAAAAAGAGGCGGTTTAGTTTGAGACATGGTTTGAGACCTTAGGTGTACACCGTCTGATAGGGATGTCATCGTATCATTCATTCTTTAGGTTGATCAGATTAGCGGTGAAACAGCTGATCGTTGTACTTCTAAAGGTACAAAGTCGGCGGACCAGATTGTCCACGGCGTTACTGCTTTGTTTCCGGTGGTAAAGTTTACGTACCTTCGTTGGGTTCCTTCCGTCCTATGTTACTCATTCGACCATGGTAGTTTACGTACCTTCGTTGGGTTCCTTCCGTCCTATGTTACTCATTCGACCATGGTATTGAGTTAAGTGGGAATGTTATACTTACCCTTCATTTTGAGGGACTTGGGACAAATACCCTTATAGAACTTTACAAATGCCCCTGATGGCAAAATTGAAAATTTTATTAAATATAACATTCGCAGAATTCCTTTTTATCCTTTATATGTTATTTTCCTTCTTCTTTATCTCTAGAGTCTAGACACAGAGAGAAATCTCCATCATTCCCACCACCCCATCTCCATCTCCATCGCCTCCACCACAACCAGCACCTTCACCTCCGCCACAATTTTCGGTTCGAAGAATCAATTGAGAGATGAATGAATTTTAATCGGAGATTAGATTAGCCAAGAATCAATTGAGAGTCCGAGATCGAGAGAAATTCATTATTATCAGTAGTTCGTCATGAAGATTTAAGAGAGATCTCATCTTACGAATCAATTTTCTGGTAATTCAATTTCCAGAAATTAATGATTACGTTTTCAATTTCCAGATCTAAAAAATTAATTATATGGTTTGTAAATCGATTTGAATACCAAACGAAATGAAGATTAAATCAAAAGGTAAACAATCGATTAAATCTTTTAAACTTGTTTACATTTTTTTATGATTTTGATTCAAGAATTTAAGCAAAATCAGTTTTTATGATTGTATTTCAAGTGTTTACCCAGTAGAATGTTTAGTTGATTTTGTGTTTACTGGTGTTGTCTTTGGTGGTGGTGGTGGTTGTGGTGGCGGGTGTAGTTGCAATGAAAGAAATAGTAGTGGTTGTTGTGCTTGTTTTGATGGTGGTGGTGGATGTTTGTTTTGTAGTGGAGGTGATGGTGGTTGATTTGGTCGTAGTAGTCATAGAAGTGATACCTGATAGTGGAGTTAGGGATTGATAATAGGCATAGACTGATAGAAGTAAGGTTGAAGAAAAACTTGGGTATTCTTTCTAGAGTCCTCTTACGTGTATTTTTATTGAAATTTAAACTTTTGTAGGTACGACATAACAAGATAGTTGTGAAAGTGATATTACTATCGGAAAAATCATGTTGGTAATGATACAAATTCATTTTTAATGTTTTACTAAACTTTGTTGTGCTAATATTTCATGGTTATAGATGACAAATGCTTGCACATCTTGTTTTGAGCAATGATCGGTCTTCACCGGCGGAGATATTGGTTTTCATCTCGTACAAGGTACAATTTTATAGTTTTCATTGGATTTGTTCGCCTTGCGGATCCATTTTGCAGCTTGGAACAACTTTTATAGTTTGAACAGACTATTTATATTATGTTGAACATTTGGTGATGGAGGAGGTGGTGAAAGTTATGAGTGTGTGGAGGTAATGGTGGAGCCACTGGGATTTCCATATGGGTGGAAAGAGAGGTTTATAGACCATTCAACAAAGTCGTCAGCATAAGGTCGAAAAACACGTTCTCCTTGGATGCTTGGTAAGGTCAGTTTCCTTATATTTCTTCGATCACAATTTACTGGTGTATAGTTGCTCGATAAAATATTGTACGATGATAAGGTTCCTATGTTTATTATTTTTTGAGTAAGAAACACATACGAAATTGAAGTAAATGAACTTTTAATGGGTACAAGCATCAGACTAGAGATGATACATCTAAGATGGTGGTTGTGGTAGAGCTGAATTTGGGTTTGTGAGATGAATTGACAAGAGATGCAGTTGTAATGGTCAGTGACTGAGATTTGTGGACTGAATGGTGTTGGTGTTGCTATCAAAGAAGGTACAGATGGTGTTGGTGTTGGTGTTGATATCAAAGATGGTGGTTGCAGAGAAGGATTGAAGATGTTGCAGAAGCTACTAGCAGAGTTGAAGTGGTTTAGACTGTGGCAAGACACGCATAGATGTATTTGGTTTAGCAGTTATGCTTGAAGATGCACTGGCGCAGTTGCAGTTGGAGATGGCATAAGTGAAAGGCATAAGTGAAAGGCATGGAGGTGCAGGTAATGATTATGACTGAGTTATGAAGTGTGAGGTTATGGTAAAGGGCGATTGCGTTTTTATATGGATGTTATATTGTGTTATGTATGAACCTGTGGTGCAATGGTAGCACAACTGACTATATGTCAGAAGATGTGTGTTCGACTCACACTAGGTTCACTTTTTTGTGTACAATTTTTATTTTTTGGAGGCAACTTGGGATAGTTGCCTCCATATATGAAGACAACTTGCTCTAGTTGCTTTCACTTTTGAAGACAACTTTGTGCTAGTTGCCTTCACTTTTGAAGACAACTTGAACTAGTTGCCTCAGATTCGGAGACAACTTGAGCTAGTTGGCTCCATTTTGTTTTGCAACTTGTTCTTGTACACTATTTATTGGAAACAACTTGATCTAGTTGCCTCCGGTATGGACACTATTTATTGGAGACAACTTGAGCTAGTTTCCTCCGATATGGACACAACTTCTGCTAGTTGACTCCACATGGTAGTGGTGGTCGTCGGCGGTGGTGGTTGGCGGCGACGGTGGTGGTGGTTAGTGGCGGCGGTGGGTGGCGGTTATTTACGGCGGCGATGTGATTGGTGGCGGTGGTGGTGGACATTGGTGGTGTTGGGCGGCGGCGGCGGTGGTTGGTGGTGGTTGGCGGTGGTGGACAGTTGTGGTGGTTGGCGGTGGTGGTGGTTGGTGGTTGGTGGTTAGCGGTGGTGGACATGGTGGTTGGCGGTGGTGGTGGTTGGTGGTGGTGGGCGGCGGTGGACAGTGGTGGTGGTGGTTGGCGGTGGACAGTGGTGGCGGGTAGTAGAGGCAGTTTTTTTTTTTTTTTTTTTTTTGAATAATGCTTAGCCTTTTTGTAAATACACTATATAAAAGAGGGTATTTTAGTAATGTATTAAGCTTAGGGGTATTTATAAAGTTCAAAAGGGTATATTTGCAAGGGGCCTCATAGTAGGGGTATATAGATAATGTTCCCTTGAGTTAAATGACCCTAAGATTGTATTGAAAACTTTATATAGATTAGATTGGAGTGGTATTTTCTATGATTTTTGTTAAAGGGAGAGCAAAATGCGATCTGAGGAGAACAAAAATCGTAATTGATTCAATAACTAGGACCAACTCGATATATTATCATGCCTCGGACTAAAAAATCCTTACTAACCACACAAATTCACACGGGTTCCAAAAGAGAAAAGTCTTTTCTTCTTTATTGTTTTCTTCTTTTATAAAATAAAAATTTGAATTTTAAAAGTACTTAAAAGAAAATCTTAGATAATTAACATTAAAACTTGAATCATTGGTTTCCATCGGCTATAAGATAGAAGACCAAGTGAGAAAGGCAACCTGATGTTCCAACATTAATGGCTTACAAGTTGACTCTTTCTAGTATCAAAATCTGTTGGGATACTAGCACCCAAAAAGTAGTTTGAATGTGCGATAAAAACAGATATGGTTCATATTTCTAGTTTGAACCAAGGAAAGTAGTTTGAATGTGCGATAAAAACATATATGGTTCATATTTTCTAGTTTGAACAGAGAAAAATAAGTGTTTCTGATAAAAACTAATTTGCTACATGATATGAACAAAACCGAGAAAGATAAGCGTAAGTAACACCTCACCGGAAATAACCTAGCTTGTAAACAAGCAATTGTATACTTACATGTCAAACATTAGGATGCCGGTATTAAAACTAATCTCTTTGTTAAGGTTTAGGGTTCATGATTTGTTCTTACGAAAGAAAAACAAAAGGAATGAGGTATGTTTTAAACGCGTGTGAAATATATGTGTGGCTGGTAAGGATATTTTTGACCGAGTTGAAGAAATATACCGAGTTTGTCATAGTTAGTGAGTCGACTACGATTTTTGCTCTCCTCGGATCGCATTTTGCTCTCCCTCTAACAAAAATCTTTTTTTATTGAATGTTCTACATAAATTTGGTTTCTGTGAAATATCTTGTCATTTCATCTAGTAATGTATCAACACAACACAGATTGAAGTTATGATCAATGGATCTCATTGTAATCAATTTTATACTACAAAAGGTATTAAACATGAGAATCCTCTCTTCCCTTATGTTATTATATTGTCTATGGAGTCTTTACTAGAATGCTATCCCATTGTGAAGCTAAGGGTAAACTTACAGATATCAAGATAGCCAGAGCTTCCCCTAAGATCAATCACCTGCTCTTTGCGGATGATTGTCTCCTTTTCTGCAAGGCAAACTTATCTCAAACAAGGAATCTTCTTCAACCTATATATTGAGTCTTTTAGTGAATGCTATGGTCAATTGATTGAATTTAGTAAGTATGATGCCCCAACTAAGACACCTGTTTAGCTAATAAGATTATACAAACTGAATTTGAAGCATCAAAATCTAGATCATCAATATTTTTAAGAATCATACTTACATAAAGTATACCCAAACAAGCCCAAACTGTCTGATATTTTATAAATGAAACTCTCATGTGATGTGTTACAGATAAATAAATAGCACATATATAAAAGATATATAAACATCTTTAGTTCATCGAGGCTTTAAGCTACGAAAACGAATATCTTTACGTGCACCATTTCTTCTGATAACTGAAAATTGAAGTGGAAACGAGTGAGCACATCATCCCAAAGGGATGCTCAGTGGGAACATAAATAACTCTCAAGTAACTACTAACATGCTTAATTACAGTTCAAAAAATAATAAATTAAAGTACAACAATATAATAAAATAGTTAACATCTTTTACGCCTAGCACTCAGCACAACATCGTAAATATGATTCATGAAAAAAAAAAATATTTGTACCCCACCTCCTTAGATATTGCGTACCATAATAACAAGATTTGTGAAAGACCACCACCAGATGATCCACAGAAATGATGCTAGAAAAAACTAAAAATATATTAACCTGACTCGCCCTACTCATTGGAGAAGACGACGCTAGGATAACTCCAATCTCAAACCATAACATCATCCACATAGAGTTCCCATACAAACCAGAATATGCACACGATTTATTTACCCAAAATAAAATAATATATATAATATTCAACCGGCTAGTCCCAGCATACTAAATAATATTTAAGTGACTGACCCCACTATACTACTATCTTAATATAATAAATTAAATTATATTTAACCGGTTGTCACGGCCTATTAAACAATATTCAAGCAACTGGCGCCGCCTTACTCAACTTAGCAAGGAGCCATAGGAAAATCACAGACACTTCTCGCAGGAAAACCACACAACATACTCATCTAATTACATACAACCATGTGCACATAATAAGGACACATCATTCTCTCATTTAAAAATGAAATTAATGATTACAAGAAGATTACAAGAGCTCCCATCTCTTTTGATGACAAGCCATGCGTACCTCGAAGTCTACAATTATTTGGTTCATCCTTTGAATCAGTCATTGTTAATATTGACTAATTGTTAATCACTTAAGAACTCTAAGAATTTAGTCAATAGGCTCATTAATGTTCATAACATAATACCACACAAGTTTCCAGTTAATGCCTAAGTAAAATTACTAACAATTTTATCTTTATTAATGGTTTCATAATCTAGTATTTAGTAATTTCAGCATAAAAAATATACTAAAATATACAAATTAGGTAAAATATACTTATCCACGTGAGGTGAAATTTGGTGTCACCATAAAGCTACTGAATAACGCTACAACTTTGCAGAAGGAACCGAAAGGTAATTCTGACCATAAAGGGTCCAAGACATCAAAATAGGAAATATGACCCTAACCACGGGTTTACCCGGTCCAGCCCCTCGCTTATTGATAGACCATTTATGGGTCTATTTTGATATCATTTATATATAATGTTAATGCTCATTTTTGTACTTATTATGGTATTTTGTGCCTTTGTAGGTGTTTTTGGAGAAATAAGCTTTTGTGGAAAAATTTGCTCGAAAAGTGATGTTTGCACCCCTGGAGGAATTATTAAAGGCACTCCATAAAAGTTTTAAAGGCACCTTAGGAGTTTTCACTGTTTACAGCCCAAAATTTATCTTTGTACCCCACAAATTGTTATTCGCACCCGAGGAATTGCCAAAGGGACACCGGATTTGGATAAGGGGCAGTCATCTTCTTCGTTTGAATTTTGAATTTTGGCGGGAAAGAGTGGCAGTGAAGAATCATATTTAGGGTTCGAGATTTGGGTAGGATTAAAGGAGAGTAAAAGGCTGATTTTATTTGGGTTTACTCAATAGGCCTAAACAGGTCTGGTATGGTCGTTGAAATCGTTTGGAATTGGCTGGATTGTCGGACTTTTATAAACATGGAGGAATATTATCGAGTTTCCTATTTCGATTTCCTGTGAATGGTATTTACGTGGAGATAGGGGAAGGTTATTATCTATTTGATTCGAAAATATCCCTAAGAGAGTCTGGGATGTTTGATTTGGTTTAGAGGACGCGTAAAAGAAGATTTGAAGAGATATTATCGTAGCTTGGCAGCAAAGAAGTAAAGTAATTAAAACAAAAATATTCTCGGGATTTTGAGACCCTGTGGTGTATATATAGATAGGGTGGAGGCCAGAGAAGGGGTATCGAGAGTTTAGGGGAGTTTCGAAGCAAGAACAGAGAGAAATCGAAGGCTGCGGGAAACTGGTTCTGCTGCTGCAAGAGTTGAAGACGAAGAACGTAAGACCATTGGAACCGTCGTTTATTATAAAGCAAATCTGATATATCTTTAATAGCGGCAATTTCTATAGATCTCTAGCGACTGAAAGTACCCCTATAGCAAATGCAGTTTGCGACTGTTTTCCTATTTTTCACTCTTTTCACCGTGAAAATAATTTTAATTTAATTTGTTGTTTTAGGATTAGAATGTAAATCTTGAATCGAACTTTCACAAGTCTTGAATGAACTTTTTGCCACTTGTCTATAACCACATCACTTATCCATATAGTGGCCTGAATTGGCTCGCGTACCAGCCCGCTAACCTAGCCCATGAATGGTCTGACTCAGTCATCTTCTTCACCTTTACTTGGAAATAATTCGAAGTATTCAACCCTTATACACATCACAAGGGTCAATTTTGAAGGTCTTCAAATTACTCAATTTAGATCCAAATGAAGCACTTAATGGATCTTTGGAATCTTAAGACTATCCTTTACAAATTTTGCGTACTGACCATACATCAATTCCTTCTCCAACCTATCTATAAAATCTCAAACTTCTGTACGCTCGTGACTGTTTACACATGGTTTTATTCACGACAAGTAATTTTTGGACACCCATATCCCACTTGTTTCTTAACCAATTTTGACAAAATTTAAATTTACAAAACTCCATAAGATCAACTACATTTTACATTCACAGAGGCAGGTCTAATTCTCATATTAAAATACCTAACCAAGTCTATATATCTAGGACAGTAACACAAATTGGTTGGAATACAGTTGGATATGTCAAAACTGAAATATACATTTATTGCATATATTAAGAATTTTCGGATTCGATAAGTCCTTGTCTTCCCAACAAGCCTTGGTCATAACACTATAAATAATGGAGCTTGTATTCTTACAAACTCATCCTTTGACACTCTGCCTACCCGTTTGTGTGGGAATCCTACTCGTTTATAGAGGAGAGTAATCTAATTAGGTGAAATCTTTTGCGTCACCTTCATTTAAAGTCTTCTTTGGTATTAAGAACCTCTTAGTAAAACCGCTACGGAAACTAAATCGTATTGTTATTTTAGTTTTCGATTATTGATTTGATTGACTAATAGTATAGTTATACTTGATACATCAAACTTGATTATCTCATAGTCCTCCTATTCTGATATAATGACACTCAAGTTTGTTTGAGGATTGAATATTACTGATCTAGTGATTCAAGTTTTGTAGATAGAATTAATGATCATCCATTGTTAACAAACTCTGTTACGTGTGTGATTGAATCAAGTTGTTTGTGCAAGTAATACTTTGAAGATTGAATAAGGTATTCTGATCTTTGTGATACTTCGTGCACACTTGATTCATGACTGGATCTTGCTGAAGAACTCTCTTACATCCTTCCTCTAAGAAGAACGGTAAAATTGGTATTGAAAAGATCTGTTTTCCAAACATAATCAAAGATAAACATGAATATTCATTCTTTGATATCAAAATTTTGAAATATATCAAAAATTTCGGCTGCAAAATACGTGGAGTTTGTTAAGAATCGAGGATAGGTAAAACTTTTCGATAATGAGGCACTCACATGATATAGTAAGAGTCTCTATGCTAATGTCCATAACATTAATAATGAGAAACTCACTTTTGTGATTCTTGTTGATAATTATATTATGCATATTAATTGAGATGTTATTTCCAAGATCATTAAGTACAGTTTAGAATATAATCATCTAATTACTGGAAAATATGTTGAAATCATGTTATTTAACTCGCCTTATAGGAAAAACTATTGATTAATAAGAATTTTGGCTGAATTTTTCTACTTTCTTTTGGAAGATGATAAGAAAAATGACCTATGTGGTATTATCATAAGTTAAATAATCAAGATTGTTGTTGAAAAGATAAATCTAGATTTTCCATGTCTTATTACTAAAATATGTAACCGAATACATATATTTTCGGTGAGCATATTTCTGCTAAGACTGTATCTAAAGGAATTATCCAACAGATGCTTGGAAAACAGAAGAAGAAACAAGTCATTTCTTGAAATGATGAGGGTACCAAGTACACAACAATCTTTTTAATATCAACATATGCAAGACACACCTTGTATAATCTAGTATAGACACGAATTGTCAATGAGATTACTTAAACAAAATGTATACTTGGTATATAACGTAAGTTCGAAACCGAACCAAACTATGAGATCAAACCAAGTGTTCGATTAACGTACAAGTGTGTTTACTTTAATTATAAATTAAGACAAAGAAATATAACACGGCAGTAAAGTAAATCACACAACACACAAGATTTGGTTAACGAGGAAAACTGCAAGGCAAAAAAAACCCATGACCTAGTCCAGTTTTGGATACTCCCAGAATTAAGCCGCTATACAAAGACTACTACAACTTTGTATAGTTAAGACAAAGTAAACTAACTCCAAGTTACTCAGTTACTTTAGTATCCCTGCGCCTACAACCAATCTGGTATACACATGTGGATCTCAAGATAAAGTCCACTATCTTAAGTTTCTTTACCTGCTGTAAAGACTTCATCAACTCAACTATTTTGGATCGTAATCTGAAACATTATATGACTAATCTGTTTCAGTAACCTCTCTATCAATCTCCTAAATCAACAAGTTAATCAGACATATAATTGAATACAAAGGTTCTTCCATTTAATCAATATAAACTCCTTTGTTCGGTTGAATCAACTAAGATCAAGATTTCCGAATTAATCAATCCTAGTTACAAATTGTCAAATTAGATCTTAAGGAGAAATACAAATATAGATTGTCGATATATACAACAAGCTTAAAATGTCTATACAAGATACATAAGCTTGTCGGATCCCAGTTATTCAAGTGTGCATGAAGTTATCACAAAGATCAGAATACCAAAAAAGAAATCTTTTAGTCTTCAGTCTTCAAAGTACCTGTACAAACAACTTGATTCCACTAATGATCATTCACACAAAACTGAGTCTGGTAACAATTGAAGAACAAAAGTTTTATCTTCATGTCTAGATGCAATAAAGCAGATCTGGAATCGTTGATCCTTGAACTAGTTCGAGTGACCTTATATCAGAAGAGAAGATGACAAAATTAACGATCTAGAGCTATCAATGTTAAACTTTACCGTTAGTGAATCAAATCAATAATCGAAAACTAAAATAAGAAAATGATTCTTGTTTCCTTCCAAAGGTACTATTAGTGCTTCGTAGATCCCACATAAGTCTTTAAACGAAGCGCACATAAGAGATTTCACCTAATTAGGATACTCTCATGTCGAATAAGTATTACAAGAATACTCCAGTGGGCTTCCCACACAAAAATTTAGTTCAATGTTTATTTTCGGTTTTGTTAAAGATATACAATAAATGACCAAGGTACTACAACTTCATTATTTATAATGATCAAGATATTAGATGACAAGAAATTACCAAATCCTAAAATACTTAAGATATGCAATAAATATTTATTTTCAGTTTTGTTAATATTCCAATTGTAGTCCAAATCATATACCGAAATCTCTCCTAGATGACAACTAATATTATCTAGCATATAACACAAATATGCTTATCCACTGGGAATATCAGAAAAGACATTTAGAATATTTAGATTCGGTCGCTCACCTTGAGTATCAAGGAAAATACTTGAACATTAAGTAATACTCCCCCGTTTCAAAAAGATAGGCTTGTTTCATGTAAAGTTCATCAGATGCCGACATAACTCTTGAACATGTGATGAACTCTTAGTACATGTATTTCAAAAAGATAGGCTTGTTTCATAATAATTTAGAGAAATATATTATTTATCTATTTATTCATTTATAACCTAAGATAATAGCCTGTAAATTTATGGGTTATTTGGTTTTTGGTACTTAGGTTTTGTCCAATATTAGTGTTTGGTCTAACTTTTGTCCAGCTTAGGCTTTGGTACTTGGAATTCACGTTGACCTGCATTGACTTGGTTAAGTATGACTTCTGTTTAATTATTTATTAAAAAATTTAGAAGTAAAAAATTACTTAACCCCGTTAAGTTGTCGTTAGCATTATAAATCGGCCTTAGTAAAAAGAGTCTAGATATCTCCGCTGCAATCAGAAAGACTCTTGATGTTATCTTTTTTTATCCAGATCAAATTCTCCAAGAAGAAAAAAGCATTTCCGAATTCTCATTATCATTTTCTTTCACTGTCAAACTTAAATAGAAAGATACCATGTTGAAATCAACACAAAAAATTATAACACCTAAACCCTTAAAAAGAGACAAACATTATTTATTTAGCTCTAGTTGTTACCAAATTAGATCTCGCCATGAATGGAATTCCCAAAGTTTGACGTAGCAGCAATCAAATCTATGCAACAAAATTCACTAATGGCTTCTCAAATATTACTTATGGTACTGAAGTATGTTCTTTAATATCAGCTACCCATCTCTTCCTTTTTTTTTTATTCTCCTCCTTCTCAAGAGTAAAGCAATAATAATTGTTATTCCCATAATCAAAACGGTGTTTCTTATCTTAGTTTGTGTAAATTTTGGTAGACAACAATGGGTTTTTGTTTTTGTTTTTGTTTTGATGGAACTGAAGAAATTGTAGTTTTAGAAGCTAAGAAACACCGTTTTGATTATGGGAGGCACAAATGAAGAGTGAAATGATTGAATAGGATATTCAAGAATCTAAGATTCGAAAGGGGAAGCATTGATAGGTGTAGAATACACCGTATTTAATATCTAGTATTTATGCTTTCTTTGCGAGTTTTCTTGTAAATTATGTATCTTACGTGTGTTTTTGAGTTATTAGGTACTCTGGAGTCGCACGGAGGAAAAGAAGCAGAAATCACCCAAATTGAGCCAAAGGGCAAAATTGTCATTTCATGGGCGAACACTATCCGGAACCAAACCAAAGGTTAAGGGGCAACTTGGGAGTAGTACTAAATAGAGCCAGCTGTGGTTAAGGGGTTGCTAGATGGGTGGCCCTTATCCAGGAAGGTGGGTGTCTTTAGCACCCTACTTCTCTTGTACCCTAAATCGAGAGTGTTTCTCTCGTTTATCACCTCGCCCATTTCCACCGAAAATCGAGAAGAAAGGGATTGGAATCACCTGAGAGTTGCATACTATGAAATTCAGAGGAATTGGACGGATGAATTCATGGGTTTGTTGCGGCTGTCACTATTGAAGAAATCAGTTCTGATTTAGAAAGAAGCCGATGTTATAAGGGAAGATATGGAGATGAAATGCAACATGGTAAATGGTTGTGGATGGCTGGTGCTTTTGCCTTGATGAAGCTGGTGGTGGTTGATTTAGAAATTGGCGAGTGGTAATTGTTTGCTTCGAAGTTGAAATCGTGCACCGAGGTGTTGGTTTGAACCGACAGAGTGGTCAATTCATTTAGGGATTAATGGAAGAGCTCGAGTTGGGAAGAGTTTTGGTGGTGGAGTTGCGCAGAACAAACTGGAGCAGTGGCTTGGAATGGTGTGCAACTGAAGAGAAGAATGGTGTTGATACAGGTGCACTGATGTTGTTGCTTTGCAGGGGAGAGGCTAAAAGGTGGAGATGTAGATGGTGCTTGCCAGGAGCTGAAGTGTTGCTGCCATTTTAGCCTGAACTGAAATGACACTGAGTTGCAATTGGCAGGCTAAGTTGCAGTTTGAGGTGGCTTGTGGCAATGGACTGTAGAGCTGCTGGTGCTGCAATGAATTATGGCCTGAGGTAGAGTTATGGCCAGATTGAGCTGATGCTGGCCTGGGAAGAGTGGAGCTGTAAGAGAATGAACCTGGGAGTGAGTCAGAAGGAATTGTGAATTGGTGCTAGCTGTGAAATGGCTCGGTGGTGTTGATAGAGCTGTCACTGTGGATAGAAGCTGAAGCAAGCTGCAATAGGTTGAGCTACAGGGAATGGTGCAATGATTACAGGTTATGCAGCTGGTTATGGCTCAGAAGGTTGCGGGTTACCTTTATGGATGTTGAGAAATGGCAGCCCGGTGTTGGCCGTGACTGAGATGGGATTGCAGGTTATTGAAGACATGAAAGAACTAGACACTGTAATGTTGCTGGTGCTTAAAGCTTGGGCAGAATGGAAGTGAAGGGTAAAATGGTGTTCTTTGTGGAATGGCATGTGGCGGGTGGTGGCGGCTCAACTTGAACCGAGATTACAAGGGAGTTTTGCCAGTGAGTTGGAATGGTTTGTGTGTGATGTCTTGAGCAGATGTTTCGCAGGGAGAAGGACTGGGTTGTTCACAGGTTAAGAGCTGGAACTGGTGCTGGTTGTATGCTACAGGTGATGGCTTGAGGGGATGAAGATGCAGTGAGGAAGTAGCCATCATGGCTGAGTAGGTATTGAGTGCAGCACATTGCCAGCCTGTGCAATAGCCTGGCCAAGGCAACTCAGACCACTCAGCCTTGATTAAGAACCTGACTTCCACCTGACCCAGATCCTGACCTGACCCGATCTGACTCAGCCGAGTTAACCCGCTGACCTTGACCGAGCTGACCCGGCCGTTCTGACCCGTTGACCCGGTGGCCGGTTTGACTTTGCCGGTCACCTGAGCTAGCTTTCCGGCGACGATTCCGGTGGGATTCCGGCCACAATTCCAGTTTTCCGGCGAGCGTTTTTTGGGACATATTTTCTGCACGGGTTTCTCTCCATGGTGGGCCGGGTGAATTTCCAACTAATGGACTTTGAAGACAAAACCTAGTTTTGGAAGGAGTGGAGCTATATAAAGAGAAGACTTTTATTATCTATGGGATATCTTTTATCTTAGAAAGTTTTATTATTATTATCTCTACTTTTTCTAGGGTTTAGAACCATGAAGTCTTTTCTTTTTCTTCTTGTTATGAACTCCATGAACACAAGTAACTAAGTTTTTATTATTGGTTAAAGACGTAGTTGGATTTTGCAACCAAGTTATGATTTTTATGAACTAGTTTTCTCTCAATATTATCGTTTGATTTCTACGGGTTATAATAATTGCATGATTGATGGATTGCAATATGATTGAATGTTTGTTTAGTCGAGTCTAGAATTGATTGAACTCACATCCATATCTATAGCTATTTTAGGGTTTTCATCGAGCGATAACCTTGAATACGAGTAGCATGATATGATTCTAGGTTGTAGTGATACATCCTTGTAATCATATGTAGAAATTGACCTTTGTTCGAATTGTTTGCGCAATGTATTACAATTGCATTGATTAGCCTATTTCTGAAACTTAATGCTCCTAGGAATTGAACTTGATTAGCGCAAGGCGTTAGGTTATTCTTTAGGTAGATTTCACATACGCACTCTAATGTGTGTGTTGATAACTTTGGAAATTTACTGGAGTATTCTTGCAATAAGGTATTCCATGGCTTTTGATGATAGCGAGATTAAATACAAATTCTATTCATATATTCATAAACTTGTTTACAATTGAAGATGAAACCTTTATCCAATATTTTCACATCCTTGATTTGCGACTTTATTTGCTTTTGTTTATTTTTATTTACACAATCGAAATTCTTCCTGGTGTTTTATATAGGAAACCATAACAATTTGACAACCTAGACCTCTCTGTGGGATCGATCCTTTCTTGCCCTTGCTATATTTATATTTTGAGTAGTAAGAAAGTGTAATTTATATTTTTGACGCTTACGACAGCGGTCAAATTTTGGCGCGTTGTCGGGAGGGCAGCGGTTGTTAATTGTTTTTGGTTTCTTATTTTTGTATTTAGTTTTTGTTTTATTTTTTATTTTTATTTTTCTTATTTTCGGGTTTTAACCTTGGTTTGGGAATTATTTCAGGTGCTTATTTCTATGGACGGAGCATATTGGAACAATGGATACGGTTTTCAACAACCTCAACAATATGATAACTACCAATTCCATGGGTATAATCAAAACCAATTCATTGGTTATGATCAATATTCCATGGAACCTTGTGGTTTTCCTCAACAACCTTATGGTGAGTATGTGTGTGAACAACAACAAGGATGGGAGGATTCTTATGCTCTTGAACAAAAAGTCTCTAATTTTATAGATAAAGTTTCCAACTTTTTAAAAGAGGAATTTCAAAAAGCTAAAGAGACTACAAACGAGCAACTCCAAGAACTTCGTGAAAGTATGACTATCTTGCGAAGAGACATTGATCAATACAAGGAAGATATGGATAATTCTAATGTGCATATGGTTTGTGATGAATATTTGATTGATGCTAATGTTGAAAAAGGCGAATCTTTGGGGACTTTTGTTGATAATTGTGTAGTTAACTCAACTCTTGATCGTAATAATGATCATTCACCTATTCAAAAGGATGAGTTAGAGATTAGCAACACTAAATTCAGCGAGGAACAATCTTATGTTGACTATGATAGTGATGGTGATTATGATACATTGCTTGAAACAACTCATGGTGACATCACCGAGGAGTCTTTTTGGGATCAAGATGAAGATGAAGAGGAATATGTCGACACTTGTGTAGATTACTCAAGCATTGATCTTAATAATGATCAAGAGCCTATTCAAAGGGCGGAGCTTGAGGATGATGCATTTTCGAGTGTTCTAAAAAGTTTCTTATGATAAAATTTGGATCCGCAAAAGAGTATGTGCCTTACAACAAGGAGGAGTATGTTGAGAATGAGACCGTTATAACCAATATTGTGGAAGACCCAATTGAGCTTGCAAATAATTGTAATGATGATGTTTATGTCGATACTTTGGTTAAGGCAAACGGACGAAGAATGGTTGCAAGGTTTGATAGAGGACCATGATATAAAAGAGGTGAATAATTCACTTGAGTTTTTCAAGGATGAAGAGGATTCCGTGATACAAGAGATTGTGCAAGGTTTATCTAACCCTTTGCCTATTGTTTCTTCTCCTTTACCTCTTATTGGTTTGAATGTATGTGCTTCGAGAACTTTATTGAATGATTTTGTTTCTCGTTTTCCGCCATTAGAGACACTTGATTCTCATACTATGCAGGTTATGGAACCAGAAACCGTGGAAGTACCCAATGTCTATATTCTTTATACACTTCCAAGTGTGGACAAGAATAAGTGTGGGGGAAGCTTTTATCGGTTCATAGCTTTACTTTTGCTTTATATTACTAATATTTGTGTGAAGCTAGTGTTTCCAAAACAGGTTCTATGGAAGGATCCCCAACTTTTCCGATTATTGGTGTATGGGGAATGAATCTTACAAGAAGCTAAGTCGGGCCGTCGACTTTAAAACAAGCGCTAAGTGGGAGGCAACCCGCCGGTTTTGTATCTCTTATCCTTTTGCTTTTTATTTTTGTTTCGTTTATTTATTTTTTACTGTTTTTATATCATATTTGCATCCCTATGTTTAATTTCATTGAGTCCGTAATCTATCTTAGAAGAGAATTATGACGAATACCTTTTCGTCAGAAAATTTCAGACTGCGCGTAGTTCAGTCCAGAGACCATAACTGTCAGACCGTTTATCGAAACACTGTGAAATTTTGACACTGTGTAGAAAACACGTAGGTGAACAACTTTTGTGAAATGAAGTTTTTCCAAATTCCTTACCAATTTGCACAGTTTTTGCGTTTTATCTGCTGTTACGTCAGAATTCAGAACTTTCGGTTTTACACATTGAGGACAATGTGAAGTTTAAGTGTGGGGGAGCATTTATATGTGTGTTTTTGACACCATTAGTGGATGGAACCATTTTGAATGCAGGAGTTGAGGAACTAATTAACTAAAAGGGAAGAATATAGCTCAGAAATTACAAATTAACATGATAGTTGTTACCATATCTCGGAATATCACCATATCGCATTCTATTTTTATTTTTCCATATTTATCTATTGTTCTCTAAGTGCTTTGGTGGGTCACTAAACATCGACGTGTTATTACTGCTAGGATGAAATAGAGTGGTTGAGTTATTGAAAAAAAAAAAAAAAAAAAAAAAAAAAATATATGAGAAAAAAAAAAAAAAAAAAAAGGACCGATCAATTAGACCAAAACGGAATAAAAAGACACTTGGGAATAGCAGTATGTGTGAAACGTAGTCCCTGTCTCCGTCGCCTAAACAAGCGTGGAGTGCAGGATCCAAGGCAACTATCATGTACGTGTTGACAAGGAAGCATGCGCTTGGATCCAAAAGATCTAATCATGCCGTCTAAAAAAAAAAAGAAATTGGATCCAGTTTGATCCAATCTTATAAAAAAAAAAAAGAGAATAAATTATTATTGTGTTGAATAAAGTCACTCTTGGTTCCCTTTGTATATGCCAATTGATTTGATGTAGCATTCAAAGACTAAGTAGCTCAATCCAATAGGATTAGGTTCATCTTAGCAACGGTGACCTTCGAACTGATATGGGAAACATCGAACACTTGTGAATATTCGCCAACATCTACATCTATATCCATCTTCTTAATCTTTTCATTGTGATTGTGGTTTGTTAGTTTCCGAGTATTGTGGCTTGTTCGACTATCTAAATAGAGTTTATTTACTAATAATTGAATTGAATTTGCAAGGTACCTCCTCCTGTAGTCATTTTGGATTCGTTCATTGATTTGTCATGAATAGACGGAGTTTGAAATATAGGTTTTGTAGGTAGACCTCTTGTAAACCTTCACGAGACTATAACTCGTCCACTAGGGACACCTAGGGGTTTAAAGGCTTGTTATTTATGCTAAAATTAACCGTAGCCTCGACGACACGGAGTTGTTGTATTTTATAATTTTGTTTGATTTGCTCGAGGACTAGCAAAGTCTAAGTGTGGGGGAATCTTATAGGTGTAGAATACACCGTATTTAATATCTAGTATTTATGCTTTCTTTGCGAGTTTTCTTGTAAATTATGTATCTTACGTGTGTTTTTGAGTTATTAGGTACTCTGGAGTCGCACGGAGGAAAAGAAGCAGAAATCACCCAAATTAAGCCAAAGGGCAAAATTGTCATTTCAGGGACGAACACTATCTGGAACCAAACCAAAGGTTAAGGGGCAACTTGGGAGTAGTACTAAATAGAGCCATCTGTGGTTAAGGGGTTGCTAGATGGGTGGCCCTTATCCAGAAGGTGGGTGTGCTGTTAGCACCCTACTTCTCTTGTACCCTAAATCGAGAGTGTTTCTCTCGTTTATCACCTCAGTTCATTTCCACCTGAAAAATCGAGAGAGAAAGGGATTGGAATCACCTGAGAGTTGCATACTATGAAATTCAGAGGAATTGGACGGATGAATTCATGGGTTTGTTGGGCACGTCACTATCAAGAAATCGCCTTCGATTTAGAAAAGAAGCCGATGTTATAAGGGAAGATATGGAGATGAAATGCAACATGGTAAATGGTTGTGGATGGCTGGTGCTTTTGCCTTGATGAAGCTGGTGGTGGTTGATTTAGAAATTGGCAGTGGTAATTGTTTGCTTCTGAAGTTGAAATCGTGCACTGAGGTGTTGGTTTGAACTGACAGGAGTGGCTGGTTGCAGCTGGGATTAATGGAAGAGCTCGAGTTGGGAAGAGTTTTGGTGGTGGAGTTGCGCAGAACAAACTGGAGCAGTGGCTTGGAATGGTGTGCAACTGAAGAGAAGAATGGTGTTGATACAGGTGCACTGATGTTGTTGCTTTGCAGGGGAGAGGCTAAAAGGTGGAGATGTAGATGGTGCTTGCCAGGAGCTGAAGTGTTGCTGCCATTTTAGCCTGAACTGAAATGACACTGAGTTGCAATTGGCAGGCTAAGTTGCAGTTTGAGGTGGCTTGTGGCAATGGACTGTAGAGCTGCTGGTGCTGCAATGAATTATGGCCTGAGGTAGAGTTATGGCCAGATTGAGCTGATGCTGGCCTGGGAAGAGTGGAGTCAGAAGAGAATGAACCCGGGAGTGAGTCGAAGGAATTGTGAATTGGTGCTAGGCGTGGAAATGGCTCGGGTGGTGTTGATGAGTCGTCATCAGGATAGAAGCTGAAGCAAGCTGCAATAGGTTGAGCTACAGGGAATGGTGCAATGATTACAGGTTATGCAGCTGGTTATGGCTCAGAAGGTTGCAGGTTCTGTTATGGATGTTGAGAAATGGCAGCCAGTGTTGGCCGTGACTGAGATGGGATTGCAGGTTATTGAAGACATGAAAGAACTAGACACTGTAATGTTGTTGGTGCTTAAAGCTTGGGCGAATGGAAGTGAAGGGTAAAATGGTGTTCTTGTGGAATGGCATGTGGCGGTGGTGGTGGCGGCTCAACTTGAACCGAGATTACAAGGGAGTTTTGCCGTGAGTTGGAATGGTTTGTGTGTGATGTCTTGAGCGGATGTTTCGCGAGGAGAAGGGACCGGGTTGTTCACGGTGTTAAGAGCCGGAATCCAGTCAGTTGTATGCTACGGGTGATGGCTTGAGGGGATGAAGATGCAATGAGGAAGTAGCCATCATGGCCGAGTAGGTATTGAGTGCGGCACATTGCCCGGCTGTGCAATAGCTCGCCAAGGCAACTCTCGACCACTCGGCCTTGATTAAGAACCCGACTTCCACCCGACCCGAGATCCCGACCGACCCGATCCGACTCACCGAGTTAACCCGCCGACCTTGACCGAGCTGACCCTGGCCGTTCGACCCGTTGACCCGGTGGCGGTTTGACTTTGCTTGGCCACACCGAGCTAGCTTTCCGCGACGATTCCGGTGGGATTCCTACCACAATTCCAGTTTTCCGGCGAGCGTTTTTTGGGACATATTTTCTGCACGGTTTCTCTCCATGGTGGGCGGGTGAATTTCCAACTAATGGACTTTGAAGACAAAACCTAGTTTTGGAAGGAGTGGAGCTATATAAAGAGAAGACTTTTATTATCTATGGGATATCTTTTATCTTAGAAAGTTTTATTATTATTATCTCTACTTTTTCTAGGGTTTAGAACCATGAAGTCTTTTCTTCTTTCTTCTTGTTATGAACTCCATGAACACAAGTAACTAAGTTTTTATTATTGGTTAAAGACGTAGTTGGATTTTGCAACCAAGTTATGATTTTTATGAATTAGTTTTCTCTCAATATTATCGTTTGATTTCTACGGGTTATAATAATTGCATGATTGATGGATTGCAATATGATTGAATGTTTGTTTAGTCGAGTCTAGAATTGATTGAACTCACATCCATATCTATAGCTATTTTAGGGTTTTTCATCGAGCGATAACCTTGAATACGAGTAGCATGATATGATTCTAGGTTGTAGTGATACATCCTTGTAATCATATGTAGAAATTGACCTTTGTTCGAATTGTTTGCGCAATGTATTACAATTGCATTGATTAGCCTATTTAAAAACTTAATGCTCCTAGGAATTGAACTTGATTAGCGCAAGGCGTTAGGTTATTCTTTAGGTAGATTTCACATACGCAGCTCTAATGTGTGTGTTGATAACTTTGGAAATTTACGGAGTATTCTTGCAATAAGGTATTCCATGGCTTTTGATGATAGCGAGATTAAATACGAATTCTATTCATATATTCATAAACTTGTTTACAATTGAAGATGAAACCTTTATCCAATATTTTCACATCCTTGATTTGCGTACTTTATTTGCTTTTTGTTTATTTTTATTTACACAATCAGAAATTCTTCCGGGTGTTTTATATAGGAAACCATAACAATTTGACAACCTAGACCTTTCTGTGGGATCGATCCTTTCTTGCCCTTGCTATATTTATATTTTGAGTAGTAAGAAAGTGTAATTTATATTTTTGACGCTTACGACAGCGGTCAAGCATATCAGTAAAAAATGAACTTACGCTACGAAACATGTATTAATTTCAGAGAATGGATTGGGGAATTTTTTGGTTATCAGAGTAAACATGGTGTAGGAAGAGACGGCTGATTTTTAGGGTTCTATTTGGGGAAGAACATCGATAGTTCTTCGTTCTTAGCCACAAGTTTTTAGATGGGTGGACTCGACCCGGTGGAGATCAAATATGGATTACCCACGTGTATGATCTGTTAAGGACATGGTTAGTCATTGTTTATAAAGTGAAAAATATTTTGGTATTTACATATTTGATTGGATGGAACTTTGACTTAACCGAGTCAACGTGAAGTCTAAGTACCAACCCCTAAGTTGGACAAATGTTAGACCAAACACTAACTTTGGACAAAATGTTTATACCAAAAGCCAAATAACCCTAAATTTATTATCACTAGTTTTGCGTTAAAATAAAATATATTTCTTATTGCTAGCTACCAATTTCAAGAAAATTTGTATATGGTCATGAAAATTTTGTGCAAAATAACCCGGAAATTTTATGAAAAATGGGATAAAAGGAGTAGCATTGGATTTCGAGTGATAAGATTTAGTAAGTGTTGTGTTTGTCTCGACAAATATATGATCATTCTTCAAAAAAAAAAATAAAAAAAAAATTATGTTTGTGGCCCACGGCATCGGCAGTCAGAAGGGAACAACCAGATTTAAATACAAAATCAATCACAATACACAATCTAAAAAGACGTCAATGCAGTTTGGAATATCGTTTTAGTTTGGATACCAAATTATATTTCATAAGGCCTTAGAACACGGACTTTAAAAAAATATGGAAGGCCCTGATTGGTAAGCCAGATGTTCCTCATCGTTTCTTAGCTTGGAATATCTTAGATTCCACCGTTAGAGGTTGGTCTAACAAACTGCTAGTCTGAATCGCTAGAACATCACTGGCATAGACACATATGTGCCAAAACTTCCCCAAAAGATTCGTCGATTTCAAAGAGGTCCATAGACTCCATCCCACCACAAATCTGTAGCAGTGACAACAAAGAGCTACAGTGTTACATGATAGACGCATTTATGTGTCTATTTTGATCTCAATTTCTTATAATGTTAGTACCCATTTTTGTACTTATTTTGGTATTTTATGTCTTTGTAGGTGTTTTTGGAGAAATACACTTGTACGGAGAAATTGGCTCGGAAAAGTGGTATTTGCACCCCCAGGAGGAACTACTAAAGACACCCCAGAAATGCGCTAAAGGCACTCCGGAAAAATACTATTTGCACCCCATGAGAATGTGCTAAAGGGACTTCAGGAGTGGATAAGGAGTAACCGAATTACTAAGGGGCACTCACATTGCTATTCGCACCCCATCATTGGTTAGGGGGACTCCATCTTCTTCCCCGTTCAAATCTGAATTATGGCGGGAAAATAGTGCAGCGAAGGTTGAATTTTAGGGTTCGATTTTGGAAGTTGTTATGGGGAGATTCAATCGCCAGATTTTGTTTGGATGGACTTGAACGGATTGAACAGGCTCGGTATGGGTGATTGAGCGGACTGTTTTGGGCTGGATATCAAGTTTGACGATGGACAGGGGAGTTAGTATTATCGGGTTTCTGATGGTGATATAGATGGAAGTTACGTGAGGAATAAAGGGATAATATTTTCCCTGAGATTAGATTCTGCCTATTAGAGAAGATTTGATTTTAAAAAGGAAGTACAATACGCGTGAAAATAAAACAGGGAAGTAAAAACCCGCGAATTGCCGTGGGGGAAAAGAGAAAGATTTTCTGGATTTATTTGTCTTGTGGTGTATATATATCCTGGTTTTGAGCAACAGAGGGTCGGTCGAGAGTTTGGGGTGAAGCAGAGGTAGAAAATCACGCTGTATGAGGAGTTGCAGCAGCAGCAGGTAAAGAGTAAGAACAAGAGTTGCAGACGACAAAACAGAAGTGTCGTTCTCAAGAACACGAAGAACAGACTTATACAAACAGTCGTTTATTCTGCTACACAAAAGATTTGTCGTTCTCTGTAACAGTGTCTTTGTAACACTTATATCCGTTGCGATTTCACTGCGTTATTATTTTTCACCTCTTGTAAACACTTTTTGAGCTATGAATATCAATTTTGAACGTGTTTTCACCATGAGGAGCTAAACCCCATCACTGGGTTGACGGAGTGTAATTGGAAATCCCACAACACACCCCTTGTGATATTATGATAATATTTTCTAGATCTAAACTTATTTGATAATCAAAATAAAGATAAAAGTGCTAAAATTATAAAATGGACACAAGGATTTTTTACATGGTTCGATCAATGTGATCTACATCCATTGTTCTTCACTATGATTGTTGAGGTTACATTAATATTACATTTAGAATCTCCATTAATGGATATTTGATAGAGCTCTAGATCTAGTTTTGGGAAAGAAGATAATAAAGAAAATAAAATCTCTCTCCTAATTGTGTATCTTATCTCTCTTACAAAATTGTGTCCCCCCTTTCTCTCTCCTGCTCTCCTCTTTATATAGGTGTTTACATAGTGGATGACAGCTCACACATAGTGGAGTACAACTCATATTCTCGCAAGCTTTGTTACGTTCTCACAAGATCTCACTACAATTTCGCAAGCTCTTATCGTTGTGCGATATTTGGACCCTACATCTTGCCTCTTTTTCCTTGAATATTGCTTGAAGAGCGATCTTTAAGGAAAAATTTGTTGTTGTAGTAATCTTTGATCTTTGTTGATGAAGGAACGAGCGAAAGAATACTGGACTTGAAAAGTACGTACTTGCCTCTATTCTTTTGCGAAGTTCAAGTATTGAGAAGTAATTAGAAGTATCATCCCTAAGTATACGAAGTATGAAGTATCCTTGAAGAAGTATAAGAAGTACTCAATCCTCGAAATATAAGAAGTATCTGTCCTTGAATGAGAATAAGAAGTATTGCCTCTATTCATGCGAAATTATTATTCCATTTTTGGTGAGGATTCTTGGTATTCATTAGTGAACATCCACTTTGGAAATGATTCTTGCCGAGAAGATAAAGAACATAAAATGTTTTCTTGGTAATCCATAGTTTCCTCTGTTCTTTATCTATGAAGGTGGAATCTTTGAGAAAGTGTTGAATGAGCGAATTGTTTCTTTATTCTTATCTTGCCTCTGTCTCATGTTTTGTGCTCATGCGATAGTATAATCTCTTCAAGTTGCTTATAATTGTGCGAAATAATTGAGCGAAATAATCACATCCTGTGAAATAATCTTATTCTGCGAAATTCTGACACATTCTGCGAAATTCTGGATAATTCTGCAAAATCCTTAATAATCTTGCGAAATTCTGAATAACCTCATAAATTGGAAAAATCCTGCATGAAATTCGAAGAATCACTCAAGAAATTACGAAGAATCTGAAAATTTCAAGAATCTGATATTATTCCGTAAAATTTTGTAAAATACTTATGCGAATCTAATGCTTATGTTATGAAATGTGTATGCGATGTTTATGCCATGAAATGCTTATGCGATGCTTTCATGATGCAAGTGTGATGCTTATATGATGAGAATGCTTATCTATTGCAATGTATAGCTAATGTTTGTGTTACTTAGCTCATTTTGCACGCTAAAATTGACGTAGCTTTAAATTGTTTCCATTCTCCATTTATCTGACTTTGTCTTTGTAGTAGCAGGTTTTTCCCACACTACACCCCTCACTATATTTTGATTAATTAGTCCATTGAAAGTTGTATAATTGAGAATGTTTATTGATTAATTTCATGAGTTGTTTACACAGAAAAGTAGGATTACACTTAGCAAGTAAAACACTCTTGAACTTTCTCTCTCCTAATGACTTGCCCAACAATTCCAAAAAGATCTCTCCTACAACAAACTCACTCAACCCTTTATATAGGGTAATACATAGTGGATGACAAATTAATCTATCCTTTTATTTCGGAAATGTTCCGCGAAGTGTCGCAGATGTACAAACATTTATTCTCGCGACACTTCTTAACCCTCGCCAGTCCATGTCTTTCTCGCTGTTTTGTGTGTCGTTATTCATCGCGTCATTTATTTTAGTCTGCTCATGATCGCCTCGCGATGTCGTTGTTTATTAACCCCGCGAGCCCTGCACGTTGCGATATTATGATCCTACATCTTGCCTCTTTTTCCTTGAATATTGCTTGAAGAGCGATTTTTAAGGAAAAATCTGTTGTTGTAGTAATCTTTGGTCTTTGTTGACGAAGGAACGAGCGAAAGAATACTGGACTTGAAAAGTACGTACTTGCCTCTATTCTTTTGCGAAGTTCCGAAGCTTCTCTGTATATATGAAGTGGCATCTCTTGCCTCATGAGTTATGGAAAATAATCAATTTCGCAAGCTCTTCTCGCCTGTTAGGAAATATGTTGTGCGATGTTCGAATTCTACTAAAATTCCCTGGATTTAATGGTGACCGTTTACACGTGTCCCTCTTTTACCGATGCATTTAATGTTATCCTATCGTAATATCTTTTTCTCATCTATTTATAGGGGTGTTCCTTGTGAAGAAGTTTCTTTTTCCCTTTCATCTTCTTCATCGTCCTCGCAAGTGTTCCTCTTCTTCATCGCTCTCGTAATCATTCTCGCAAGTGTTTACCTGCTATTTTCCTTCTTCATCCTCTTCTCTTCTTCTGCTACTTCCTAGTTGTTGTTCTCATGGCATCCAGGTTTGTTAATCTTGCCATATCTAGTTTGATCTTGTGGTTGATTGCTTTGAAATTAGTTTTTCTTGTTGAAATCACACTGGTATGCTTAACTTTATAGTTCTTTTTCTGCCATTGTTGTTTAGCAAGAACCAACCCAAAACCAAATTTACCGTGAAGGACCCTCTCCTTTCTTTGGGCTCGCCATCGAAACCTTCTTCGCAACAAGAATCTATTACGCAGCCAAAGCCTACTTCGCGAGCAAAATCTATGGTTAACAAAAGGAAGCCTGCGAGTGACAAGGTATTTAAGAAACATTTCTTTTTTATGAACAATATATTGTTGCCTCTCGTTTCTTATTTAACTTGTTACTCGCAGATGATGGAAATACTCGACAAAACTCCTAAAAGGCTTCGCCAACCCAAGCCTCGTTACTCCCAAAGTGTTCCATTTCCTTCATTCACACCTTCATCTCCTCGCTGCGAAGTCGTCGCAAGATAATATTCCTATACCTCAACTCCTCATAGACCAAGTTCCTTACAACTGTCCTCCTACAAACGATGTTATACCACCCTCTCGCTATCAATGTCCCTACTATTTCTCCAATCACTTCTCTCCCCGAAACTTCCTCTTCTCATGAGGTTCCTTTGACAAAGGATGACTCATCTTTTTTGGTAGAGCAAATTCCTCTAACGGCAGGAAAATTTGGAGGGTATAGATGTGGCCTTTAAGGTTCTTTCGATCTCGTGAATGATGCCAAGAGGACTTCGCGATCCTATCAAATCCAACGTCTGCGAGATTTTAAGTAAGCACCTTGGTCCCGATAAGGTCTCGCAAGCATCTTTGGTTCAAGAAATTAGTAAGTCAAGGATGATCTCCAGTGTTATGACCGCGAAGTGCAATAGTCTCCACCTTGAAAATCAAAAATTTCACAACATCTCGCTAGATCGTGATAACCTTCGCAAGAAGAACGAAGAATTAAAAGGTATGCCGCCACCCCTTTCGCCTTTTTTTTTTTTTTTTTTTTTTTTTTTTTTTTTTTTTTACAACTCAAATCCTTGCTCGTCTTCAAAGTATTAAACCGAAACGAATAATGGAGATATATCGACGGAGTCTATCGTTGAAGAAGTTCGAGTTGAAAGAGATTCTTGGATGGAGCAAGATAATCTCTTAGATAATCTTCATACCTATGCAATTGATCAAATAAATAACTTGTCGAAAGAGAATTTTGATTTATCGCAAAAGCAAGACTCATTAAGTAATGACTTATCTCGCCTCTTATGCTTTGACTAAAACTAATTTGGAGTTGGAAACTTTATCGATGAGAATCGAACTCTTTCTCAAGAGAAACGTTCTCTGTTGAATAAGGTGGCGAGCTACTCGCAGCAGTATGATGCTTGCCAAAAATTATGTGAAGAACAAGAGCAAGCCAATCATTCTTTGAAAAACCAACTTGAAGAAATTATCGCGAGAGAGATAAACTTATTCAAGGTAGAATAACTTTGAGTGTAAAAGCGAAGCAATTCCAAGAACAATGTGTCAAATTAGAAAAATCCAACTCTACTTTGGCGACCGAAAATTCCATACTTGTTTCTCATGAAAAGAATTTGCGATCTCGATTGAAAGGCTTAGTTGGAGATTCATTTGATGATGTCATGGACCGTTTGGGGAATAACTTCGCAGCTTTAATTCAACATCTTACTTCTCAAAAGGAAGGTAGTCAAATTATTTGACTATCTTAATTTATGTATTTATTCCATGAATGGTTTATTACCCTGAAAGTGCCAATAATGTTCAATAAGAACTTTCTCTGATCTTGTGTATTTGTTATGCAGACTCGAGAGAAAGCTTCGCTCCACTATCTCCACCCTCGTGTCCGATTATTCTAACATTCGCAAGGAAAATGGACTACTCTCCGCGCATCTTGCTCGCTCTCGCGACCGTGCAGAGCGAAGGTTTGATTATATGTCTTATTGTAAGGATATTGATAGTAAAAATCGTCAAAAGGCATTGCTTCGCCAATTCCATCTTAAAGCAAGTCCTTGTGAATGATATTTTGTTGTCTAAAGTCTCTTGATCCTATTCATGTCGATCCTTTGGAAGTAAGTGATGATGAAGTCCCCGATTCTCCCGATAGTGATTATGACTATGAAAGCGCGAAGATATCGCTAATATCAAGTTGTCAACAAAGATCCGATCTGAAAAACTTCTCGATGAAAATCCACCAACTGGCGAGAATGAAGGTGCTGAAAATATTTCTGAAGAACATCCATTGACCGGTGAAGGTGAAGCTGAGAAAATTATTGGTGAAGATGATAAAATTGATGTAGAGAATTAACTGCTTTATAACTTTTGCTACAAATCGTCCTTTTGTTTTGAAAGATTAAATCCCTTGTTGAATAATCCTCTTATTTTCTTCTTCTTAATTATGACTATAATCTCGCAAGCTTATTCGCTTACATTTTTATGAAATGATTTTTAATCATCATCATTTTTGCATTGTATTCTTCATTGATGTCGACTTTTTGTATTGACGAGGTCGCAGTATCTCCATGAGTGAAGAAACCTACTTTTCTCGCCTTATCATTTCGGTAGTCTTTATCTTTTCTTGTGGCGACAAGGTCGCAGAGCGCCTTTACATTTTCATGCAATTGCTCATTGACCTTGCCTTATCAATTTTGTGTGGTCTTCCGAGTTAGACCTCCCTAATTAGAGGTCCTCCCCTCGCCACCTTTTATGGCGACAAAAAATCGCAGACGTCCTTACACTTGCATGTAAAGACCCATTGATCTTGTCTTATCATTTTCCAAGTATTTTTGCCTCTCAGATGTTTTAGTTGCGACAATATGACAGGCCTAAATATCCTTTCGAACATAAAGCCCCATGACATTGCATGGGCCGCCGTGCGACGAAATCGCAGACGTCCGTACACTTTCGTGTAAAGACCCATTGATCTCGCCTTACCCTCGCGTTAGTATTATTGCCTCTGCAGATCATTGCACAAATATGACAAGCCTAAGTCTCCTTGCGAAAACAAAGCCTCATGACATTTGCGTCTGTTTTGACACCCCCCTAATGGAGAGCGTCGCCCTTATCATCTCCCTGTTGCCCCTTCAAGGAGGCGAAACATCGGCCATACAAGACTAGCTCCTCCCATCCTGGTCTTAACAACAACCAGCTTGTTTTCGCAGCCTCTTATCCCTTATACCTATATGGTTTATGGTTACGAGACCGCACCCTAAGTGGAGTTTTCTTCTCTAGCGAGTGCAACGCATGCCAAGACTTGCCAAGAATGGCCAGTGGTAGGTTCATCCATCCCGGCACTCGCTCAACCGTGTACCTCGGCGCCTTGTGCATACACCGACTCCTTGGAAGAGACCCTCGGTCGCCCAACCAGGGTATAACCTACATATATAGTTGGGAATCCAAGGTATCTCCCCGGATAGGCTTTCATGGGCCCCAAATCTGCATGACCTGTTTTCAGGAGCGGTGTAACCTTCCACCCGAGCCATGTTAAGAGATACCCCTTATATGACGCACTTTAGGTCTTACATTTGCCTCTTACGAAATATAATTCGCGAACTAGGGTGTACGCCATAAAGGTTCGTCCCATTCATTCATTCTTTTTATTCAATCATTCTTCATCATTTGCTATTTTGTCTCATGAGATATTCGCCGATTCATTCATTTAATCATTCCTTATCTCTTGTTGTTTTGTTAAGCCATTCATGACTTTTTTGTTATTCTTATCGCGATCTCTTCGCGGATTCTCTCTGCATTTTATTGAATGTCGCAAATATCTGGCGAAGAAGTACTTCATCTTGATTCCTTTTGTCATCTTTCGTTATTACGGGTAATATTTCTTTAGATATAACCTATTCCATGGTCTATCCAATTTTTGTCCCACATCTCTTCCTTCGGGGTCCATCAATCTATATGCCCCTGTACCAACTACTTCTTTGACGATATAAGGTCCATCCCATTTTCTCGCCAGCTTGCCTCCACTTTCACGTTGATATATTGGGGTTTCTCGCAACACCAAGTCTCCTGGTTGGAACTCACGTATTTTTACACGCTTGTTATATTCTCTAGCCAGCCTTCGCCGATAATTCTCCATGTGTCGCAAGGCCTTTTCTCGTTTTTTCTTCCAATTCATCCAACTTGATTAAAATGTTGCCTCGCGCTAAGATTTTTATCCTGCACTTTTTTTTGGTTGTCGGAATCACGACCTCTCGTTGGGAGTACCGCTTCAACTCCGTAAGTTAAGCAAAAAGGAGACATTCCCGTGGCTTCTCTTCTAGTTGTATTATAGGCCCACACCGCATTGGGTACTTGTTCGCACCATCCTCTATTGTGTCCTTCCAACTTTTTCTTCAATATATCAAAGAATTGTTTTGTTTGTTGCCTCCGCTTGGCCATTAGCTTGTGGATATAATGGAGTTGATTTTCCACATCTTATTTGAAATGCATTAAGCAAAGAACTCTATATTTTGTCCTTCAAACTCGCTTCCCATTATCGATACCAACCAAAGTGATCCCAAATCTCGCATATAATATTTTCAAATATGAAAGTAAAAACATCTTTATCGCGAATGTGCTGGACCGCTTTCACCTCTCGCCCACTTTGTGAAATAATCCGTTGCGACAATTAGGTACCTTCTTTGTCCTGCTCCTGTAAAATGGTCCCACAATATCTAAACCCCATTTTCCAAAAGGCCACACACTTCTTGAAGAATTTAATGGTGCTCCCGGTGCATGTATCTTCTTCCCGTGTCTTTGACAATCTTCGCAGCTGTCCGGCTATTGCTCTCGCGTCCTCATGCATATATGGCCAATAATATCCTTGCGTCTTTGCCTTATATGCCAAAGATCTTCCGCCGCTATGATTTCCCGCATCCCCACTATGCAAAGATCTTCAATATGGTTTCTCCTTCTTTCCTTGTCGACATCGAAGCGAAGGTCCATCAAAAGAACGCCGATAAAGCACGCCATCTCGCAATTCATAATTTGTTGCTCGGCTCTTTAACTTGTGTGCTTCCAATCTATTTCTTGGTACCTCGCCTTTCATTAAATATGCGTGAAGTTCTATCCTCCAATCTTCCTCGCGACGTTGCATCTCATCTACCACCATCATTATATCTCGCTTCTTGTCCTTCCTCTTTATTAATTGATGGCGCCAAGTAGCGTCTCGTATTTTGATATTCCTCGCAGCTTGGGTCTGTCATCATACTTGATATAAAGGCAAAAGCGTCTCATGAGTCTCGTTATCTCTCCTTGATATGTGCCTCCATTTTATTTTCTAGATCTCGTGGCCGACAACACTTCTACAAGCTTCCCGTATTTCGTAGGGATGGATCATTTGTAGCATACTTTTTCTCGTTATCCGACGAATTGCCAATTGCGAGTCACTGTAATTCTCACACTCTCCAGCCATTTCTATTGCAAATCGTAAAGCATGTATTATGGCTTCGTATTCCGTTTCATTATTGGTAGACTCAAATTCCAATCTAAAAGCAAAAGCTAACTTATTGCCTTCTCGCGAAATCATAACAATTCCCACTCCTTTACCTTCTCCATTTGATGATCCATCCACTAATATTTCCCACCGGTTTGGCTCGCTTAACAAATCTTTTGGATCTCCATGTTCTTCCTCTACATCCATCATTTCATCCACCGCTTCATCTTCCTCCAAAGGAAATTCTCGCTTAAAGTCTCGACGACTGTGACTTGGTTGAAGATAATATTTCATATTTGAGTTTGTAATGACTTATTTGAGCATTCCATCTTTCGACTCTTCCCGATCTTTTTGAATTTTTCATTACCGACTCAATTGGTACCTTTGTTACCACCCTAACAAGATGTGCTTGAAAATATATGCGAAGTTTAAATGACGCATGACTAACGCTAGGATTAGTTTTTCAATCTTTGAATAATTTCTTTCTGCGGCATTAAAAGTTTTACCGATATAATAGATTGGTTTTTCCACTCCTCAAGCGTCCGTCGCAATAAAACCGCACTTAAGGCGTGCGGGTTGTCGCGAGATATATTAATAATTCCTCCCTGTGTTCTCGCTTTCGCATAATGGATACATCCATTAAATGCTCCTTAATTCCTTGTAAAGCCTTTTCACATTCGTCCGTCCATTCGAATTTCGATCCCTTTTTAGAACACCAAAAATGTTTACATTTATCGACGACCGCGAGATGAACCTTCCTAGTGATGCTAACAATCCATTTAGCTTTTGAACATCTTTTACCGTCGCCGCGCGCATGTCGCGAATCGCTTTTACTTTCTCCGGTCAACGTGTATTCCTTCCTTTGATACAATGTAACCCAAGAACTTCCCCGACGCAACTCCGAAGGTACATTTTTCTCGGGTTGACTTTGATGTTGAAACGCCTCATTTGCTCAAAAATTTCTTTCAAGTCTCGCACGTGATCTTCTCGCCTTCTTACTTTTTACTAGCATGTCATCTACATAGACTTCCAAGTTTTTTATGTATCCATTCTCGCGAATACCTCTTCTACCATCCTTTGATACGTCGCTCCAAAGATTTCGCAAACCGAATGGCATTTTAGTATAGCAAGATAATCCTCTTGGAGCGAAGAAAGCAAGATGCTCTTGATCCTCTTCGGCGAGTGGGATCTGGTTGTAACCTTTGTATCCATCCAAATGAGGATACCCTTTCATTCCCCGCCGCCGATTCGACTAGTCTGGGAATATCTCGCAATGGAAAACCTGTCTTTTGGGCAGGCTTTATTTAAATCAAGAAATCAATGCAAATCCTTATTCCTTTGTTCTTCTTTGGAACTATAACCATATTCGCTATCCATTCGGGATATTTTGCTTGTCTAATGATTCCCGCGTCCAACATCTTCTCGCAACTCTTCTTCTATCTCGAGGGTGATATGTCATGCTATCTTTCTAATTCTTTGTTTGAATGGCTTCACATTTTTATCAATTTCCAACTTGTGACAAGCTACCGATGGATCTATACCAGCATTTCATCCATATCCCACGCGAAGATATCTTTATAATCTCGCAATGTAAACCAACAGCTTCTTTCTTCTTCATCCGCTCCCATGTTAGTTCCAATCTTTAGCATCTTGGGTTCTTCCTTAGTTCCAATATTCACTTCTTTAGTTTGCTCGCCGCGACGTAATCGGCCTTCGGTTCTCCCATAGGGGTTGGTCCTTTCTGGCCCATCGCGGATCATTTTCTTCTCCCGAGATCTCGCTAGGTATTCCTTTTCCTTCCTTCGCTTTGATCATGTAAACTCGAACTCTTCTTCTTTCTTAGCCGCCTCGCCATCTTTTTGCGGTGCTTAGATATATTCTTTTGTTTGTTTACTTGTTCCTCGCAACATTTTACTTCATTTTGATAATATATTCTTCCTTTAGCAAGATCCCCTTTGATCTCGCCTATTCCAGCTTGGTGTTGGAAACTTGATACATTGATGAAGCGTCGACGCCACAGCCTTTTATTGCATGTACCCATGGTCTTCCTAGTAACAAGTTATACGGTGATTCCATATCTACTATACTCAATGTCACCTGAGTTTCGATTCTTCCTAATGGAATACGTATTTTTATCTCCCCTCTAACTTTGGTTATGGATTTACCAAAACCTTGAATATTGTATGCCGCGAAAGTCATATCCTCGTCTTCATATCCCATCTTTTTGTAAGTGTGATAGAACATTATGTTCACCAGACTCCCTGTATCAATTAAAACTCCATTTACCACCCATGTTTTCGCTGTGTTCTCCGATTCTTCTCTCTCCTTATACGCGTTAATTGCGATCACTAATGGAGATGGGTGATCCAAATTTTCTTTGGATATCTCTCCCGCTGTGAATGTTATCTCTTGTTTTTCCCAATCTTTCAAAGGTGATATCATTTCTCTCGTCTCGTAACCTTCTTTCCTTCAAAATCCCGTTTGTGTATTCTTCCTCCGATATTTTCATGAAATTCACTAATCATTACTCCCGTATCTCGTGTCACATACCATATCTTTTTCCCCCGCTTCATCCGATCTAAGATTTTCCTTTCTCATTTTCTTGATCCAAACAACTTTAATTGCGATTTTCTTTCTTGAACCAACAAGATTAGGTCCCCGTTTCTAGCGCATATGTAGTAGCAGTGTTTTCCCACACTACACCCCTCACTATATTTTGATTAATTAGTCCATTGAAAGTTGTATAATTGAGAATGTTTATTGATTAATTTCATGAGTTGTTTACACAGAAAAGTAGGATTACACTTAGCAAGTAAAACACTCTTAAACTTTCTCTCTCCTAATGACTTGCCCAACAATTCCAAAAAGATCTCTCCTACAACAAACTCACTCAACCCTTTATATAGGGCGATACATAGTGGATGACAGCTAATCTATCCTTTTATTTCGGAAATGTTCCGCGAAGTGTCGCAGATGTACAAACATTTATTCTCGCGACACTTCTTAACCCTCGCCTGTGTTCCATGTCTTTCTCATTGTTTTGTGTGTCGTTATTCATCGCGTCATTTATTTTAGCTGCTCATGATCGCCTCGCGATGTCGTTGTTTATTAACCCCGCGAGCCCTGCACGTTGCGATATTATGATCCTATTGCCTCTGCAGATGTTTTTCATGCGACAATATGACAGGCCTAAATATTCTTGCGAACATAAAGCCCCATGACATTGCCGTCTTACGACGAAATCGCAGGACGTCTTTACACTTTCATGTATTGACCCATTGATCTCGTATTATCTTTCTCTTTTGTATTATTGCCTCTTCAGGATTGTCGCACAAATATGACAAGCCTAAATTTTCTTGCGAAAATAAAGCCTCATGACATTTGCGTCTTTTTTGACACTGTCAGCTCCCTAATGGAGGGTGTCGCCCTTATCATCCCCCTGGTTGCCCCTTCAAGGAGGCGTACTTCTGCCATACAAGGCTAGCTCCCACCATCCGGTCTTAACAACAACCAGTTGTTTTCGCAGCCTCTTATCCCTTTTGCCTATATGGCTTATGGTTACGAGACTGCACCCTAAGTGGAGTTTTCTTCGGGCCGAGTGCAGCATATGCCGAGACTTGCCTAGAATGGCCGAGACGCTTCAAACGCCCCAGGCACTCTTGGCTCAACCGTGTACCTCGGCGCCTTGGTCATGTGCTGACTCCTTAGAAGAGACCCTCGGTCGTCCAACCCAAGTCATAAGCTTAGGTTGAAAATCCAAGGTACCTCTCCTAGATGGGCTTTATTGACCCCAAATCTCCATGACTCAGGTTCCAGGGGCGGTGTAACCTTTCCCCTGAGCCATGTCAGCAGGTACCCCCTTTTATGACGCACTTTAGGTCTTACATTTGCCTCTTGCGAAATTTTGATTTCGCGAACTAGGGTGTACGCCATAGCAGGTTCGCCCCTTTCTTTGTCATTAATCTCTACGAAATTTTATTCGTGTTTCTTTATTCTTTCATTTCTGTCATTTCTTGTGATTTTCTGTTGCTAAATGATGTAGATTTTTCTTCGCAAATGTAGATTTTTTGCGAAAATGAAAACTTGTAATTTCGCGAAAATGTAGACTTTCCTTCGCTGTCCCAATATTGGCTTGGCTTCGCTGGTTTTCTGATGAAGTAAACTTCATAGAATCTCTTCTTCATTTAAGCATGTTACAAGCAGTGATATTTCGGCGAATTAATCTCTACTCTTCGTCTTCGTGTTGGTAGCTAAGTTTCCAATATATTAACGGTCTTTGTCTTTTCTTGAGATTCGCTGACAAAGTAGCTGTCACTGCTGTATCTTGCTGAGGTCCCTCTATCTTTGGCCGAAATATTGATCTCTTCATGAGTTATCTTTTTTCATGAAAAAAGCTGCTCTGGATATGATTATTTCGCAAGTTTGTTTCTTTGTTTCGCAAGCTGTTTCGTCTAGATCCCTTGACGAGATAGTTCCCTAAACTTCGCTGGAACTAACCACGATATAAACCTGACGTTATATTCTTATTCTCATCGCCAGTAACGTTCATAAGAGATCAGTGGGAGTTAATCTTCGAGTGGAAACTTGCTGCCACTACAATATTGGTTTCTTCGTGAATTATAGGCTTGATTTTCGCATCTTTCTTCTCTGCTGAAAGTTTTGAGTCATTCTGCTTCGTGAACCTTCCTTTTTCCATTGCTTGACAATGGTTTCCCCATTTGCGAGATACTGTATCTGCTAAAGATATTGTTGCTTTCATTTCGCCTAGAACCGAGATGCTATTTCGCATAAACCCAGCTATCTTCTCAGCAAATTGTTACTTCGCAGGCCATCTAACTTCTCGTCAAAGAGGACACTTATTCTTTTGCTACCAAGACAGTGAATGGTGACGATTACTTTTCAGCTGGAAGATTTCTCAACCATCTGTTTGATTTCTACTTTCGTCTATGTTTTGCAATGTTGGTTGACATTGGTTTCGCAATGTTAGAGGAATAGCTTCGCAGATCCTGTCTTCGCCTAAGCTGATGCTATTGACGAGCAATGAATTTGTCTTCTCCTGAATTGTTCCCTTTTTTCGTTGGAAATCTTAAGTTTCTGCTAAAATGATGGTGTTGATTTGAATCCATTTATTCGCCGACGTTGTTTATTGATGAGTTGGTGGGTGCATCTTATCACACAAGAGAGGTCTTATGCATCAATAACGCAGTAGCAATTATCTTCATCGCCAAACTGATGCTTTACTTTCCTGTAGAGTTTCTTTGTCATTAACAACTCCTACTTAGAGAATATCTGCCACAAACGATTAATTAACTCAGTGAATTAAATATACCTTTTTTAGACTGGCATCATAATATGGAAGATTATCATCTTGATTTTGTAAAATTCACAGACTCAATCTAATTTTAAAGTTCAATGATTCCAAAATTGGTTAAATGGGTTTGTAGAATATGTTTTTTTTTTTTTTTTTTTTTTTTTTGAATCTACCATCGAAATTCATTTTAAATCAACATTTGGATGCGAGAAATCTATTGTTGCTCAAGAACAAACAAAGTTTCTTATAAAAGATTTCAAAGTTTGTTTGAAAACTATTAGATCTAAATAATTGAACATAAAATAAGAGTAGTAAGGAAGAGATGTGTCCTTTTGATAACAGTTGTGGAGAACTGTGGTTGACTTCATTTTGCCGAAACTTCAAATCTGTTTTTTGTACTCCAATTAATATGGTATTTCTTTGTCCTTGAAGTTTACAGATCCAATCGAATTTCTCACCAACAATAGCTGATTTTCTTTGAATCTTCTTAAATCTAACACCCCAACAGTAACCGATTTCTTTGAATTCAATCCCTGTTTCTAGCGCCAAAATGTAATTGCAGGAAATCCCACAACACACCCCTTGTGATATTATGATAATATTTTCTAGATCTAAACTGATTTGATAATCAAAATAAAGATAAAAGTGCTAAAATTATAAAATGGACACAAGGATTTTTTACATGGTTCGATCAATGTGATCTACATCCATGGTTCTTCACTATGATTGTTGAGGTTACATTAATATTACATTTAGAATCTCCATTAATGGATATTTGATAGAGCTCTAGATCTAGTTTTGGGAAAGAAGATAATAAAGAAAATAAAATCTCTCGCCTAATTGTGTATCTTCTCTCTCTTACAAAATTGTGTCCCCCCTTTCTCTCTCCTGCTCTCCTCTTTATATAGGTGTTTACATAGTGGATGACAGCTCACACATAGTGGAGTACAACTCATATTCTCGCAAGCTTTGCTACGTTCTCGCAAGCTCTCACTACAATTTCGCAAGCTCTTATCGTTGTGCGATATTTGGACCCTACACGGAGGAAGCCAATTCTCATCACTGTGGTAACTTATTTAATTATTTTTATGACTTTTGCATTAATATAAATTGAATTATGATTTTAAATTAATTAGTTGTCATTTGGTTTGATGGGTTATGCTTAGCTTTAGTGTTTTGATAATCCATGCTTGCGATTTACAATTAATGTTTTATAAAATCTACCTTGGCAAAGATTACGAGTCAATAATTGTTGTTTTTGGAGCTATAATTGTCTAAGAATTAATATTGAAACCATGGAATTAGAGTTTGGTGAAATCCTGATTCCCAGTAATCTCTCAATATTGTTATCATCCTTTGTTTTATTCACTAGATTAATTTTATAATTTAAGTCTAAAATCAACTTCACAAGTCCGAGAATCAAACCCTATACTTACCACTTGTAAAACTACATCAGTTTTTTGGCGCCGCCGACGCAGACTTGTATTTAGGTTTAGGTTTTAGGTTTTGCATTTTTTTTTTTAGGTTTTGTATATATTTTATTTTTTTTAGATTATTTTTTGTTCTATTTTACTTCTTTGGTATTTTTGTTTTTGTTGTGCAGGATTTGCTTGAAGCGAAACGTGGAAAGTTGAACTTGCCTTACAAAAAGGGAGAAATTGAAGATTTTATTTTTAGACTTTCATCTTATTTTTAGTAGTTTCTTTATTTATTTTTGGACTTGTAATTTTCTTTTATTTGTTTGTGTTTATTTTTAGTACTTTATTTATAAAAAAAAAAACACTGCACACACCAATTGCATCTTCGTCAGACTACCGAGTTTAGGAAAACTGGTGGATTAGTAAGATTGAACCCGTGCCTTGGGCCTTATGGGAGTTACCAGCTGAAAGTCCACAAACCTCAGCCTCGTACCTTTGGGTATATTTCGTTGTAGGTAACCCAAGCTTACCTAAATTAGTTAGCCCAGCATTTGCATGTGCACATTTTGTTGAATTCTTGTATGCCAGAACGTAAGAGAGATGCTCTAGGACGGTTTATGCGTGAAAAACCTAGAAGTGATATTTTAGGAAACAAGAATCTTGACTACCTTAATCTAGAAAGTCCCATTTTTGGACGTTCTTCTCACGGTGAGGAAAATATCCTTAATACTTCTATTTTTGCCAAAATGGTTGAGGAAAAGGATGATGAGGTCCCGGTAAAAACCCTTGGGGATCGTTTGAACCCGTCTAAAGTATTGCATGACCCAGGTGTAGTTCTACCAGCTTCTACGGTCTAATTTGATATTAAACCTGAGACTATTGGCATGCTACGTAAGTTTAGGGGGGTTAGAGAATGAGGACCCGTATACCCACATAAGAGACTTTGAAATGATTTGTGACACAAGGAACTATCCGAATGTCTCCAAAGATGTGCTTAGGTTACGTTTGTTTCACTTCTCTCTCTATGATAAAGCTAAAGAGTGGTATCATTTTATTCCTTCTAAAACAATTACCACTTGGGATGGTCTTGTAGAGGTATTTGTTAAGAAATTCTACCCACACCATAAGACTGCAGCTGTTCGGCAGTCTATCCAAACCTTTAAGCAGAAATTAGGTGAAAAACTTCATGATTACGTAGAAAGGTTTAGTGAATTGTTATAACAGTGTCCACATCATGGCTTTGAAAAAGACCACATGGCCCAAATTTTATATGAGGGCCTTGATAGTGGAACCCATATGCAGGTAGAAACAATTAGTGGTGGAGAATTTACCCATCAAGACCCAGATGAATGTTTCGACGAATTCATCGAGTTAGATGAGAAAACTAGGCAATGGGCTTCAATGAAAGAACCAGAAATACCTAGAAATCATATCCATAGGATCGATACAGTTGATTATGGGACAGATATTCTTAGGCGTCTAGAGGCCTTAGAAATGAATCAAGGGTCACACCATGCTAGATACGAAGAGCAAGCCCATGCTCTTTATAACAACTCTAGGTTTGAAAACCATCAAAGATTTTCCATATTCAGACACTTATAACCCCGGTTGGAGGAACCACCCTAATTTTTATTGGTCTAAGGGTCAGAGTCAAATTCATCCTAGTAATTCTCAGTCTCTCCCAAGTTTTGGGTATACTAAGAACCATATAGGGCTAGATCAGTATCAGAATTTGTCGGATAAAAAAATTATGAGCTTAGAAGAGTCTCTCACCATCTTATCTCATAACACTGCAGTGCTTAAGCAATCGGTTGAAAAATGTTTACAGGAAAACTCTCAGGCTATTTCCGAGTTAAAAACCCAGGTTAGTCTGATTGTTGAGTCTTTGCAAGAGAGAGAGAAAGGCACGTTCCCCAGTCAACCACTACCCAATCCTAGAGGAATTCATGAAGTATCTTCTAGAGAAAAAGACTTCAATCATGTGAACTCTATAACAACCCTTAGGAGTGGTAAAATGGTAGACAATAAGGTATCCATGCCTAATAGTGGACATACTGTAGATCCACCTTCTAGTTTCCATTCTAGTTCCCAAGATGAGCCCCAGAAGGAGCTACTAGCTGAAGAAACTGATAAAATTTCTAGTGATGCCCATGTGGTTCCCGATAGATCTCATTTTGTGCCCAGAGCCACATATCCACAGTTGTTAGTTCCAACTAAGAGAGAGTCGACTTTCAACGAAATAATGGAGATTTTTAAGCAGGTAAACATTAACATCCCTTTACTAGAAGCAATTAGGCAAATGCCTGCTTATGCCAAGTTTCTTAAGGATCTTTGTACTCGAAAGCGTAAGCTTAATGTCCATAAGAAAGCCTTTTTAGCTGGTCAGGTAAGTTCAATCATTCTGAACCAAACAACCCCTAAGTATAAAGACCCTGGATGCCCCACCATATCTTGTACTATTGGTAATCACATGGTTGATAAAGCATTACTTGACTTAGGAGCTAGTGTTAACCTACTCCCGTACCATGTGTACACCCAGCTAGGTCTTGGTGAGTTGAAACCGACTAAACTGACCCTACAGTTAGCTGATAGGTCTGTCAAAGTACCTCGTGGTGTCATAGAGGATGTACTGATTGAGGTTGATAAATTTATTTATCCATTGGATTTTGTTGTTCTAGACACTCAACCTGTTCAGTACCCTAGTGCTCAAATACCGGTGATTTTAGGTCGCCCATTTTTAGCCACATCTAATGTTGTCATCAACTGTAGGACCGTGCTTATGAACATATCCTTTGGTAATATGACCACTGAACTAAATGTCTTTAATGTTAATAGACAACCTTCTGATGACTTGGAGGAAGTGAATATGATTAGCACTTTAGTTCAGGATAATTTGGACGACACTTTATTTGGTGATTCCTTAGATAAATTTGATGAGACAATTCTCTTAAGTCAGTTAGGTGACCAAATTGTTGAAATAGAAGAAGCTCTCGAGTACTTTAAAGACTCTACGGACCCTAAAATTCAAGCCATAGTGCTAGGCCTTACGGAGAGTAATGTTGACCCTAAGTTTGGGGGTAATGATCTAGAAGAAGCTCTTGAGTATTTTAAAGACTCCGAGGATCCAGAAATTCAAGCAATAATTAGAGGTCTTTCTGAAAATACTGATTACCCTAAGTTTGGGGGTGATGATGGTCAAATAAAAGTCCCTAGCTTGGGACTCGAGCCTAGTGTGCCTGAGGTATTACTTGAGTCTCTTCCGACTCCACAACCTGATCCTCCTGATACTGTCCAGGAGGAAATCCATCTATTGGAGACCTATTGTCCGAATGAATCTATTTGTCATCCCAAGTGGGCACCACAGATAAACCTAGTTGTCTTGCAAGAAACTTTAGATCAGGTTGTGCTATGTCTGTTTATTTTTCTAATCCGGTGCATTTGTCTTATAATTGTGGCAGTTTTATTTGGTTTTGTTGACCCACAGTTGTTTCGACTATTGATATATGATTTGAAAGGTAACTAGCCATTTTTTGGTATTTACCGTCTGGCTGAAGACTTTAAACTTAGCACTTCTTGGGAGGTAACCCATGCTCATGCAACACGATAATATCTTTCCTTAACTCTTTTACTTCAAACGGTAACAGTTTCTCCTTGTTCATGCTTTTAATTTCATCTTTAGAACATTGAGGACAATGTTAGATTTAAGTTTGGGGGTATGGGAGAAACTTTTTAGTTGCAATAAATAAACTCCAGAGCCTAGAAATTTATGCTTATTAAGGATGGCACTAACCAATCTAAGTGGATGGAAGCATCTTGGTTGTAGGAGTTGAGGAACCAATCTGATTAGATGGAAACATCTAAAGAGTCTATTCATAAAAGCACAAAGCTCAGGTGTTAGAAATAACATGGTAGTTTCGCCATATCTCTCGTTGAGTCCTTTTCACTTCTGTTTTTATTTTGTTTTCTTTTTAAAATATGTTTCTCTAAGTGATTAGGTGGGGCTCACAAATCAAGTTGTTACCACTTCTAGGATGAAATAGAGTGATTGAGTTACTAAAAAAAAAAAAGACCAGACCAATCAGACCAAACGGAATAAAAATAAATAAAAAATAACACTTAGATAGCAATATATGTGTGTTCTCCCTGTCTCCGTCGCCTAAACAAGCGTGGAACGCAGGATCCACTGGAATTACCATGTAATCTGCTGACAAGAAGCATGCGCTTGGATCCGCAAGATCTAATCATGTTGTTGAATAAAAAAAATAAAAAAAAAAATATATATTAATGTTCAGTGAATAAATCAACCGCTGGTTCCCTTGTATATGCAGACGAGTTGATCTAGAATTAGGATTATCGACCACTGGTTCCCTTGTATATGCCAGTTGTGTTGATATTAGTCATACCAAAGATCTCGATCCATTAGGATAGGTTCATTTTGGCAGTGGCCTTCAGACAGATATGAGAAACACCTTTCACCTAGACAACATCAAAACCATCTATGTTTTTCTCTATATCCATCTCTTAATCTATCCATGTGATTTGTTGACTCCGGATATTGATGTCCATAGTGCGACTATCCGAGTAGAGCTCATCACTTATATATGAATTTTAGTATGCTTGAGTGCAAACTCGTGTACATCAATTGGAATTTCGCATCAGGGTACTTCCTCCTGTAGTCAATAAGTATGCCAACCAAGGAGATTCTTTAGTGCCTTCCAAGATTCTTCCTAGATAGCTAGGGTCTGGAGTAAAGGTTTTGTGGGTATACCTCTTGTAAGCCCTCTCGAGACTATAACTCGGCCACTAGGGCCACCTAGGGGTTTAAAGGCTTGTTGCATACGCTAAATGCAACCGACGATGCCTGCGACAGTGAGTTAGGATTTTTATTTTTTAGATTTGATTTGCTCGGGACTAGCAAATAATAAGTTTGGGGGTATTTGATAGACGCATTTATGTGTCTATTTTGATCTCAATTTCTTATAATGTTAGTACCCATTTTTGTACTTATTTTGGTATCTTATGTCTTTGTAGGTGTTTTTGGAGAAATACACTTGTGCGGAGAAATTGGCTCGGAAAAGTGGTATTTGCACCCCTAGGAGGAACTACTAAAGACACCCCAGAAATGCGCTAAAGGCACTCCGGAAAAATACTATTTGCACCCCAGGAGAATGTGCTAAAGGGACTTCAGGAGTGGATAAGGAGTAACCGAATTACTAAGGGGCACTCACATTGCTATTTGCACCCCATCATTGGTTAGGGGGACTCTATCTTCTTCCCCGTTCAAATCTGAATTATGGCGGGAAAATAGTGCAGCGAAGGTTGAATTTTAGGGTTCGATTTTGGAAGTTGTTATAGGGAGATTCAATCGCCAGATTTTGTTTGGATGGACTTGAATGGATTAAACAGGCTCGGTATGGGTGATTGAGCGGACTGTTTTGGGCTGGATATCAAGTTTGACGATGGACATGGGAGTTAGTATTATCAGGTTTCTGATGGAAGTTACGTGAAGAATAAAGGGATGATATTTTCCCTGAGATTAGATTCTGCCTATTAGAGAAGATTTGAGTTTAAAAAGGAAGTACAATACGCGTGAAAATAAAACAGAGAAGTAAAAACCCGCGACTTGTCGTGGGGGGAAAGAGAAAGATTTTCTTGATTTATTTGTCTTGTGGTGTATATATATCCTGGTTTTGAGCAACAGAGGGTCGGTCGAGAGTTTGGGGTGAAGCAGAGGTAGAAAATCACGCTGCAGGAGGAGTTGCAGCAGCAACAGGTAAAGAGGAAGAAGAAGAGTTGCATACGACAAAACAGAAGTGTCGTTCTCAAGAACACGAAAAACAGACTCATACAGACAGTCGTTTATTCTGCTACACAAAAGATTTATCGTTCTCTGTAACAGTGTTTTTGTAACACTTATATCCGTTGCGATTTCACTGCGTTATTATTTTTCACCTCTTGTAAACACTTTTTGAGCTATGAATATCAATTTTGAACGTGTTTTCACCATGAGGAGCTAAACCCCATCACTGGAATGACGGAGGAAGCCAATTCTCATCACTGTGGTAACTTATTTAATTCTTTTTATGACTTTTGCATTAATATAAATTGAATTATGATTTTAAATTAATTAGTTGTCATTTGGTTTGATGGGTTATGCTTAGCTTTAGTGTTTTGATAACCCATGCTTACGATTTACAATTAATGTTTTATAAAATCTACCTTGGCAAAGATTAAGAGTCAATAATTGTTGTTTTTGGAGCTATAATTGTCTAAGAATGAATATTGAAACCATAGAATTAGAGTTTGGTGAAATCCTGATTCCAAGTAATCTCTCAATATTGTTATCATCCTTTGTTTTATTCACTAGATTAATTTTATAATTTAAGTCTAAAATCAACTTCACAAGTCCGAGAATCAAACCCTATACTTACCACTTGTAAAACTACATCATTACATGACTCACATGAGATGAAAGTTTCAATTTCAGGTAAAAGCTGAAGCCCCACACAGATCCCAAACCACGATGATTGATCAACAAAGATATTTATTTCTTTTTACAAAAGAAGTAGGAGGACCATATATATACTCAATTATTAAGAGAGAAGAGAATCATTTTCAGATTTGTTTTCTCTCTCCTCATGTTTTTAGATCTATTTTCTCTCTCTGGTTTTTCTTCTTTTGTTGACGACGACGATGACGATGACGAAAATAATTCTTCTTCTTTCATTTTTTTTCTAGGTTTTTTGATGACGATGATGAAGATGATAAATTAGATCTGTGATATAGATGATGAAGACGACGAAGATTTTTGTGTTTTTTCCTTCTTTTGTTGTTGTTGTTGTTGAAGATGATGAAATTTTTTACATTTTTTAGCTGTTGTTGTTGAAGATGATGAAGATTTACGTTTCTCTGATATTTGTTCTTCGATTTCAAATGAACTTTCAATTTTTATGGAGTTTTGTTGTGCGTTCATGTTAAAGAATGAACTCTATTTTCCGATCTTGAATTATTAGGTGTTCGCTCGAAAGGATGAACTTTGTGTTTTTGTGTGTGTTCATTTTAAACAATGAACTCTGTTCTAGGTTTGAATTAGTTACTTTTTGTTAGGTGTTCATTTTGATGAATGAACTTTGATTTTTGTTCATAATGATGAACTTTGATTGGGTGATTATATTTGAAAGACTGAACTCTGATTTTTTTTCATAATAATGAACTTTATTTGGTTGTTCATTTGAAAGAATGAACTCTAATTTTTGTTGTGTGTTCATTTTTAAGAATAAACTTGAATCTACAAAAATTATTACGAAACACCTGATAGTTCATCAAACATAATGAACTCCTACAAGAAATAAGTAGGAAGTTTAGAGTTCATCAGGGAGCATGAACTCAAATAATTATGGAAATAGAAAAGTTAAGAAAATTAATGCTAAAATAGCCTGGTCGGATTGGGGTATACCCAGTTTAATTGGGGTATACCCAAATTTAAGTGGACGCTTTTTAAGGGTTAAGGGGGTGTCCTAATGGGTGAAGTTACAAAACTACCCTTTCCCATTATAATTCTTATTACCCTAATCAGATTTCATTTTCCTGTTCTTCTCTTCTTCTTCTTCTCCTCCACCATACCATACCGGCTTCTCCATCACACACCATCGAAAACTCGTCGATTAATTCGTCGTAATCGTCGACTCGATTTTCGATTAATCTTCAAAAATGGAGCCACCGCCGAGGGCTAGTCGTATGAAACAAACACATATAAAACCTAATCAATATGACCCTGGAATTGCAAATTTAGTTCAACAAAAACGGAGTAAAAAAACCGTTGAAGAAGAAGAAATTAACGCCGCTGAAACAGAAGAAATAACGCGGTTGAGAAAGTAAGGGCCTACTTAAACTCACTCCAGTACTTCAATTTTATGTTTGCATGTCAAATTAGGTCAGAAAAATCAAATTTCAGAATTTGCAGTTACTTAGCCGGCAGGGTCTCTGATTCATGACCCTGCTGACTTTTCATATTTAGGGTTAGTCGGCAAGCTCTTAGGTTGAATATCATGCCAGATATTGAATAGATGTAACTTCTTTTTACAGGGTCGGCAAGGTATTCAACCTTAATACCATGCCGGCGATATATGTTTTTTTTTACAGTCGTTGGGTTATAATTTTTGACCTTGCCAGCGGTGTGTTTTGAAAAATGTTGGTGTCTCCTGATGCCTAAAGTCATAAGGTCGACATGGTATTTGAATACCACCCTGCCGACTGCAATTTAGTCGGCATTGTATGGATTATAGACCCTGCTGACTGATTGTGTGGAAAATTCTTGTTTACTGTGTTCAGAGTTGTTATAATCCGGCACGGTAGTTGAATAAGACCCTACCGACTATTGTTTAGTCGGCATAGATTATAGTTATCGACCCTGCCGACTATTGTTTAGCCGGCATAGATTATAGTTGTCGACCCTGCCAATTGTTGATTTATTTTTTAATTGTTCTTGTTTAGGTTGCAAAAGGGAAAGAATAAAAATGTTACTCATCCTTCAAGACCTCCTTGTGTTGGTGACAAACTCTTGACTGCAACACATCGAGGGGCATTAGTTGAGCCGAGAACGCTCAAGATCCGTGAACGGAATGATTCTCAACCACCAACGGAACCAAGTGATTCAGATGAAACTCCAGATGAAGACCAATCAAATCCATCTGGTAGAAGAGTTAATGATCATGATGGTGTTGAAAGAACTCCGGCTGCTGGAGGAGATGATGAGCATGATGATGATCATCAAGACATGCCACTTGTTGGAGGAGGTAATGGTGATGGTGATAAAAATGATGGAGATAAAGATAAAGATGGTGAAATTGTTGAAGAGGAAGAGGATAAAGCAGAGGAAGACGAAGAAGGTGGAGAAAAAATAGGTAATGATCAACAAACTGAATCTGCAACTGCAACTACAACCGCTACCGGAAGACCGAAGAGGGTTATCACTAAAGCAGCTGATTCCCACATGTATGCCCCTCACTTGAAGGTCACACTGAAACCAGGCCAGCCTCCACTAGGGACCCCAGAAGATGGTGGACATGTTCTTTTGGATACAAAGACTCATGGGCACGTGAAATCCATGGTTCTATCGTAAGTAGTCTCAATAAAACTTTGTTTTTATTTAAGTGTATCTATCTATCTTAAATTTGCTTCAAGTGTTTGTATTTGTTTTAATTTTGTGTTTTTGGTACTTAGGATCACAAGTGTGCCATCGGTCTTATGAGGCACCAAGCTTCAAGCACTATTATGGCGTTATGGCCACTTGATAAGGAATGTGAGGAGGTGAAAGCGATTGTCATGAACTCCGGGTTGTGGCCTGCAGTGGAGAATTCGATTGTTGAGTATGACAAAGTTATCGTATCTGCATTCTGTGAGAGGTTATACGGAGAGACTGATACAATGTTATTCCCATTCAGTGAGATGGCGGTAACTCCCGATGATGCTCATCACATTCTAGGCCTCGAGGTTGAGGGAAAAACACTCCAAGAAGGCTATGAAGATGACATTTCTTGGGAGAAGATCTTCAAATTGACCAAGATCTTGTTCGGTTTGGATGAGAAGCAGTCGGAGTCTTTGTTTGTGAAGAAGGATGGTTATATAAGCATGAAGTTTAATCTGAACATGTTGAGGGACATATACTCTGGGACACAGAAAATCTTTGATGACGAAGGAAGTGTGTCCATGGTGAATATCAATGCTACTGCGACAACTTATTTGTTATACACCTTGGGCAACTGTATCTTCCCTGATAGTTCCGGAAGCCTGGTCGACGCCAAGTATCTTAAACTATTGCATCCCTTTCATGAGATGCATAAGTATTCTTGGGGTACCACGGTGGTTGCCTTCTTGAATGTAGAGTTGACAAAGGGTTCAAGGGCACTGACTAAATAATTATTTCATGTGGAGCAATTATTTCATAGTGATTGGAGCCAATTATTAGTATGCTCGAATAATGATCGCAGCCACACACATTCTCGACTTGCTTCATGTAGAGTAATTATTTCAGAGTGATTGGAGGAGGTAGCAGGCATGCTCTGCTTACAAGATCGCCATGAAAACACCGTGACATTGCTTGTAAAGACGTGTCCTGTTTGAGAAATTACTTTGTGGGGGTCCGGAAGATAACCAGCATCTGTGTAACCCTTAATCTTCGAGCAACCTTCTGAGTCTTTTGAGCAGAACAATCCCATGTTTGTCGTGCCACGCAAGTAACAAAAAATGTGCTTTACTCCAGCCCAATGTCTTTTTGTTGGCGCAGAACTGTACTTCGCTAAGAGATTTACTGCAAAATAAATGTCTGGTCTAGTGTACCGAGCTAAATACAATGACCCACCGATGGCACTTCTTGTCCAAGAAGTGTTTCGCCTTCTTCTTTGGGGCAAAATGGATCTCTTTTGGGATCAAGAGTTCTCACAACCATTGGAGTGCTAAGCGGATACGATTTATCCATGTTAAAGTGTTTGAGAAGTTTCTCTATATACGCTGACTGATGGACAAGAATTCCGCCCTCATAATGCTCAAGTTGTAGACCAAGACAAAACTTTGTTTTACCGAGATCTTTCATCTCGAACTCCTTCTTTAAGCATTTTTGTGCTTTGGAGAGTTCATCAGGAGTTCCAATAAGATTGATGTCATCTACATATACAACAATTATGGAAAATCCAGTGGTTTGCTTTTTTAATGAAAATACATGGGCGTATAGGGTTGTTCACATAACCTTGACTTAACAAGTATTCACTTAGACGATTATACCACATTCGTCCAGACTGTTTCAAACCATACAAGGTTCGATTTAGTTTTAGTGAATACATATGACATGGTTTATCTGCTGACAACTGAAAAGCTTCAGGGATTTTCATATAGATATATGTATCCAGTTTTCCATACAGATATGCAGTAACCACGTCCATTAGATGCATGTCGAGTCCTTCATGGACTACCAGACTAATCAAATACCGAAAGGTAATTGCATCCATTACAAGAGGTAAGTACAAAATACAAGCCAAAAAAAAAAAACGCCAAAAGAGGTAAGTTCAAAATACAGACAACACACTAAAACAGGATATTATAACTTTAATTTACATTAAACAAACCATCAGCAAACTGGTCCAAACGCAGTCTGGTTTTCATTGCCCTCAAAATCGAGTAGGTAGTCAGAAACCTCTAACTTTGGAGATTCAGTGGAAATATTGCGTTATGCCAAATTCATCTCAACGTTTGTTTCCCTTTTCTTCTGAGATTTCATGTGAGGCTCACAAATAGTTAGATCATTGCGGCAAGATCTATATCAATGGTCTGTAGAACCACAACGATAGCAACCCTCGTCATTTTTCTTGGAGGGATTCTCAGATTTCTTTTGAGGATTAGAAATCGATCCCTTCCCCTTATCTTGCTTCGCTTCTGTATTTTTGTTATACGGATTGTTGTGGGCATTTGTATGCCTATAGCCTCCGCGTTTACGCTTATTTCCACAATAACCCTGCTTACCACGATCATTTCCGTGTCCAGAATACGATGCCTTATTTACTTCAGGCACCGGAGCAGAACCACAAGGACGGGACTCGTGATTTTTGATTAAAAATTCGTTATTCTGCTCATCCACGAGAAGACATCATATTAGATCAAAATACCATGTAAAACGGCGTTCCCGATACAATTTTTGAAGTACAATATGCGAAGCATGAAAAGTACTCAACGTCTTCTCTAGCTTGGATTCTTCTGACAACGACTCACCGCACATCTCAAATTGAGCAGCGATTTTATACAATTCAGAATTGTAAGCCGATACGGATTTAAAATCCTGGAACTTCGGATGAATCCATTGGTTACGAATTTTTGGCAGGGTAACCACCTTAAAATGGTCATATTTCCCTTTTATGGTATTCCACAACTTTTGAGGTTCTCTACAGTTTGCTACCTCATGTTTCAGGGCTGGGGAGAGGTGACGGCGCAAGTAAGCTACAGCCGTGGCGCGTTCCTCTGACGTACAATCTTCCCCAATGATCGTATGATCAAGTTTATTCGCTTCTAGATGCAACTCAGCATCGAGCGCCCATGAGAGATAGTTTTCACCAGAATCCTCAAATGGCATAAAATCAAGGCTAACTAAATTCGACGACATTTTGAAGAAATGTAACAGAAATATCAAACATGTCGAAAAGGAGCCTGAAAACGATGGAAACATACGGCCACTGCTTTAGCTCGATTAACAGCTGGGACACCACGTACACGCCGAGCTATTTCGTGCTAATAACGTTTTATAAAATTGCTAGACCCTTTTGTATTTAGTTTAGCTCACAGTAGCTATATTTCGTTTAGCTTATACAGGATGATATTTATATCATATCAAAGCACTACTATACTAGTATGGGGTGGTAAATGGACGTTAATTAACTAGAGAGCAAATAGTAAGGAAATGAGAAGTTGTTATTACTTCTCTGTATTCATTTCTTAACTTTCATTTCATCTTACAAAAATGGATGCGTACTGGGGCTATTTATAGCCATGGTTTGCATGACATGGCAAACATAACGCCGACACATGTCCGCACACGTGTCGCCACTAGTACAAGCATTTGGACACATCATCATCCATGTAGATAATGTTTATCTTCTAATTGGTTATATGTAACCAAAGTTTGCTCCAGTGATTACCAGAGTGTACTCGATCATTCCAAATGGTGGGCCACTATTAATACATGTCTACATAACAGGGAGAATATTTTTACCTGACGAGATTGGGGTATACCCAGATTAATTGGGTATACCCAATTTTAAGTGGACTCTTTTAAGGGCTAAGGGGGAGTCTTAATGGGTGAAGTTACAAAACTACTCTTACCCTTTATAATTCTTATTACCCTAAATCAGTTTTCATTTTTTCATTTCATCTTCTTCTCATCCACCTCTACCTTACCGGCTTATCCATCCCCCACCATTGAAAACTCGTCGATTAATTCGTCGTAATCGTCGATTCGAAAATTCCGATTAATGTTCAAACATGAAGCCACCACGGCCGAGGCCTAGTCGTATGAAAGGAGCAAATAGAAAACCCAATGAATATAACCCTGGAATTGCAAATTTAGTTCAAAGGAAAGTGAAGAAAAAAACCGTCGAAGAAGAAGAAATCAACGCCGCTGAAACCGAAGAAATGGCGCGATTAAGAAAGTAAGGGCCTACTTAAACTCACTCCAGTACTTCAATTTCATGTTTGCATGTCAAATTAGGTCAGAAAAATCAAATTTGTGAATTTGCAGTTATTTAGCCTGCAAGGTGTTCCACGACCCTTCCGACTTTTCATATTTAGGAATAGTCGGCAAGCTCTTAGGTTGAAGATCTTGCCGGCTGTTGAATACCTGTAACTGATTTTTAAAGAGTCGGAAAGGTATTCAACCTAAGAGCTTGCCGGCGATATATGTTTTTTTTAGTCGGTGGGTTATAATTCAAATACCATGCCGGCGGTTTGTTTTGAAAATAGTGGTTCCTGATGCCTAAAGTCGGAATGGTATTTGGATACCACCCTGACGACTGTTTTTTAGCCGGAAATGTATGGGTTATGGACCTTGGCGACTAATTATGTGGAAAATCCTTGTATCTACTGTGTTAATATTTGTTATAAGCCGACAGGTTATTTGAATAAGAGCGTACCGACTATAGTTTAGCCGGCATGTATATTATTAGTCGACCCTTCCGACCATTGTTTCGCTGGATTGGTTATATATGTCGACCCTGCCGACTTATGAGTTTTTTCTAATTGTTCTTGTTCAGGTTGGCAAAGGGTAAGAATAAAACTGTTACTCCTCCTTCAAGACCTCCTCGTGTTGGTGACAAACTCTTAACTGCAACATATCGAGGGGCATTAGTTGAGCCGGGAACGCTCAAGATCCGTGAACGGAATGATTCTCAACCACCACCGGAACCAAATGATTCAGATGAAACTCCAGATGAAGACCAATCAATTCCATCTGGTAGAAGAGGTACTGATGATGATGTTGAAAGAACTCCGGCTGTTGGAGGAGGTAACAATGATGATGATGATGGTGATCAAGACATGCCACCTGTTGGAGGAGGTAATGATGATGATGGTAATGGAGATAAAGATAAGGATAGAGAAGATGAAATTGTTGAAGAGGAAGAGGAAGAAGAAGAAGAAGAAGAAGAAGAAGAAGAAGAAGAAGAAGAAGGTGGAGAACAAACTAAAGCTAATGATCAACAAACCCAAGCTGCAACTACAACTGCAACCGGAAAGAAGAAGAGGGTTATCACTAAACCAGCTGATTCCCATATGCCTCCCTCTCATTTGAAGGTTACACTAAAACCAGGTGAGCCTCTAAAGGGGACCCCAGAAGATGATGGAGATGTTCTTTTTGGATACAAAGACTCATGGGCATGTGAAATCCAAAATACTGTCGTAAGTAATCTCAATCCGTCTTTGTTTTTTATTTAAGTGTATCTATCTTAAATTTGCTTCAAGTGTTTGTATTTCTTTTCATTTTGTGTTTTTGGTATTTAGGATCACAAGCATGCCATCCGTCTCTTGAGGCGCAAAGCTTCATGTTCAGTGATTAAGAAATGGCCACTTGACAAGGAATGTTACGAGGTGCAAGCGATTGTCAAGAACTCCGGGTTGTGGCCTGCGGTGGAGAGTTCGATTGTTGAGTATGATAGAGTTTCCGTATCTGCATTCTGTGAGAGGTTCTACGGAGAGACTGATACAATGTTATTCCCATTCGGTGAGATGGCGATAACTCCCGATGATGCTCATCGAATTCTAGGCCTTGAAGTTGAGGGAAAAGCAATCAGTGATGGCTACGATGATGGCATTTCTTGGGACAAGATCTTCGAATTGACCAAATATTTGTTCAGTTGGAATCAGGTTGAGACGGAGTCTATGCTTGTGATGAAGGATGGTTATCTAAGCAAGAAGTTTAATCTGAAGAAGTTGAGGGACACATTCTTTGGAACCAAGGAAATCTATGATAAGGAAGGAAGGGTGGAATTGGTGCGAATCAATGCTACCGCATTAGCTTATTTGCTATATGTCCTGGGCAAATGTATCTTCCCCGACAGTTTCGGAAGCTTGGTCGACTGCAAGTATATTCAACTATTGCATCCCTTAGATCAGATGCATCAGTATTCTTGGGGTACTGCGGTGGTTGCCTTCTTGAACAATGAGTTGATAAAGGCTTCAAGGGCACTCACTGCGCAAGTCAATGGAAATCTATGTCTCTTCCAGGTAATTTTATTGTCTAAATCATTTATATTTTCAAAATGCTCGTAATGTAAGATTCTTACTAAACTTTGTGTTTGCATAGGTTTGGATATATGATCACTTCCCTACTTTAGTGAAAGCCAACCCCTACGTCAAAATGAATGAGAAGCTTGCGATTGATAAGCCAAGAGGACAGAAATACAGTTTTAAGGGTGCTCAAGATAAGGATATGTCGTTGCAGCTTATCAAAATGCGAATCGCCTTGGACAAATTGACTGCGGATGAGGTAATATTTGATCCGTATCGAGTTGCTAGAAATGAAGGTTTAATCCAATGGAGAGATGATGTTGCATACTACTACGGTCCCTTGTTGTACCCCCATGGATTTTCAATGTACGATCCACATCGGGTAATGCGATAAGTGGGTTACGTCCAAGAAGAACCCCATCCCAGTGATGATCCATTCTTTAAAGTGGTAAGGGGATCGTGCACCACGTCCCAAAATAGTATTGGCGTCCATTACGCTCCAGCACCAGGTACATCTCATTTCTCATTGGAGGGAAAGACAAAAGCATAAAATCGATACGAGTCTTTTGGACGAGATGACCGAAGGTCATGAAGATCATGAAAATTACATGTCGTGGTACTTGGGTTGGGCTCATCCTACTGTGATTAGGGAACAGGCTGTTGAACAACCGGGTTGTAAGAATAAGATGCCACCGAAAGACCCAACAACACGTCTTAAGAACTTTGTAAGTATTTTAGAGTTGTTCTTATTGTTTTAAGATTACACTATCGAATTAGTCTATTAATTGTTTGTTGTTTAATTGAAAATATAAGGAGCATTTGAAGACCCTTGTGAAGATGATATGTTGCGCGAGAGCAAGAGGACGGCCTTTGTCGATTGATGAACAAACTAAGCACATTGACTATGCTAGCAATGTTGACAATGAGGATGCCGACAAATTGTGGGAGCAAGCTAATGCTGAACTAAAGAGGGAAGCACAAGCCAAGATGAATGCTAACAAAAAGAGGGCTCGTACCCGTGGTGGTGGTAGTGGTAGTGGTCGTGGTCGTGAAAATGTTAAACGTGGTCGTGGTCGCGGTAGTGAATGTATGTATTTCTAGTTTATTTCTTTATGTTGTGGTAGACAAATGTTAAGGTTAATGGTTGGACATATGTTTTTTTTTAAGGTTTATGGGACGTATGTTTTCGTATTTTGGACAAATGTTGGATTTCTAGTTGTTGAATGAATGGTGTTTTTAGCTATGTTAAGTTTCAATAATTCCGCCGACAGGCTTTTGTTAAGTTACACTGCCGACTAAACCAGGGTCGGTAAGGTTGTGAACTGCCAGACTGCCGGCCCTGACAGCTTCAATGGTGTAGTTACCAGGGTCGGCAAGGTAAGCAAATTAACACCTTGCCGACGAATGTACAGCCGGCAAGGTATTAAATTATCGACCCTACCGACTATGTGTTGAAGAAAATACCTTCTCCTGATTCCCTAAAATCATAAGGTCGGCAGGGTTATAAAATTACGATCTTACCGACTACTCCCTCCGTTCCAATTTACTTGATGTTTTAGGTTTTTTTTTTGTGTTCCAAAATAGTTGACGGTTTAAGTATTTTTCCTAAATTCTCACTGATTTACCCTTGCTTTGGAATCACAACATACCATTAATTCTTATTGAAATTAGTAGATAAGTGATTATTCCAAGGATTTGGAAAGAATATTTGGTTCATCCCAAGCAAATTACAATGGGATACGTAATTTACATTAAATCTGAAACTAAAAACTAGGTGGTTTAAAATTCTAGGAAGCTATTAATATGGGTAGATTTGGAAAAAAAAATACTCTTTATGTTGTTTCTTAATCTGCGTGAAAAACTCTACAACATCAAGTAAATCGGAATGGAGGGAGTATATAAAAGCCGGCACCCTAATGACCAAATACCTTGCCGACTATTATACAGAAGAAAATGAACTCATGATGCCTAAAATCATAAGGTCGGCAAGGTAAGAAAATTACGACCCTGCCGGCTAAACTTAGTCGGCATACTGGGGAAACAAAAACCTCGCCGGCGAGTTCAAAATTCAAATTTTTGCAAGTACAACTGCATTGATGGACTACCATAACGGCCAAATTTGGGCACCATCCTATAAATACACTAGTTCTCTCTACAAAACAACACACACCTATTTGCATATACTCTCCAAAGTTCATATCATCATATACTCCATCTAACTCTCTCAATACCTCTACATACGACAATGGCATCATTTGATTCAAATGAAGATTTGGCAATCACCAAAGCTTGGTACGCGAAAACTCGAGTTAAAAGGCAGTCCTCCGTAAGGGTGGATGCCGTAACCTTTTGGGCTAGGGTATACAACAAATATAGGCAAGAGTTTGGGAATCCTAATGGAAGAAGTGTTCAACAAATTCATGATAGGCACCTAGTCATCGAAAATGCAATACTTTCTTATTTAGCTATCCAAAACTGATTTTTAACGCTACCCACTTTAACTTGTCCACTGAACAATTTGTAAGTATTTTTGTGGTTTATTTTACGTGATCCATGTTGTTTGATCTTCCTACTAAACACCACTAACAAAGTAAGTTTGTGTATTGTTTTTGTAGCATGAAGTCGTCAAAGCGCGCTACTTGGAGGAAAAGGGGGAAGCATTCGCATTCGATGCAAGCTATCAATTAATGGTATCTAAAATCTCGGAGTATGCCCCGGACTTCATGGAGGGTGGATCGGACTCGGATTCCTCCGACGAAGATTGATGGTTTTAGTATAGGTTTTGTGGGTAGATCTCTATGTAAACCCTCACGAGACTATAACTCGTCCACTAGGGTCGCCTAGGAGTTTAAAGGCTTGATGCACATGTTAAGTGCATTCGTTGTTCCGTCGACAAGGAGTTAGATTTTATGTTTCAATCAATGTAGTAACCAAAATTTGCATGAATAAAGTGAATTACATCTTCCCACATTTTGTTTTCTGTTGGATATATCTAAAGGTCGGCAAGGTTACATTGCCGACTTTTCAACAGCCGTCAATGTTAGAAATTATTTGCATGCCGACTATATGATAGCCAGTATTGTAGGAAATCTTTATATGTCGACCATAAGATAGTTGGCCCAACATAGTCGGCATATTCTTCATTCATAGACCTTTCCGACCAAAAATAGTCGGCGTTTTCTTCATCCGCAGACCATGCCGGCTAAACTTAGTCGGCACCTTATTCAAACGTCGACCTTGCCGGCCAAACTTAGTCGACACCTTATTCAAACGTCGACCTTGCCGACTTTTTCACATTTTCAGAACTGAAAGTGTTGATCGAAATCGAACTCATAAGACAAAAGCTTTAATCTACTGAATTCATAATTTCAAAATTTTAATCTAAACTCAATTAATTAACCTAATCAGAATTTTTAGTGTTAATTAAACAAGGGTATATTAGCCATTTAGAAAATACATGGTTAAGGGGTGACCTGTTTTACTTCTAAATGACCCATGTTTTGTCTCATTAGGTATACCCTAATTAATATGGGTATACCCCAATCAAGCCAGGTATTTTTATCCATTTCAAATTTTCAAATAATTATGGAAGAAACCGAAAAAGCCTTTTTCAGCTGGACCAATGGGAGCATCTAAAAAATGACCAAATGATAATTTCCCCTTAAGAATCATGATTTATAAATGGGGATACCAGTTTTGGCGGGGGTGATACCAATTAATCGATCCAACGGACAGGATCTGTTAAAATTTGTTTGTCCTATATGCATTTGTATCATCCCGCCAAAACTGGTATCCCCTTTATAAATCGTGTTAAGAATATCATTTTAGTTTGGATACCAAGTTATCTTTCATAAGACGACCTTAAAAAAGTAAGAAAGCGATATCCAAACTCTCTCTCTCTTCTTCTTCTTCTCCTCTCTCCTAGGCAATTTCCGGCGACCAAAACCCAAACTCCGGCAACCTCTAACTGCTCAGATCTACTCCTTTTGGAGTGGATCTGAGCAGTACCCACCTTTCCCTTTTAGTTTTAGCAAGTTATTTCATAGATTAACTAGGTTTTTAATGTTTAGTTATGGGATCTATTCCCCCTTGCCGGCGGCAAGTTGTCTCCATCTTCATGGTGGTTCTTTCTATGCTATTATAGCATCTTCTATCGACTTTCATGGTTGTTCTTTGTTAATGTTCATAGGTTTCAAGATTATCGTTGACGAACTCCGGCGGTCGGAATCTTCATCGGTATATTCAAGACTCAAAACAAATCACTCCTATTTTGGAGTATCTCTTTCTCAAGAAGAAAAAAATCAACAAAAATGGTGGACTTGTGATCCGAAAACCATTTCTCCTCCGATTCAATCGGTTCTTACATACATTTTTCTAGTCTTTTTCCGGTGTTCTTTCTCTTTTCTTGCTAGAATACTTGGTTATGTACTAGTATTGTATGGTATTTCTCTATTACCTTATCTTGATGTCTTGAAACTCTTTGTAAACTTAACATTGAATTATTAATGAAAAGTTGATCTTTTATCAAAAAAAAAAAAAAGTAAGAAAGCTCCTGCATGGGAAGCTAGATATTTTTCATTGTTTTCGAGCATGAAATAGCTTATTCCACCGTTAGAGTTGGTCTAACAAACTCCTAGTCTAAATCCCTAAAACATCACTGGTGTAGACACATGCGTGCCAAAACTGTTGGAGAAAAATAAGTTTTAACAAATTGATTTTGGTCTTGGTGTGGTTTGATCTAATGACCTAAGGGTCTAAGGATACTCACTCATTTTTTGAGTGAATGAAATGGAACTTTTAGTCCCACATTGTGGAAAACTAAAGAGGTGCTCCACTATATAATCATACTCTTATGTATGTATTGTAAAACGTGAGTGGAGCGGGTGGGCAAAAATACATGTTTTGACCCATGCGATATGCGCGTATGCCATACACCAAGTCCCTTTTCTAACACGGATTTATTTTTGGCGAGTTTTTCTTTAGGAAATTAATTCCAAAATTATTTCTTAAGAGTTTTATTTATGGTAAATTCCTTTTACTTGTTTTTGAAGAAAACCAAAACCTAACTTGATTTGCAAGTATTTCATTCTATAAATACAACTCGAAATTCTGATTTAAAAACATACAAGAAGCAATTCTTTTTATTATCTTCTTCCTTTGTTTGTGCGACGTTTTACTTTCCATCCCCGTTGCTGAGTTCGAAGAGAGGGTAACTTGCATTGTGCTAACTCAAGTTATATCGGGTAGTCTTATCGTGGACACATCTTCGTTGTGAGGGGTTTAGCATTACTCAACTCGAGTATACCCGCGAACTAATGTGTTAAGGAAAACTTGTTGAACCTGTGATTCTGCCCTCGTCAAGTTATTTCGGTAGAGTTGTTTCGGATTAGTTCTTTACATATTATTTTGATACGTCTAACGTGTTGTTCATTGTTGCAAGATCCCAACAAAAACTTCCCTAAAAGATCCATCGATTTCAAAGAGGTCCATGGACTCCATCCCACCACAAATTTGCAGCAGTGACAGCAAAGAGCCTACAGTGTCACATGACTCACATGAAATGAAAGTTCAACTTCAGGTAAAAGCTGAAGCCCCACACAGATCCCAAACCATTAATCAACAAAGATATTTATTTCTTTTTTCAAAAGATAACAATTAGAATAGACTCCTGTTCCATAAAATATGTTATCTCAATTCTGTATACGCAATTATCAACGTTTCATCGAGAATATGGCTGGCAACGGATAGATATCCGACGGATATTGGAAGTTCCGATAAGGTTAAGGTTAAGGATTATCGGATATCTGATATCCGATAACATCCGGCGGATATCAAAAATCCAATTCGATAATGTTAAGGTTAAGCTATCGGATATCGGATTTTTATATGTTAAAATCCGATAACTAGGAAAAAAACTAAAAGCTTGAAAAAAACAGACTCTTTGTCTTTTTAAGTTCAAAATGTTCAGTGAAAAGTACAAACCCACACAAGCACAATGTTTAGAGTTAAAGAGTTTACTCCCAGTCTAGGCAATGCAAAAGAAAGTACACAACAGGCTACAACAAAGCCAAAAAAGAAAAAAAGCAATGTCTAACAGTCACAGAGGCTAACAATATCAACACGCTAGTGAGTATTGTAACTTAGTGTGATCTTGCTTGGCTGCCTAGCATGTTGTATCATTGCATCAACTTCACTTCAGTCCACAATTTCCATTTCTGCATTCACAAATCACAAAGAATCACTTGATAGGAAAATTCTGACATCCAACATTTCAGTTTCTCAAAGCTTTCACCACTATAAGCAACGAGTGCAACACAAGGTGAGCGAGAAATTTAATAATAAAGTTGCGTATGAGAGCAAACATTGCTACAAAATGTCTTTCAAGTGTTTCACGAGAAGACAAATGCAAACTGCAGGGCACAGTAAAACGCTTGTTACCCCTAAGATCTGGTCTAGCCAGTTAAAAATGAACTGCATATGCCTTTCTAATCTACCCAAGGGTCAATTCTAGGGGGTTCAGATTTTCAAGCTTTCACATTTGGGGTTCTGCAACAGCAAATCCCAAGTCATGGGAACAATCTGATACTGAGGTTACAATCTGAAAAGAGTTCAATACAAATCGAAGCGAATCAATCTAAAAGATTAGCTGAACAGAAACAACAATATGACCAAGAAATCATTCAATCACTTCAATGGGTTATATTCAAACATGAATCAGAAAGAACTGTTCTAGAGAATCAATTGAAGTTGTGTAAACCCTAGAAAAGGGAGGGATTTAGATCGAACTGAAATAGAAAAATCAAACCCCTAACTATCAATATTAAGTTATTCTTCGACCTCATAATCCAGTTCAGTTTAAACCCATCTCAAATCTTTCATCCGAAGCCCTAAGTTTTTATTGCAACACATAAACCCTAATTTCATAAGAATTGAACATAGAAATCGAACATAAATCATTACAACATAGAGGGGGGAGCGAATCAATACCTGATTAAGAGATTAATTATTGGAGAAGTGAGAACTGAGTGATTAATCGAGAGGGAGGAGCGAGACTGAGAACATAGTGAGAAGAGAAGAAAAGGGAAATCAGAAATGTCTTCTCTCTCGACTCCTCGACTAGTATTGTATTGGTATGTAAAAATTACTAGTACGCCCCTACCCTATCGGATATCGGATATTAACCAATCGGATAAAGCCCAATCTGATTCCGATAGGTTAGGAGGAAATATCCGACAAGTTATCGGATTCGGATATCCGGTATCCGATATAACGGATAAAATCCTACAGGATTTCGAATAATCGGAAACGGATCCCGGATATCGGTTATCCATTGCCAGCCCTAATCGATAATATCTTGCTTACCAACATCGCCAACAACGATAAAGGAAACTAGTAGGGTTCGTTTCATTGACAATTATACTACTGTAAAGAGAATTTTCAGGGTTCGAAAAGGAAGTAACAATCAAACAATGGGGGAGGGAATGGAACTCTATGCAAAACCGGGGCACATGAAAATGAGCTGTTAAAGCAATACCCTCGAATTACGGGGAAAAGAAGATAATTCCATTAGCTAGTTGTTAGCTCACTATAGACAAATTTATACTCCCACATTGATATCTCGACCCACTCACATCTCCAATTATTGTATTCAAACTTGTCTTTACTGCTTAAATTATGGATATTTCACAAAAAAGGTGCTAACAGAAAATAATTCTCTTTGTCTGAAATCCCAGGAACCCCATTCCAATATCCTTTAAAAATCAGCTTGCTCTGTTTTAGTAACTAACACGAGATTACAAGCAACAAGTAGTTGGTTATATTTAAACCAAAATGATAATGTGGTCTCTTTTCTCCCATCTTTGAGATTCATACTTAAAACGTACAAAAGACAATCAGAATCGAGCTACATGAATCTGAATAGCAATGCCATCTGATTGCACAAACACAAGGTAACATTTCTAGCAAAAAAATGAAAAAGTTGAACAAATTCGAATCCAGTATATTCTCACTTTCTAAATTCTTGTAGTGTAGTTCAAACTTCAAACATACATAAAGAATCAGCTTTTCTTTATAATGCGTATGACAAAAAGGAACATGAGCCCTAAGCTTACATCTAGTACTAACAACATCACTCAATAACAACAGCACTATAAACATGGAAAGAAGCCTTTCTTTTTAATTGAAATAATACACAGAAGAAGCTGCAAATAACTTACTTCTTGCCGTAGCTGGATAACCCGCTGGACATATTGTGTTGCAGGCTTAAGCTTTGCTCGTGGTACACGAAATTGCTAAAAGACCCAAATGAAAACCTCCATTACTGGTAAGGAACAACAACTAGACTGGATCCGAAGCTTGAATAGGCAATGTTCCACCGGTTGAACAGCCCAAAATATCATGTCGAAAGGACTTTGTAGTAAACATTCCCCGGGAGGATTGGTTTTTCTTGGATTGAAGGACACCATTCTTATCGACATCATGATCTAGAGACTCGGTACTCCGCTCTCTCCCGCTTCCAACTCTGAGACTATAAGTTTTAAGTCTGGAAAGAACACGTTCGACCACTTCATTATTCTTTCCTCCAACATCAGACTCTGTATCATCCTTCTCTTCCATGAGTTCTTTCAAATTGTTTCTACCAATGATACCTCTTCTTAATCCTAGATCAGACTGCACTCTCCTGGAATGTCCCATTGGTGAAGCAACATGAACATCCATACGCCCATCATCCACCACATTTCCTCCTCTTTCTCGACGTCTTGTCCTAGAAATCAAGTTGGCATTGTTTCTAGATTCAACAGCCGGACCAACAATGTCATCTACCATCATACACGGATTACTAACCGAAAATCCATTCCACGCATGAATGGGAACCAATTTACTCAAAACTGTAAGACCCACGACCACATCTCTCATTGAAGGTCTTCTTTCTCTACATGACCTTACACATTTAGAAGCAATTAAAACCAACTGCTTCCTCACAAAAGGGTCTTTTGGGGGCACAATTCTAGGATCATAGATGTTAATCAACTTCCCCTTTCTAAGAAGTGGAATTGCCCAATCCACAATGGAAGGCGGTGAATGCCCAACATCAATTGCTTTCCTACCACTAATGATTTCCAATAAAAGAATTCCAAAACTAAAAACATCTGTTTTAGTGCTTAAATTATCAGGAGTTAAATAGCCAGGATCAAGATAACCAATTGTACCTGCAGGAGGAGTAGATCTAAGCCGAAAGTCATCGACATGACACCGCAGAGCTAGACCAAAATCACCAAGACGAGCACCAAAATGTCTATCAATCAAAATGTTTGCTGATTTAATATCTCTATGAATTACAGGAGGATGCAATGTATGAAGTGTATCAATGGCTTTAGCTGTTTGAAGAGCAAGTCTAATTCTCCGAGACCAATTCGGTACTGGGCGAGCATTAGAATGAAGTACTTCATATAGGGTTCCATTACTCATGAACTCAACAACTAACAAACGGTCTATAGAATCATCCGTAGTAAAACCAAGTAAATTCACAAGACGTGGACTTTGGATCTTCGAAAGAATATCAATTTCGTTATCAACTTCATTTTTACTATCCGAATTGTTATTAGATGTCAAGCTAAGAGATGAAGAAGAACGAGATGGTTTTTTAACAGCAACTAAACGACCATTGCGAAGAACAGCTTTGTAAACACAGCCATGACTACCCTTACCCAGTATTTTCTGTTCAGAGAAATTGTTGGTTGCTAGTTGGAGGTCTTTGTACTGGAATTCTTCGTACTTGATGGGTTTTTCTAGTTTTGATTCTTCTTCTTCTTTTTTCTTGGTGGGTTTGTTTTTTGTGGTGGAATTTGAAGTTAAGATTGCTGATTCAGCATTACAAGAAAGGTATCCCATTAAGAGTTGACAGTTGAGAAAGAAAGGGGTATCAAAACATGAGGTTTTTGATAGTTATACTGAGAAATTTTATACGATTGTTGAATGGCTGAATTTTCTGTTAGTTAATTTGGTTGTTGTTTTGGTGGAAGGATGACATGACTTTGAGAAGAAGAAGAAGAAGATAAGAGAAGAAATGGGGTTATATCGTTAGGTGGGGAAGCGTTACCTACCTGCCTATTTTATTAAATGGAAGTCAAGAAAAGTACAGAGAGATTGAGAGATTGAGAAAACAGTTGTTAAACTGTGGAGTGTGGATGGAGAAAGAAAAGAATCTACTTATACGGGTTCTTTTGACAATATGGATGGGTATCAATACTAAAACCAAGCCCGATGGATCATCTATAAAAGGAGCTGTATTTGATCTGGGAAAATTATGCTAAGGCCCGACCCATGGATAATCCATAATATGAGGTCCTTAATTAAAAGAAGTTTAAATTTAGTGAAAACTACAGGGAGACCCATTCTTCGGATCTTTCCCACTGTGAAACCCACACTCAAAAAAGTTAGGCGCGCACCCATTTTCTGGGGTAAACTTTCTCCCACACCCAGGATTTCTAAAATTGTTTCTTCGCTTATTCTTCCTCGTTTTCTTTTATTCTTCTTTTCCTAAATTGATTCGGAGACGAAGAAACTGTTTAGAAGCAGAAATCGAAATAGAGCTACATCAACAATCGATCATAAAAGATAAATCCTCCTCTTGTTTCTTCATTCTACTCATACAATTTTTAGATCTGGTTATTTTCAAACAAAGTTTTGGAAAGAGTTTACAAAACTCATGAATTGATTTCCTCTTCAACGCAAGTTTTAAAACGAGTTTTGAATGCAGATTTGATTTCAGTGAATCGTATTTCACAAACCCATTGGATAAAGTTTGAAAACATTGGATATCAAAGTTTCGATACCGATTTGGGGATTTCTTCCCACGAACAAAATCTGATGGTTTAGTGTTTGATTGGGATTTGAATTGTTGGGTACTTATCCGTTTCGTAATTGCAGCTAGAAAAGAGCTATAAAAGAAGAAATACAAGCTGCAGAAAGGAGAACATCCATACCATCTCACTACTGCTTGCAATTCCAAACATAAAGGAGCAAAGCTCCTCTCCAGAACCAACAACTCATTCTTCTCTTTCCCTCTCCAGTTCGGATTCATCACCCTATATTCTACCTGCAATTCTAGGTACGAAGTTCATGGGTTCCCCACTCTATTCTATTTAACTTGGTATTTCTTAATGTATATTCTATCTCACTAAATATTTCACTTGAACTATAATTAGCATATAATGAAAATGAAATGCTAAAGATTTGTTGGATGTTGGTGCTTAAGATAGTGGTGCAAGTGCAACTCCTCATAGTAATGACATAGAAAGCCTCTATCTACTTCTTTGTTTTTTGAAACATAGCTAGCCTCTGTGTATTCACTCTTTGGCTTCGGTGTGATAGTGTTGGCTCACTAATCTATGTGATTCATTAACCTGTGGGTCATACAGATGTGTACATTGTTGGGATAATTAGATGTTTAAGACAAGCTTAAAGTAATAATGCATGTGTTATAATTGTCTTTCATTTGCCTAAATATCTGTGGTTATCTGTTAGGAAAAAATGTAAGGTTGACAAGAACATGATTTTGTATAACTTGTTATGCAGTTGAGTTGCACCAACACACGTTGAAATAGTTGAATAATCTGATATGCTAAAACTACTTCTAAGTTTGAGGAGTTGGTTGTTGGTTGGAAAGCTATAAATGTACTAATGTGCAGTATTGCGAAAATGGAGGTGTGAATAGTGATGCATAACAGGTTATGCATCTACAAAATTTGTTGCATAACTTGTTATGCATTCTCGAAATTGGTTGCAAAACACGTTCTGCAGCTTTTATTTTTTTGCATAACTTGTTATGCAGTCCAGAAAACGGTTGCATAACACGTTATGCAGCTACTTTTTTCTTAGTATTGAAACCAACAAAAAATAAGGCTGCATAACTTGTCATGCACCTACAATAATATCTACATAACATGGTATGCAATCATGAAAGTGGATGCATAACCTGTTATACGTCCGAAAATATGACTGCATAATGCATTATGCATCGAGAAAATTGTTCATAATCTTTTATGCATCGAGAAAATGGATGCATAACCTGATATGCATCATTTAAATATGGTTGCATAACGCATTATGCATCAATTTTTTCTGTACGAACTAAAATCAACCAAAACAATGGCTACATAACTTGTTATAGATGCATAACTTTGTTATGCAGATACATAACTTGTTATGCAGTCAAAAAAATGGTTGCATAATTCGTTATGCATCTTTTTTGGAGGCTACATAATGAATATGCAGTCAGTTTTCGAAAATTTTCCCTAAAACGATGATCACCTCCAATTTTTTCGTGAAAAACAAAAATTTGATATTGTTGTTTGTAATCGTTGCGTAGCTCTCTTTAAAAGATTTCCAACGATATAAAATTTGTAAAATTCCAAGGCGTGGATTTTTAGATATGTTATATCCAAGTTGTGTTGCCAATTATACCCCTGAAAAATTAGGATGCATAACGAGTTATCCCTGAAAAAACAGTATGCATAACACGTAATGCGGATGCATAAATCGTCATGCAGACAGGTTTTAATAATTTCGGATAATTATGGGTGTCACAGAAATATTTATGGGTGTCACGGTATCCAAAATTAATTGTGGGCCTGAAAATGATTTTTTTTTTTTTGGGTCTCCCCCTAGCCCTAATTTTCCCTTAATTTTATGCCCCGAGTTATTAAAAGACATCCATACCCTTTTATATATTGTCAAGCCCTTAATTAAATAAAGTTTAAATTTAGGCCCAAAATTATTAAATCTAGGCCCAAAATTATTAAAGTATATTGTGAATCTGTAAACAGAAGTTACACATGCATATGGCATGTGTATCCAGAAGTTACACATCCTTATTCCATGTGTAATGCAAAGTTACACATCAAAAAATAGACACAAAAAGAACGCATACAAAAAATACATGTATTTCTTAGCATGTGTAACTAGAAGTTACACACGCTTCTGTCTATTGTAATTGAGAGTTACATATGCATCTAACTAGTGTAATTGAGAGTTACACATGCATCTGATTTGTGTATTCAGCGTCAACTCCAATTCCAGCGAGACCATTATCACATTTAAGCAATTAGCTTTTATGAAGTTATTTGAAACCTGAAATATAACAACAAGCAATCAGTATTTATAAGTTTAAAATGAACAGTACATACAACAATGTATATTCAGTTTCACCTACACGAAATCACATTCTATCATAAGGAGATGTGAAATCAAGTAATTAAAACCCAGAGCTTAAGAAACAACTTTGTTGCAAGAATTCAAATTTTTTGCAAGCTCAAAACAAGTACTCATCAAAACACACCAAAGTATAAGCATATGCAACAGATACACATTCACATAACATGTGTAACTTACAATTACACATTCAATTAGCATGTGTAACTTATAGTTACACATCCAATTAGCATGTGTAACTAGCAGTTACACATCCATAAAAGCTTGTGTAACTGGCATGCGTAATTTTTTGGTTACAAGGTTTGTTCATAATTGGCATGTGTAACTAGAAGATACTCATGCATCTGTCTAGTGTAATTCAGAGTTACACATGCATCCTACTTGTGTAATTAGGAGTTACACAAGCACACAACATGTGTAACTAGAAGTTACACATGCATCCTACTTGTGTAATGTGAATAAATATGCAGTCTAGACATAGAATTTGAAACTAAAAACAACAAGAGAGGGATCTAAAAAGGTGTTGTTTTTGGGTGAAAACTACTCCTGCAGAATTTGGTAATTTGGGGGGTGGATGAGGAATGAATTTAAACCTTAAACAAATGCACTGCGCGGTGAGTGCTTGTAGATTCGAGAGATCAATCTGTGCAAGTCCTACTAAACCAAGAAATGGCCGTTCCAGACTTGTTTCGGTCACAAAGTGAAGGAAATGGGGTTGATCTTAGGGAGGGAAGCGAAGAAGGTGTTGAGATTGTGAAGGTGTTGGCTTGCTTATGACTTGTAACAGAAAGGTGAGCAGGCTTGTGATTGATGCAAGCAAGCTCTGGGTGTTTGAATACGTTTTGTATTAACACTTGGTTTTCTGTCTCGTGACTGACTTGTGTTCTTGTTTGAAATAGGGCGGAGAACCTATTTATACAAGTCATTGAGCCTTATTCACGTCTCTCGTGGGAAGTGGAGGAAGTGGAGTGATGGAGTAGTGGAGTTGTGCGTCGGTGCGACATGACCGATCTTGCCCACTTCTCCTATTCATCTCTAACCGTCCATGACTTCCTAACACGTTCTTGTGATGGCGCGTTGCACGCCGCACGCCGTAAACCGCCAGACCAATACCCCAGTATGTATCCCCCAGTTTGTGACATGATTGATGTCCGAATGTGTGGATCGTGGATCCACGAAAGATAGCATGTAATCTTTGAATTGAATAACTGTGTTATTCAGGAAGTCGATACTTGTGAAGTATCGTGTGTATTTTATGCAGGTGTTGCATTATGGTGTGGTAAAGTGATGGGTAATGACGCCTCACTAACCAATTAACTCCTGACCAGGGTTGTATAACCAAGCTGGTGAAGTTGGACGGATGAGATGATCTTTGAGACACTCATCTGCGACCGTTAATGAATATTAGGGTTTTTTGAAGAGGTGCGCAAGCATCACTCTTAAGCTTGGTCGAAACCAAGCATGGAAAGAGATTTGGAGAAGACCGACCGGGTATGTGTGTAGACAACATGCCAGTGTGCACGTCCATACCTCACTGTCCCATGAAGGCGCGATCTAGGCCACTCAATTTGACCGGTAAAGTTGAGTGGTTGAGATCGGCCATGCAGCAATCCATTGCCGCAAAGGAGTTGGAAACCGCGTGACATCCCTAGTTTGGGCACGCGTTTCAAGACGACCCATCTTGGTCGGTCTTGGTCGATCATACCAGCGTGTAGGTGGTAGGCTGGTGTTCACACCTATACCTGCTTATCCCATGAAAACGTGATCCGAGCCATCCAAATCGTCCTCAGGCGAAGTTGAGTGGTTGAGATCGGTTGTGGTTTGGGAGGCGTGGCCATGCTAGTTTGGACGCACGTTTTGGATTAACCAGGCATGATATGCCTTGGCCGAACACATGAGGAGGTAGATGGGCCCACGGTGGTCATGCTGGTATGACCGTCCCTTGCTTAATCTAATCTGTGACCCTCCATTCGTGCCTGGAGAAGATGGATGCGCGTGATGGCTTGAAACCCTAATTTTGGCTTTCAAAAGCCGTGCGCCATCTCTTGTTTGGGTGACAATTTTGTCACGACCAACCATGGTTGGTTTTGACCGATTGGTCAAATGTGTAGGCGGGCCCACGGTGATCGTGTTGACATGCTCTGGGCCCTTTGAGTCTACATCTACACCCTCCATCTATACCTGCGAAGATGGATGGTTGAGACTTTTTTGCGACACATGTAATATGCCGCAAACCCTAATTTAGGGTTTTCCGTCCATAATGCTTGGTATGAACGGTTTCTTGGCAAGCTAGGCCAATGACCGACCATGCGGGGTCGGGCCGTGGGTATTCCATACCGCTGGAGGTGATGGAATTGATCCGGGGTCATCCAATCATGCTTATGGAGTTGGATGATCTGCGATCGAATCATAGCCGGACCGATACGGTCAGTCCGGATGCTCAATCGGGCTAGTATAACACACCGAGAGGGCTCAATCGGGCTAGTATAACACACCGAGAGTCACCATCGTACGGGTATTTCATACATGGTCTCATTATAGTGCTTGGAGGTTCGTGTTACTCGTAAGAGTAACACTCGGTCGTCATGCCACACCGATAATGAGTACTTTGGAAATACAAGGCCGATATGAAATTCACAGAAGGGATTGTTGCTACATGCTCCATTCTTGGTGAATTAAGTGAGGGAGTATCCAACACTTATAAATGGCTTTATCTTTTACAAGATGTCAGTAGCATGATTTTTCCTATTTTACAATTTTAACCTCAAATGAAAACCCACCATCAACATTAAGTCCCCTGCCTAGCACATAATGGTTACACTATTGTGGGGTAGGCATGAGATGGTGGCATATTTATATACTAAAATGACCAAGCTAAAGTGAATACATATTTACTGGATAGCTTCACATCGTCGGGCGTTGCCACAACCGGTTGGTTCTCGATTAAGGATGCGAAGGAAACAGGACTTGGTCTGGTGAGTCGCTTTGGTTCCTCTTGCATATATCTGAGCTCGGTCCCTTCTTCATGTGTACTTCTTTTATCATACACATCTTCCCTCAGGTATATCTGATAAGCCTCGTTGATTGTTATCCCGAATTAGCAGCCTTCATAGGTGGCAAGTAAAGACTTCTTTTCCTCCTGGGATTCTGTCGACTTGTGAGATTATAAAGAATCATCTCACGTAGTCATTTATTCTATATCTCAGGTATTGCTCCGCACTTATTTGATCTCCTGATTAACTGATCGATTGATTTTTCTTTTGTGCTCATAACCTCTTCTCCTTTGCAGTTTATCATGGAAGCGGCTGACAATCATTCTGTTGCTTCCCCAGAAAGAAGTTTCGAAGTTGACAAGCCCGAAAACCATGCACACGAAGATGTAATGGCTAAGATCGATCTTCCGCTTCGCGAAGTCGGCCGTGCTATACAGGGGATGTCTATCTCCCACCTTCGTATTGCCAGAGGACGTATCTGTGCACTTTCAGCTGCGATTGACATGGAGGAGCGGTGGAGGCGCGAGGAAACGCTGCAGACACTAGTAAGCGCAAGGGCAGAGAGATTTGTAGCGCGGTTGAAGAGGCGGAGAGTTGAGCATGAACGGCCTCCGAATGAAGGCAAGTGTGATTACCCGGTCCAGGACGGCGTTATAATTCTTGACTCCGACAAAGAGGAACCTGAACATCTGAAAGCAATTGGTACGGCTCCTAATGTTGATGCGCTCTTTAATGCTCCCGCTGATGATGTTGGGATGGAGTGCGCTGCTGCGGAGATGCCTGATGCAGAAGTTGAGGTAGATTCGAAGGGAGGAGCATCAACAGGTGACGGGGCTGAAGCAGAACATGACAGTGGTGCAGGCGATGTCGATCCTCTTGACGGCTAAAACCTCTTTTCTTCTTTCTTCTTTCCAAGTTTATTTTGTACGCTTGAACATCTTCTTTGTACTCGGTGGCGGCCGGGTTCAAGATTTTTTCTCCATTTGATTGTTTGAATAAAGTTTTTCTTTTATAATCCTTTGTCAAGACTGCAACCGAACCTTCTCAGGCGCAAGGGTGCGCCTTCACACGTAATCCTTAGTGATAAAAGAAGTAATACTATAATGGAATATCCACGGACTGTGCTCCCGATGCAAGATCTTCTTGGCTTTGTTGGGGCAGATGGCTCAAATCATTTTCCTTTTGTGCACACGTTCTATTTCCTTCTTCCCATGAGATGCTTGTTTAGGATTTCCTTTCTTGCTTAGTGTGTTGATTTAGGCCGACTCAGGGCTTTGTGTTTTTAGGGGTAGAGAGGTTCTCAGATGGAAATAATACTTCAATTAAATTGAGAATTGAAAATTGGAACCCTAACTGTGAATGCAAGTATTGCAATCATTTTCTGGAGGAATTACAAGTATGACATGAAACTGTAAAAAGGAAACACGCTGGAAAAATAGCACAGCGTTTTAAAGAGTGGAGGATGCTTTGAAAGTGGTAGCACAAGATCTTAAGTTCGGTAGGGTTTGAGCCATCGTGAGTGAATTGTTATGCCCTCTAGTTTATCGGCGTTGATGAGTTTGCGGTAGCCGCCTAGGATAACATCTCGCTACAGTGCGGTTCATCTTCTCTTTCGGTAGGCAAGTCGGGTGGAGTGTTCATCTTCATCGTCACGCTCCCAACATTGAACGTAGTCGCCTTCGTCACCGTGTCTCCAATTCCAAACGGGTTTGGTCGTGCGAGATACTTGGACCTTGGCCTCATCGTCTTTGACCAAAACAGACTTCCACGCTCCCGATAAAACGCTTGAAAGGGCCGGCCTCCCATTCACATCTCTTAGCCGGGGTTGGTTTGTTGATTGGATCCAGTCCCCAGGACTTATCAGAATGAGGGGCGGTAGGTTGCAAAGAGAGTTGTGTGGTGAGACTTACTTGACATCGGGACCTTTCAATGTATGCCGACAGGCTCTCCCCGGGAAGTTGTGTCACATAGACACGTTGCTGGTACGGCAGCAAACAATCATCATGAGGTCCAGAAGGCGTGTTGGAGATTCTTTCAGGTACCGAAACCGGTAGAGGACAGACTTCCAGTATGGCTTTGTTTTCTTGCATCCAAGAGCGCCCTAGGATCATGTCGTAGTTGGGATGATCTTTGACTATGTAGAACTTTGCTTGCGTCGAGGCATCACCCAATTTGACTTCAAGATCAATGTATCCATATGCATCTCTAAGCTCTCCTGCTGAATCTTTAACTATAGTCGGGTGATGAGTAGCTTCCTGCTTCGAAATCTTTGCCGCTCTCAAGGTCTTGACAGTAATGATGTTAATTTCGGAAGCCGTATCAGTTAAGACGCTATCGAATTCAACGTTTCTCAAACGAGCGACGGTTAGGAGTCCCCAGTTTCCATTGCTCATGTCTTTCAGGAAAGACGGGGGTTCCCCGGACTCTCTTTTGGATGCAAACGCCTACGTGACACAACGTGGTTGAGGGCCGCAAATATGTCTTGACGCTGTCCTTTGGAGAAGTATAATATTTCACATATGTGCTCCATCATAGATTGTACGGTCTTGCGAATGAATCCCCGAGAAATCATGCGGTTCCCGATAGGAAAAGGGTCTCTATGAACACCCTAGTTTCCAAGCCGGAGTTCCCCTGTCTCTACCTTTTCCCTGAATATTTGTTTCAACCTGTTGCAATCTTTGGTTGGATGATGGACGAACCTGTGGTAGCAACAGTATCTGGGATCTGCCATTTCTTCCTCGGTTAGAGGACGTCTTATATGGGGCAGCTTTACGGCGTCATCTTGGATCCACGCTTCCAAGAGCTCTATCACTTCATTCATGGGAAAAGGAAAACCCGTGTCTTTAGTGTTTTGTGCAGGAGTTTTGTCTGCTCCTTTTCGAGACGAAGTCTTGTGTGCCGGGGATGTCCGCTTGGATTGTTGTTCCGTCACTGGAGCTTTCCTTTTCTCTCCTCCGCCCAGTACACTCACAGAAGGACCGGTGTTGTATTGCTTGTTTGTGAGGCGCCTGCTCCCTCGATTTTCACGTAAATCTTCACTTCGAACGACTCTGGTTCTTTCTAGCAATGTTGGTGCGATTGTTCTTTGAACGCTTGGCGGCTTCATGGAGTTCGAGAGAACGTTTGAAAGCCCAGATTCTCTAACAGAGCGCGGTATATGGGTATCATCCCGTTGATGCACAACTCCACCAATTGTCGTTCGGTGACGTTCGGGTCATGACAATCCAGCGCTTGAGTTCTGAATCTTTTGACGAAGTCGTTAGGATGCTCGTTGTTCCGCTGAAGAATTCTTCCTAGATCTGAAAAGGTGATTTGTTCAGACACGAAGAAATACTTTCTGTAGAAAGCACTGACCATCTCGCTCCAGTTGGATATGCTGTTAGGCGCGATGTTGTTGTACCAGGTGTACGCCCTCCCCGTAAGTGATTTCGAGAATTCTTTCAGGCGCAGAACATGATTGTATTCATGTTCCCCCAAGGATTCCAAGAACCGAGAGACATGTTCACGAGCATTACCAGTACCGTCGTAGAGGGAGAACTGGGGAGAGGTGTAACCTCTTGGAAGAGGGATTCGTTGCATATCTTGAGGGTATGGAGGTTGGTGTTGGTGTGCATCCGTCAGATTTCCTTTGCCTCGGCTTTGAAGGATTCGTTCTAGATCATCACGTGTGATGAAGTTGGGTGTCTGGTCCCTTTCTCTTGAACATTCAGAAGCAACACGAGCTTCTTCACTCATGTGGGCCCGAGTGGAAACGCCTGCTCCGGGTGAATTGAAGGCATTTCTTGTTGGCTCCAAAGATTGACGTGAATCCTGCGGCAATCGTTCAGTCAAGGTCTTGAGGAAAGTGAGTACCTCCTTCTGAGTTGCGGCCATATCTGTTTGAGTCTTAGCAAGAACTTCCTGTTTCTCCATCAAGTCTGCAACGGTAATAGACGGTGGTCCTCCTCTTGTGCCTCCGGCTCCTCGTCCTGATGGGGGAGTGAAAGTTGTTGCTCTGGTGACCACTGGAGGCGTTACACTGGAGGAGATGCCGGGATTTGCGGCTGCTCTGGCTCTGGTGATGGGAGGCGTTACACCTACGGGGATGTCTCCTGCTCCGCTAGTGTTGGTGATAGAGGTAATGGATCCTCGAGATGTGTTGGCTATGGTAGCTCCACTGACAGGTACTTCGACACCAGGATTGTTATCCACACTAGCCCCATCATAATTGATTGCTGATCCAGACCTTAATTCCACCATCTTGAAATGAATTTTTGATTGAATTGATTCTAAGATCTATCCTTTTTGAAATTGATAAAATTGAATCGGATTTTGAAGAAATTGACTTTACAACCGAGAGATTAACCTCCCACCGTGGTCGCCAATTGTTTATGGGTGAAAACTACTCCTGCAGAATTTGGTAATTTGGGGTGTGGATGAGGAATGAATTTAAACCTTAAACAAATGCACTGCGCGGTGAGTGCTTGTAGATTCGAGAGATCAATCTATGCAAGTCCGGCCTAAACCAAGAAATGGCCGTTCCAGACTTGTTTCGGTCAAAAAGTGAAGGAAATGGGGTTGATCTTAGGGAGGGAAGCGAAGAAGGTGTTGAGATTGTGAAGGTGTTGGCTTGCTTATGACTTGTAACAGAAAGGTGAGCAGGCTTGTGATTGATGCAAGCAAGCTCTGGGTGTTTGAATACGTTTTGTATTAACACTTGGTTTTCTGTCTCGTCTGGACTTGTGTTCTTGTTTGAAATAGGGCGGAGAACCTATTTATACAAGTCATTGAGCCTTATTCACGTCTCTCGTGGGAAGTGGAGGAAGTGGAGTGATGGAGTAGTGGAGTTGTGCGTCGGTGCCACATGACCAGTCTTGCCCACTTCTCCTGTTCATCTCTAACCGTCCATGACTTCCTAACACGTTCTTGTGATGGCGCGTTGCACGCCGCACGCCGTAAACCGCCGCACCAATACCCCAGTATGTATCCCCCGAGTTTGTGACATGATTGATGTCTGAATGTGTGGATCGTGGATCCACGAAAGATAGCATGTAATCTTTGAATTGAATAACTTGTGTTATTCGGGAAAGTCGATACTTGTGAAGTATCATGTGTATTTTATGCAAAGTCTGCATTATGGTGTGGTAAAGTGATGGGTAATGACGCCTCACTAACCAATTAACTCCCGACCAGGGTTGTATAACCAAGTCTGGTGAAGTTGGACGGATGAGATGATCTTTGAGACACTCATCTCATGACCGTTAATGAATATTAGGGTTTTTTGAAGAGGTGCGCAAGCATCACTCTTCAGCTTGGTCGAAACCAAGCATGGAAAGAGATTTGGAGAAGACCAACCGGGTATGTGTGTAGACAGCATGCCAGTGTGCACGTCCATACCTCACTGTCCCATGAAGGCGCGATCTAGGCCACTCAATTTGACCGGTAAAGTTGAGTGGTTGAGATCGGTTTGCGGCAAAATCCATTGCCGCAAAGGAGTTGGAAACCGCGTGACATCCCTAGTTTGGGCACGCGTTTCAAGACGACCCATCTTGGTCGGTCTTGGTCGATCATACCAGCGTGTAGGTGGTAGGCTGATGTTCACACCTATACCTGATTATCCCATGAAAACGTGATCCGAGCCATCCAAATCGTCCTAAAAGTTGAGTGGTCGAGATCGGTTGTGGTTTGGGAGGCGTGGCCATGCTAGTTTGGACGCACGTTTTGGATTAACCAGGCATGATATGCCTTGGCCGAACACATGAGGAGGTAGATGGGCCCACGGTGGTCATGCTGGTATGACCGGCCCTTGCTTAATCTAATCTGTGACCCTCCATTCGTGCCGGAGAAGATGGACGCGCGTGATGGCTTGAAACCCTAATTTTGGCTTTCAAAAGCCGTGCGCCATCTCTTGTTTGGGTGACAATTTTGTCACGACCAACCATGGTTGGTTTTGACCGATTGGTCAAATATGTAGGCGGGCCCACGGTGATCGTGTTGACATGCTCTAGGCCCTTTGAGTCTACATCTACACCCTCCATCTATACCTGCGAAGATGGATGGTTGAGACTGTTTTGCGACACATGTAATATGCCGCAAACCCTAATTTAGGGTTTTCCGTCCATAATGCTTGGTATGAACGGTTTCTTGGCAAGCTAGGCCAATGACCGACCATGCGGGGTCGGTCGTGGGTATTCCATACCGCTTGGGGGTGATGGAATTGATCCGGGGTCATCCAATCATGCTTATGAAGTTGGATGACTCGCGATCGAATCATAGCCGGACCGATACTGGTCGGTCCGGATGCTCAATCGGGCTAGTATAACACACCGAGAGGGGCTCAATCGGGCTAGTATAACACACCGAGAGTCATCACATACGGGTATTTCGTACATGGTTTCATTATAGTGCTTGGAGGTTCGTGTTACTCTGTAAGAGTAACACTCGGTCGTCATGCCACATTGATAATGAGTACTTTGAAATACAAGGCCGATATGAAATTCACGGGAAGGGATTGTTGCTACATGCTCCAACCTGGAGGAATTTCATGTATTCACGAGAATGGGATTGTTGCTACATGCTCCATTCTTGGTGAATTAAGTGAGGGAGTATCCAACACTTATAAATGGCTTTATCTTTTACAAGATGTCAGCGCATGATTTTTTCCGGTTTTTACAATTTTAACCTCAAATGAAAACCCACCATCAACAGGTGTACCAGCAAGCAAAGAATTTGAGTGCATTGAATAGTTTTTTTTCCTTTTTATGGAAGAGTCAAGGGAGAGAGTTTTAGGATAAAGAATTGACCTGCTTTGCTCATTTCTTTAGCTACATCATCATCCAAACCGAATGATGGTCCTTTACTGAGAAAAAGTTGGCCATAAAGCAGCTGTCAACCAACGTTATCTAGTCATTCCAATATGCATGATATACCTTTTCATAAGAACCTGCAATATATAGAACATAAACTTTATATCCCAGGATGTGTAACTAGCAGTTACACATCTATGTATCTTGTGTGACTAGTGGTTACAGATCCATATAGCTTGTGTAACTACTAGTTACACATCCATATAACTACTAGTTAGCAGAAATCACTAACCATTTCCAATTCTAAACCACCTCCAAGCGCAAGTCCTCCTATAGCGTCAATTGTTGGCTTTGGGCATCTGCATGGACGAACCACCATGATCAATCAATGATAAGCTAAGATTCAAAATAGAAAATTTGAACTCCTACCATCTAGTAAGGTTTCATGCGAAACAACAACTTCGTTAGTTGGAGTCTGATCTTACTTCGTCAGCGTTCCGACAATAAACCCAAGTCATCTATAGTCTATTAGTCAAGTCCAATGAATTACTTATATTAGTTTCAGACGAAATAAACCAAAGGTACTGGCATTTAAAAATCAAAACACAAACCTTGATCCTTGTACTTCTGATACTATTGAGCAAGCTCTGTGTAGTTTGAGTTAGTCAATCCACTACAAAAAAATTATTCAAAACCAAATTAAGCAATCAAAATTATTGGCAGCACTATTCAATATATTTCAGCATACATTGACCATAAATGAACCAAGAATCATATAGAGGCATATCATCGTGTAAGCTTACATCAGATGACTTGTGTAACTGAGAGTTACACATGCATATAACATGTGTAATTAAGAGATACACATGCATCTGACTTGTGTAACTTTCAGTTACACATGCATATGACTAGTGTAACTAGGAGTTACACCTGCATATGGCTAGTAGTAATGGATGGATGGATAAATTCAATTAAATATGAGATGATGATCAGGTTTGTAAACTGATTAATCAAATGAACAAAGGCTGAACATAGGCATACCTAACTTCACCCAGCAAGCAGCTCCTTTCTTCACCCAGCAAGCAGCCACTTGAATATCATGATACAATGACCTTTTAGCCGAGGTAAGGAACACAAATGAAGGACCGACCATAACCTATGTACAAAAAACATTCCCAACTACATTTAAATACTTCTAATCCATAGAAATATCAAATGTAATAGCGTATTCACAACATTTATCAACGCATCCACTCACCATATGGATGCAATTTCAGCACCGTTAGTATGTCAACAATCTTCTTCACTTGGTCCTCAGTTCCATTCTGAAATTCCATAATTACTCAATTATGAATTCCACTTCCTAGTCCTCATTTCATCATTTCAGCGCAAACTCAATTCCAGAAGACCATCCTACAAAAATACCACAAATAAGCAGTCAATCTAATTGAGTTATTGGCAACCTGAAGAAAACAAAAATCAATAAGCTTTTATGAGATTAAAAAGAACAATACACACAACAATGTATAACCAGTTTTACATGCACTTGACTTGTGTAAATAGGAGTTACACATGTATATGATTAGTGTAACTAGGAGTTACAGAGCATATGAATAGTGTAACTGAGAGTTACACATGCAATTCGGATGTGTAGACGAAAGTTACACATGTAATTAGGATGTGTAGACGAAAGTTACACATGTTGTGCATAATCATCAAAATGAGAAACTCAATCACATTGAAATATTAATCAAATTCTGAACAAAAGAACAATAAACTCAAATCATAAAGTATATACAATTTCAATATGATACATTCAAACCATAAAAAAACTCAAAGAAACTTATCTTATTTCACTGATTTTCTATTGGAATAGTTGTTGAAGTTTCTTAGATTCAACTGTATGATACCTCATCTTTATAAACTGAAACGAGCATCATTTCAAAGGTTTGTAACACTAAAAAAATTGAAATCAAACAAAAAATTGGATCAAAATTCAGAAAAACTTACTTTTGAGTCTGAATAATATTACACGGGTAATAGATCATTTGAACCACAGATCCTTCACGAACATCACCATTAAACACTTTCTCATCCAACTGAGTTGCTGACACAACATATTGAACCTGCACAGCAAGTAAATCTTACGGTTTAAAACATCAATACATACATGAGAAACAACAAAAAGAAGAAGAAATCCCAACTATACAGAACTTAGAGGAGATGAAATAATAACTAATTGAAGAAGACTTTTGAGTTGAATAGAGAGTGAGAAGAGTTGACGAAGCCTTTAATTTCATATTCAAAATCACAATCGAAACAGTATTTGATTGATTCGAATTCATATATTATTTGATGCTCAACAATTAAATCTATTGAATCAAATTGATTCAAATCTCTAAATAACCACATCAAAACCAAGATAATTTACCATCGTTTTTCCAGATCTAAAAGAGCAGATGAAAAATGAAATCAGTGAAAGAAAAATAAATCTAGACAAATCTTATCTATAGGTCGTTTTGATTATGTGGATGAATCTTCAGATGCAGTTGATCTTCTTGGTTAACAATCGGATCAAATAAATCTTCTTCATCTTCCGTATGATCTCTCTTTATCAGATGCAAATGATCTTCATAACAACTGAGATTACAGAGGAATCGATGGAGAAGATGCGAAACTGTGAAAGAAAACCATAAAACTTCTTAATCGTTGTTGCAGTAGGAGAAGATGAAAATGAATCTCAGAAAAACCCTAGATTTGTTTTTCTCTACAACCGAGAGAGATAAAGATGAGAGAGAAATAAAATGGAAAAATGAAAATATCTTTTGATATTCCTCTTGTATTTATGGTAAAGGGTAGTTTTGTCAACATTAAAACTCATAATAATTAATTATAGGCCAGATCTGAAACAAATTTGATTTTTTGGGCCTAGTAATATCATTTTTCTAAAGTATGGAGTTGACAATGAAGGATCCATTTTGTGGGGCTTCTATATATTGAAACCATATAGTAGGGGGGTTCTAGTATTTTTCACCATCTGATTATGGCTACTGCTGCCACTGAAATTAGTAAATTGACTAGGTGACATAATGGTTACTTAAGGAGGACTGAGGACTAGGGCCACTGAAATTAGTAATTATGGTAATGGTTACATGATTCATTCACCTTGTTTTCACAAAACTAGGGTCTCGATTGTTGTTGCAAATGCACTTGGCTTTAGTTTGATCCAAATTTCATCGCATTTGGGATCCGACATGAAATAGAAACATTACCTGCATTAGGGAATGTTTATTTGTTTTGGTTTATTTTATGGGCAAGGGAATGTTTATTTGTTTATTTTCTCAAGTAATCTAGCTCCAGCCAAGCCACAACTACCAACAATTATCAGCAGTTTAAAGGTGGTTATGCTTCATTTGTTGTGGGCAGCTCTGTAATTTGAATTTTAAAATGGGGTGTTGGAATTCTTTCAAAGATGGAGATTGAGCAGTCGAATGTGTAAAATCCTCTTTGTGAACACCAAGATCACCTCTCACAATCAATATTCACAGTACTAATAAATCATAGTTACAATAATAAATGCATAGTAGAGTAACTAGACTGGGACGATAAGATATGCAGGTTTTTGGTTAATTAGCCATTGGATTTGAATTCTTGGGTCTAAAAGACAAGCAAAATATAAGCACCTTTCAAGTAACCAAGATTCCATAAGAGACTTTTGTAATAACCAAATGAGATATTTCATCCAATTTTTTATCGAGGAGTTTACAAGAATACCCTCTATTCTCGATCAGCAAAACAAACAGAGGGATTTAGTCGGCTCTCCCTTATTCCAATAACCTCTTCTCTCTAAAGATTGTTCATAGACACTGTTAGTGAGCAGGAGAAAGACACCATCAGTTTTCTGGTTAGTATTTTTGTTTATATCAGTAAACAATATAAAGGTGATCTATGTGTTTGATTTGTTTGATTCTTTTTTTAAACTTTTTTTTTTTGTTGTTGTTGTGATGTTAATTGGGTAAAGTTCGATTTTTGTTTCTGGGTCTAGTATTTGGTGTATGAATCGAAAACGAAAATCAAATTGGTATGGATTGAAATTGAAATATGAAAGTGGTATGGATTGATCTTAACTCTTAAGAACAATTTCCCCAGTTCCAATTTTAGTTCATACCAATTTTGATTTTAAATTTTATTCTTTGAGGGTGTTTGTTGGGTAGTGGTGGTGGTGGAGGAGGGGGCGGTGGTGGTGGTGGCAGTGACGAGATGAATGAACAAGAAGTCGTAAGTTGTTTGTGATTGAGATGAAGTACTTAACAAAAAACCAACCACCTCTCTCATAGAAAACAAGTCAAGCAAATGGACAATTGTTGTTAAATTGCATGGTGAATGGCAACAAATTTATAACTGCTTAGAATTTTTGAGGATTGGGTTTGTTTACTAATATAAATTTATAGGAAGGAAAAAGTATAAGATTGGCTACAAGTGCAGCACCACAACCTGGTCCACGCCTACAAGATGTTTGATAAAAAGCATAAAAAAATAGAAAAGGGGTAAAGGTGCATAAACTACAATTATTTTAGTAAATCGCTCCTTCTATCATGTTGTTTAGTTCATTCGCCTCTTCAGTGGTTTGATATTTATTTCTGCTGATATTTTTTGATTAATAATAAGTCTTCTTTGTGGAAATTAGGCTACTGCTTGTATGTTGGATGGTTGTGTATGAAGCCTGAAAGATACTATCACCATAGGCAAGATATGAAGATTATTGTGTATGAACTGAGGTTGGTATACACTTTTGGTCTTACTTAGAGATTCTATGAGTGGTGACTGTAAATCGTAAAATAAAAGCAAATGTATGTATGCATGTGTTTTCAGATCTACGTTGATATTGTGTTGCACAATAGTGATACTGATAGTTTTTCAAGTTTGGCTTACTATTGATTTAATTTTGTTTCCACATGAGAATAATTTTCTAATGAATGATACCGCATGTGGTGAAGGAAAAGGAGTTGAGTGAATTTGGTTGAGATGATATAACTAAGTTGCAAGTCCTAGGTTTTACTAGGACGAAATACACAAGATGCACCTGAGTGCATAATGTATATTCTGACAGAAAAATATATTTTGGTCAAGTTGCACCTGAGTGCATAATGTATATTTCTTTGATTTTTTATTTTCCTTTTATTTTTGTTTTTTGTTTTTGGTTAGATGTTTTTATTAGTAAATGTGATAATAATGGATTTATTGCTCGAGATCATGAGCTAATAATTTTGGTTGTGTATAATGTATCCTAGTTGATTACTAGGATAAACCTTGATTTATCTACGAAGTACACAAGATGCACCTGAGTGCATAATGTATAATTGTGACAAGAAATATGTTTTGGCTGGTTGCACCCGAGTGCATATTGTATATTTTTTTGATTCTTATAGGAAAAATGTTTTGGCCAGGTTGCACCTGGGTGCATAACGCACATCCCAATAGAAAATAAATTTTGGTCAGGTTGCACCTAGGTGCATAATGCATATTTGGGGGAACTTATTTCTAGCCCATTTTTTTTTGTTTATGAGTAGCCCATCATTAAGATTCATAATATGTGAAACCCAAATAAATACTAGTTTACTAAATTAACCTTATATCATATTAACTAATTTATTATCTGTTTTGTTTTTTGTTTCTAACTAACAAAAAAAAAACGTTGAGAAACTAACAAAAATATCAAAAATCGGAATCTAAAATTATTCCTAAATTAACTCCAACGTTCATTACGCCTTGTGATTTAATTGTTTGACTTTTTCCTAAAAAAAACTCATTAATTAATTCCTTAAAATTCTCATCCGTTTTAATTATTCTCATATGTATTATATGGATCATGTCCTTTCCTCATCCCAAGGTGTGCAACAAGGTGACCCTTTAGGGCCTCTGTTGTTTGCTCTCACTCTTCACCCCTTGGTTAGGAGTATTGCGACGCAATGTGAGCTTGAAATGTAAGCTTGGTACCTTGATGATGGTACCTTAATAGGCGATACCTTGATGGTTGCAAAGGCTTTGAAGATTATTCAAGATGAAGGGGTTTCAAGAGGTTTGCATTTGAATGTGGCGAAGACTGAGTTGTTTTGGTCGTCTCCTGATCCCAGAGCTATGGCTACTGGCGTTTTTCCTCCTAATATTAGTAGGCCTTCTAAAGGAGTGAAACTTCTGGGTGGACCGGTCAGTCTTGATGCTCAATTCAACAAGGATTTGTTGGTTAGTAGAGTGTGCAAGAATATGGCTCTTATTGATGCCGTAGAGAAGCTAGAAGACCCTCAAGGTGAATTGTTATTGTTTAGAAATTGCACAGGTGTTTCGAGGCTTTACTTCGCTTTACGTACCACCAGGCCAGAATTTTTGGTAGAGGCTCAAGACTTTTTCGACACGCGGTTGTTTCAATTTCTGAGACACATCATCACAGAGGACGGACCTGGATATGGACTTCTTCAACAGAGATTATCTACTTTGCCGTTCAAGCATGGTGGCATGGGGGTTTACACTTTACAAGACACCCAATATTATTGTTATCTTGCCTCTTGTTTGCAGACCCTGGATTTACAATCTGTCATTTTGAGGGATACTGGTATCAGTGGCTGTAGTTTTTCCCTTCAGCAAGCTATGGACTCCTTCAACTCTCTGTGTGGGATTGCTCCTCCTGTATGCATTAGTAGTTTTGCCACCCATTCTATGAACTCCTTGGCAACTATCTACTTTGATGCTATTAAGAAGGACATTCCCTCCAATTATGTTATGACAGAGCGTGATTCGGTGTTATGGCAATGTAATCAAACAAAACACGCATGGGATTTTTTGATGGCAATCCCAATTGTGGGACTCAATCAACATATTGGATCCAGGCAATTCAGTGCAGTGCTCAAGTATAGATTTGGGATCCCTCTCTTCTAGTTGGATGGCGCCTGCCCCTTCTGCAAAAGGGATATGGATCCTTTTGGAGATCATGCCTTGCATTGTGCGAATGAAGTGGGCCTAAAGTTTAGACACGATTTGGTGCGTGATACCATTGCTGACATGTGTTATCGAGCGGGTGTTCTGGCTAGGAAAGAGGTTGATTTGGGTCTCCTTTCAAACAACGGCACTGCTCTGAGACCAGCTGACATTCTCGTGTTGAACTGGGAGAACGGGCGTGACATGTGTTTTGATGTAACCGGAGTTTCACCCTTCACTGGAGGTGGAGTTCGCACCTTTTCGCCGGGGATTGCTATCAAGAATGTTGTTTCTAGGAAGAATGCCAAGTACTTGGAGAAGTGTACAACACAAGGTTATAGTTTTGGGACACTTGCTTTCACCACCTTAGGAGATCTCGGAGATGATACCACGGTTTTTCTGAAGCGCTTACGTAGCTGCATTGCTAGTTATGATGCCAATGTACGTGTAGGAGATTTTGTCTTTCATAGATTAGGAGTGGTGATTCAAAAAGGGGTTGGAGCTCAGCTTGTTGCTCGGCTTCCGACAAATTTTTTACCAGATGATGATCCATCTGATTTGTAACCCAAAATAAATTATTTCAGAATGATTTCTAGAAACAAAATATTAAGATATAAAAAGTGTAATTAGAGTTCACATTAAGTTGAACGTAATTAGGGCTTAAATTAGCTCCTCTAAATTCTCCTTAAAAATATTTTCTTACTTCTTTTGTGTTTATCACGCCCGTTTGAATGTGAAAAATCTGTATTGCACAATTTAATGAGAATTGCATGGTGAATGCGAAAAATCCTAATTTTCACAATATAGAGATAATGACGATTTTTACTTGTTGGAACCATTGTTTGTGAAAATCCAAATTATCAAAAATTTCGGTTGTCAAATTTTTGTGATAATTACTAATTTTCATTCTTTATAATCCGTTAAGTTTGTGAAAATCACAATTATTAGATGTTGCATTTTGTTAAAATGACAATTATCCTCAACTTCTGAAAATGAAAATGATAATAGGAATATTCAGATGTTGCATTTTGTGAATAAGACAATTATCATCAACTTCTGAAAATTGATAATCGCAATTATGTGATAATCGGAATTTTCAGAAGTTGCATTTTGTGAAAATGACAATTATCATCAACTTCTGAAAATAGATACTCGCAATTATCACCGCTTATTGAAAATTCTAGTTTTCACAATATATGGATAATCTTATGACAGAATCAATTGCGTTTGTAAAACATGAAATTATCACCTGCTTGTTCAAAATTCTATTTTTCAAATTTAGTGATACTTTTAATTTTCCAACGTGTTTTCGCAAGCTATAGACAAAAACAGTGCCGCCATATTTACTTTAGATCGTCAAGCAAATTAGAAAATAAAATTAGAAATTCCCATAAAAATTAGAAAATAGAGTGTTCATCACCGATTTATAGGATTATTGATACAAGTACAACAAGCCCACTAATATAACTTTAAGCTCAAAAAAACAAGATGATCCCACACGTGGACTATATGAATCCATGAAGGATCGAACTGAGTATGGGATGACGGTGTACATTGGTGATGTAGTTATATATAATGGTGGTAGTAGTGCACATCGACCGCATAAAAATGTTCTGTGAATATTAATCCTAATAACACTAACAAATGAAAGGTACTGGAAAAGAAAGAAATGAAAACAGGAGGAAGAAGAAGAGAACACTTTAGGTATGAAAAAAGTCAATTGAGGGGAAATAATAATGAGAAATTTTATTGAAGATAATAATCATACCGGCTGGAATTAATGGTAAATATTTTTTTACCACAAAAGACGCCCACCACCCTCAAAAAACGCTAATTACTAACGTGTTAGACGTATAAAAATGGAATTATTGGTATTATTATTTATCGTTAAAAATGCATAATCTATAAAGGTTAATTTAGTCCTAACGAAAATGTGAAAATCTAAATCCAATCTAATACTAATAATCTTAACCGTATATCTAGTATTTTGGGCCACACATATATGTAATCTTAATGATGGGTTCTTAAAGAAAGAGGAACCAAATTTGGGTTCCTCGGAAATTTCCACTATTTTTATATGAAATAAATTTTGGCCAAGTTGCACATGGGTGCATCATGTATTCTTGGCCTGGTGTGAAATTAATTTTTTTTTTCATAATTTTATATCAACAATGGATCTTGTTTTGTAGAGAATTTCGAGCCCTTTCCAAAAATATAAATTTTATTAAAATCTAACTTATAGTTTGAAAGTTAAGACCTTTCTCGTGGTTATTTTCAATTGGAGAGAGAAAATATAAATAAGAGAGAGAAAAGGATAAGAACAAGAATAAAGTTTAAAGCAAAAGATATATATGACTAATATTTCCTATGTCTTTTTCACCCATACCTATATTTTACAAGTCCATTACTCCCATACTTTATGGGTTTTGGTCATATGACCCATTTTCCGTAAAGATATGATCACACCCATATCTTCGTTAGGAATAGAGGAGCTACAAGGACAAACAAACATAATCAAAGTGCAAGAATGTAAAGGACATGATGATTTACATGGTTCAGTACTGAGAGGTTTTCACTATGAGCTTAACATAATTACAAAGTTTTAGTCGGATGACTTTAACTGAGCAGATTACATGGTTGTTACTCACTCTTAATATTTACTTTCTCTCTCCTAGACTACTTCTTCTTTTTTAAAATTGCTAATCCTTTTTTCCTTGGGTGGAGTTAAGTATTTATAGGATCTTCATGTGGGTCCCTCGCTACAGTTGGTATCCGCTTTCTTGTTTTGAGTGTCCTTTACCGTTGGCGTATGTCGTGATTTCCCGATGATGCCTCAGCGGTCTTATCTTGCCTCATCGGGTCATCTCTAATTCAACCATTCATATTATGCCACATAGAGACTAGTCGAAGATGCCCCAGCGGTCTCACCCGGCCTCATCGGGTCACCTTTATCCTATTCATTCATGTTCTTCTACGTGTTGCCTTTTTCGTCACATTTAATGCTGGTAGTTGGATTATCCCACGCCTAGACAATTGTTAGGCCGGTTCCTATGGGGGGTGGCTAACCCACCCATTTGCCATGCCAGCTGGCCTAGCAAACTCGCCACGCCACTATGGGAAACCTGATAAGCGATCAAGTCTCTACCGTTCGGTTGATTTTGAATCTCCAATGGCTCTTTCTCCACCGCTATAAAAATGTGACATTCCAAACACAAAAATTACCCCAAATTTTTTACATAAAAAATTTCTATCTTTTCTTTCTATGGCAAAATTTGAATCCCAACTTGACTTGGCTACCCAACTTGATTTTTCCGGAGTAGTGCTTGAAGCCGCCGTTGGTAAGATATGTGATGGTTACAAAGAAATAGGTAAAAACCAAAGAAGTCTACAAGTTTTGGATATTAACCAAATAAAACTTCCAACTGAGAAAAGACATAGGAAAATTCAAGGCAAGGAAGAAGATAAACAAAGGAGACTCCGTTCATGAGCGCATTGATTGGAAGTTTGGTGAAATAAAGAAGATAAACAAGATGAAGAACATTGTCCCAAATTTTTATTTTTAAAGTCTTTATAGTAAGTTATGTCTAGTTCTTATTATTATCTAGATTAAAGAAAGAGGCACTAATGTAAACTAGATGACCGCTGCCACGGTGGGACGGCCGACCGAAAAACGAACATAAGTCATTTTTTGCACACAAGGCTTTTTTTTTTGTTATCAAAACATTTATATACAAAGATCTATCACACTTGATTTATTTTTATTTTTATTTCGAAAAAAAACTACTCATCTATGAGGAAGTTACCCGTGGACAGAAGGAAATTGGATTCATTAGTTAAATCAGCCTGAACTATGGATTGGTGCACAGTTTTATCATTTTTTTATTCTATCGTGTGATGTGTTCAATACTCGTTTTAGTTGGATATACGTAATTTAGTTTTGTGATGTCAAGTTAACTGACAGCCCATTAGCCAAGCCGAGTATAAGTCCAAATCCTTCTCTGGGTCAAACCGGGTCAGGTGAGTCAGACGGAATCACTCGGTTAACTCGCTTCAATAGTCGGTTCTACAAAACTGGCACCAGCATGACCACCATCTAAACACCGGTCTCTCCAAATGCAGCACTGTACCCTTTCTTGCAAGTGCAACACCACCATTTCTTCCATTTCTCTGGCAATTTAGCTCAATACCACAAAGCAGCAACTCCATTACCACCAACCAGTTCCATGGCACAACTAATCCTTGCCTACAAATCAACTCAACATATGTTTTCCTCTGCAATCTTATAAACTCAGTAGCACACATTTATTCCAGCCTTCTTGTATTCAATCATAACATACATATATAGAACCACACATTCGATCCTTCATACATTTCTCTACCCCTTCAGTCCATTATCAACAGTTGTAGTTCATGCCAATTCTCTCTGCGACTCAGCTCATACACACAGTTCATCACCACCATTTCAGCTTCTCAACTCCACAAACCACCAACATAAAACTGCTTGAGCCATTCTCAGCAAACCAACATATACACGCTGCAAACAACCATTACCTTTTCCAATTGCAGCTCTATCCTCTCAGCACCAGAACTGACAATTCAGCACTAACATTCCCTGTAACTTTAAACCAAATCTCATGCACTAAGCTCCAATCTCATAGACTAACTGCAATCTCAGTACCATCTTCACTTGATCCATCTTCTTCTCAATAGCAGTCCATAAATTCCACCAGTACTCGGGAGCAATCACCAGTTCCTCCCAAAACAGCATATTTGAACATCAACAACTCTATCTTCTCTTGTTTCCTCTGGCAATTTAAGCTGCTAATCAAAAACACCACCTACTCAACCAATCCAGCCAACACACAGTACTCACTTCTCCTTCACAGCAGATTGCAAAATTCTCCATTCCCTGCAAATTGGTCTCAATCATCAATTTGTCACCAACCCATCTCTGTTAATGCGTTCTTGCCTTCATCTGCAATACCCATTATCTTATCAGCAGCATCACAATTTCCTGGTGTTTTGAACTCTTCCCATCCGACAACAACCATCAGTTCAATTTCATACCTTGATTTCAAACTCAAAACCCCTCTCTGCAATCAAACCCTCAATTCCATACCAGACTGAACCCATCTTTCTCTGCCAGACATCACCATAAACTCCTCCAGCACACACAAGTTCTTCTCGGATTCAATATCAAGTTCAAATTCTTTTATTCCGTCAATCACCAGACAACAACACATCTTCTTCTCCATCTCAGATTCATTAGTCATCAACAGTGAGGACCACCATTTTTTTTGCTGCTGAGGTTCTACCAAATCCTCAGCAATTCAAATTGAGACTAATAGGGTTTGTCAGACTCAAATTAAAATGGAGAAACTAATAGGGTTTGTCAGACTCAAATTCAAATGAGGCCTAATGTAAAAATGTAAAAGTTAAACCAAATTATCATATGCGACCCATTAATCTTACCTCAGACTGTTCTTCAATCATAATTTTTTTACCGAACTCTGAAGTTTGCAATCTTCGATTAGAAAAAAATAAATTGGGATCTCTCTGTAAAGTAATCAACGTGGAAGTAATTCAATGAATTCACCCAATCTTCGATTAGAAAGCATAGGACGAACTTGGTGATGGTGGTGGTTCAATCAATTTACCCAATTTTGAATTTAGGGTTACAAGTTAGAGAAGATTGACTATTCAATCAACCAAATCCGAACTTTGTACCCTAAAGTCTAAATTGAGTAAAGATTAATAGAGATTTAGGGTGTGAAATTGATGAAGAAGAAAGGATCGAGAGAGATTTCTGCTGCTGTTCGTTTGGTAGAAAGAATAGAAAAGATTAAAGATAAGAAGAAGAAGAAAAAGAAAAAGGGAAGAAACCGGGACCTCTAAAACTATTCCCGTGTTTTTGTTTTTTTTCATTTGACAAAAATGTCCTCAATATTCTAATTATTTACTCTTGTTTAAAGAAGGAAAAACATCAAGGAGGGGCAATGAGGTCCTTTCATCGTTGAACCAAATTCAATTTTTTTTTGTAAAATTGGAAAAAAATGTCACGCTTCACATTGACATGAAGTCACCATATATAGGGTCCTCCCTCGCTTCGCTCGGTCGGCCCAATTATCTAGATTAATGAAAGAGGCACTAGTTTATATTAATATCTTAAAATTAAAGGTTGATAATAACTTTAAATCTTGAATACATCTAAATGCATCATACAAATGAAAGATGCATCATGCAAGTGCTATTCTAAATGCATCATATTTGGGCAACACCCTCAAGATAAGGTAACAACTATCAAAATGAAAATATTTTCCCACTCTTTTACGCCATTCAACCCGAAACATTTGCTCCACATCAAATTCGTTTTGACCATTTACTCGGTTTCGATTGCCTTCAATAAGCGCAGCAACACACAAGATCACATCCTTGTTGATTACTCCAAAGCGATGACACAAATAATTTGCATTTCGATTATTGAGGTTCAATGTTTCAACTTGAAATCTCTGAAATATGTCTTGACATAAAGTATCTCATTGTTGGTGTGCACCATTGACTATATCTTCTATAACAAGAACATAATTCCTACAAATGGATTCATCTTCAGCTAAGCTAAATTTACGAGGTCGAACTGACATTTATATTGGATTTGTGGAGTGAAAGAATGAAGATTGAAGTTATGGTGTGAGTTGAAATGATATTGGATATTGTATTTATATGGTGATGAATTGGTGATCATTGGATGAGAAGCACTGGACGGTCGAGCTTACACCGCCGACGGTTCAGTTTCGACCGGTCGGTTTGTATTACACCGAGCGGTCGAGACTAGACCACTCGGTAGTGACTCGACCAGGCCTGGCAAAGTGGAAAATTTGCCACTTTGCCAGACCTGCTTTCCAGTTAGCCAGCTCCATAGTTGATAGGTGTCTAAAACACCTTAATATTTAACTATTGTTTATGCTTTCTTTGTTAAGTTTTCTTGTAAAATTTGTATCTTATGTTTGCTTTTGAGTGTTTAGGTACTTTGGAGTCATTTGGAACAAAAGAAGAAGAAACGTCGCTTAAAAGGGCAAAAGTGTTGGAGGTAGATTATTTCTCATTATTTGCTTTTGTTTCTTAATCTCTGTCTTAAAAATATGTAGGCTTGTGATGCAAATTCTGTCTGAAAAGCATGAAACTTTAATGATGAAGAGACATTGAAGAGAAGAATTGGACTTGAGAAGTAAAAGATGGCTACCGTTGGTGAAAGAATTCAAAGAGGAAGAAAGCGTTCATTTGGAGCGAAAAGGAGCAAAAAGACCAATTCACAGGCGAGCGAAGATAGCTACGGTTGAGCAAGAAAGGGAATAGGCATGTCAGTTCTCTGGAACCGACAAGAAATTCTTCATCTGGGGACCCCTTATCTACCTCACAAAGTTGGCTAGATCCATTTTTTATTCCTACAGTGACCCTAAAAATCAGAGAAATCATTTCTCTTATCATTAGCTGTATTTCCTATATCACCTGAAATTGAGAGAGAAGAGATGGCGGCACCAGTGGTATTCAGGGAAAGATTGAGAAGAGGTTATATTTCTGAATCTGAGGAGGAAATGGTGGTTTCAATGGGGTCTTAGCTGAATTTCAAGGAGGAGATTAGGATGTTGTTTCCAGAAGTACAAGATCTGTTTTACTGAGAACCAATTAATGGGCTTAAGTAAATAGAAGATTTGGTAGAACAAATAAATGATTCTGAGTTGATTTGGAGATACTGGTGGTGCTATTATGCGATGGGTATGCTTCCAATTTATAGTTTGGATTTTGGATCTGAGATGAGTAGTAATCACGGGTCTCTGTAGAAATGGGAGAAGGAATTTGTTCTGCTGAGTTTCATGAAGATAGAGATCGAGAGAAGTTTTGGCTTGATTTAATAATGGAGGAATAATTGATGATAGGGTTTTATGAGATGAAAATGGGTTCAATTCTGGTGATGTTGGTGGTTGAATTTGAGAAGCTAGGGTTTTGCTGGTCATGTAACTGAAGCAGTGTTGGTTTAACTGAAGCTGTAGTGTGAAGGATGGAGTATGTAGATTGTGATATTTAAGGGATCTGATGCTATTTTGAAGATGGGTTTTGCTCAAACATCGAGTTCTAAGTGGGGTAGAAGAAGATTCAACTGGAGTTTGTAATGGCTGAAGAATGGTTTAAATCTGTAGATGTCTATGAAGGTGGATGAAAGGTTTAATTGCAGGTGGTGGATGTAGCTCAAGTTACAGGATATTGATTCATGGGTTTGAGCTAGGTGTTGGTCAAGGAACTTAGTCATAATGCTGGTGACTGCAATTGATGTTGGTTGTTGTTGTCAGTGGAGAAGTATGAGAATGGTGATGAGTGGTTCTCTATGAAGAATGTCTTGAGTTGATGCTGGGGAATGATTTGATGGAAATGTGCAGTGAGAATAGAAGTTGAAACTGAGTTTCAGGGGTTAGAATGGATGTTGATTGAGTGGTTTTATTTGGAACAGGCGTATGAAACTGAGACATACAACGCTGATAATGAAGAAAGCTGTTGTTGCTGCTAACGTTGGCTATAGAGAAGTCCTGTGGCAGGTTTTTGCACTGCTGTTGCTACATATGGAATGGTTCTGGCGGTATTTGCAGTTGTACAGGTCATGGTGATGGCAGAGACTGAAGAAGGATTGTGCTGCATCGTTTTCGTGTTTCTCAGCAAGAGATGGAAGTGTATGAGATGAAGGCTGAGTGCCAACTGTGACTTTGGCGTGAACTGAAACTGGTTTTGCAATGTGTGTATGAATGAATGAGTATTAATCGATAGATGTATGCTTATTAGGTTGGAGGAAATGGAGCTATGCTACCAGTTTGGTCGAGATTTGAGTTGAACTGAAATGGGTTGTAGGTTTGAGGCAGCAGTGAAGTTGTTGGTGGTGATACTTAACTGCAGGAAGGTGCAGGCTTGAGATAATGGGTGTGACAATGGAGTTGAATTGAGGCTAGAAGTTGAGTTACAAGGAATTGGAGATGGAGTACTTTAGCCTGTGGTGTGTTTGTTTGGTCTGAAATAGAAGAATGTGTAGATGCAGCTCTGCACAAATGGAGTTAATTGCAGTTGCATAATGGATTTTGACAATACAGCTGAGAATGGTGGTGTTAGCTTGACAGGAAATAAGGGTTAAGTGGAGACTCGAGGCTAGGCTGAGATGCAATGGGTTTCTGGTGAGACTATGAAGTTGCAAGTGCAGTGATTGCTGGTAAAGATGCAGATGCAGATGTGTTGCTGCTGCCAGTTAGAGAAGAAGCTGTGGAGGTGGTGTTGGAATGGAGTACGAGGTGTCTGTCATGGGCTCATTGCAGCTGAGATATATAACAAGTGAAGATTTTGGTGCTCGTACAAGATGCTAGGGTTTTGGATTGAGATTGCAGTGGCTGTATTTCAAAGGATGGTGTTGTGGAGTTGTGAACTGAGTTGGATGTGCAGGCGTTATAGCATTGCAGCTGGAGTAGGTAAGAAGTGATGTTGTGAAGAGCCAAGAAGAATCAACAGTGGGTTGCAGTGGATTTGTGTTTGTAGAGGATTGTTTGGAGTTGAATCCAAGTTGCAGGTGTCTTTGTGCCTCGACTGAAGCTGTAGAGAAGGAATTGAAGCAGCAGTGATGGATTGTAGGCTAGGCGATTGTGGTTGCTTGTGCTTGAGTGCATCACCATCTCGGCACATCACAAGTGTTGGCCTTATAAAATGGCTTTGGCCTAGAGCCAAGTCAGATGACTAGCAATGACTCAGCTGAGTTAGACTATGACTCAGATCTGACTAGAGTGATTTGACACAACTGAGTTGACCTACTTGACTCAGGTGATCGGCGGCATACTTCGTGTGACCGATAGTAATTTTCTGGTCGGATTCCGGCCAACTTCCGGCTATGAACCAAGTTTTCCTGCGACCACTTTTTGGCAAGAATTTTATTGGGTTATTTCTATACATAGTTTTATGGGCTTGGTAGACTTTTTGGTGATGGACTTTGAAGACTAGACCTAATTTTAGAAGTTGGAGAAGAGCTACAAAAGAAAAAAGTTCTACTTCTTTTTGGGATATCACGTATTTTTCTACTTGGAGCATTTGGAGAGAACTACTGCTAGGGTTTGCTTTTCGTTATTTTTCATCTTCTTTATTATTGATTATGATGAACTCCATTAATATGAGTAACTGAATACAATTATTGGTTATGGGATAAAGTTGATTTCATCAAACATGCTATTTGATTCTATGAATTAGTTTTGTCTCAATTCTATCGTTTATGATTCACTGTTTTTATTATCATATGATTTGAATGCTAGTTTGGTTGAGTCCGGAATCAATTGGATTTGTTTTCATCTCTATAGCTATATTAGAGTTTTCAATACGTAAAAGTTGTTATCTCTGATTTCTAGTAGCATCTTGTGGTTATTACTTGTAGTGATACATCTTTTTAATCGCATATGAATCATAACCTTTGTTAAAACGAATTAGTGCTTTTACATGTTTGTTTGCATTGATTAGTCTTATTTCATAGAACTTATTGCTCTTAGGGAGTTAAACTTAATTGTGCTTTTACACTTTAGGTTGTTTTCTAAGTAGATTTCACAATATCATCTTTTAATGTTGTTTGTGATAAAATCGGGAAATAAACGAATACTCTTGCGATCAAGATATCCTAGGACTTTTGATAATTGCGAGATTAAATTACCAATTCTAGTCATTGATGAAGATACATGTTTGTGAATGATACTATCCCGTGACCAATATCTTCTCTCTATTGATTATTCCAATTATTTGCTTTGCTTTATTTTATTTTATTACTTTGCTAAAACAACAAAAAATCCCCCCCTTGGTTACCTTAGAAACTGAAAATCGCATAACAACAATTGCCTCTTTGTGGATACGAACTCTTTCTTATCACATATTATATTTATATCTAGTTGAGTGAGAAAGTGAATTATTTTTGACGCATACGACAGCGATCAAATTTTGGCGCCGTTGCCGGGGAGGCAGCGATTGTCATTTGTTTTTGGTTTCTTATTTTATTTTTTATTTTTTTTTAGTTTTGTTTTTGTTTTATTTTCTGGTTTTTAACCTTGTTTTGAGAATCGTGTTTCAGGTACTTATTTCTTATGGATGGAGCATATTGGAACAATGGATACGGTTTCCAACAACCTCAACAACATGACAACTGCCCACCATCTATGAGATACAATCAAAACCAATTTATTGGCTATGATGCATATCCTAGACAACCTTACGGTGACTTTTGTACATACCCACAACAACCTTGTAGTGGGTATGTAAGTCAAGCACCAAGGTGGGATAATTCTACTTCTAATTGGCTTCATTCGAGTTGTATGCAGATTTTGAATGGATTACAAGACATGCAACAAAGACTAGACCAACTTGACCCTAATAGAGAGAACGTCGCACAAACCAATTTTTGCAACACTTTTTCTTACCCGACTTCAGATCGTAGTTAAGATCATTCACCCTTTCAAAGTGAAGAGTCATGGGAAAGAGAACCTATTGTAGCCAACGGTGGTAAGCGTGTGAATGTCAGGAAACTTGCACAAAAATTATACAAGTTGGAAGATGATGGAGCCTCAGAAGAGCTTGTCGATGAAATTAGTAGGACCATTCGTATGGAACTTAAAACGACGTCGTGATAAAGGATGGGAAATAGACGACGATTCTTATTACGGTGAGTCTGAAAATGAAGACGACGATGATTGTGTTCAAAAGGACCAACCTTTGGAGATATTTGATGACATTAGTGTAGTTGACTCAACTCTTGATATTTATAATGATCAACCACATATTCAAAAGGTACATGAGTATGATGAAACTAGTGTTTTACAGAACTTTGGAACAAGGTTTGAGTCTAATGAAGAGGAGTATGTTGAGAATGAGACCGTTATGACCAATATTGTGGAAGACCCAATTGAGCTTGCAAAGGATTGTAATAATGATGTTGATGTCGATACTTTGGTTAAGGCAGAAACGCACGAAAAATGGTTGTAAGGTTTGATAGAGGACCATGATATACAAGAGGTGAATAATTCACTTGAGTGTTTCAAGGATGAAGAGGATTCCGTAATACAAGAGATTGTGAAAGGTTTGTCTAATCCTTTGCATATTAAGTATTCACCTTTACCTCTTATTGGTTTGAATGTATGTGCTTCGCAAATATTGTTGAATGACTTTGTTTCGCGATATCCTCCATTAGAGATACTTGATTCCCAAACTATACAGGTTATGGAACAAGAAACTGTGGAAGTTCCCGAATTCTAGGTTCTTTATCCATTTCCAAGTGTGGACAAGAATAAGTGTGGGGGAAACTTTTATCGGTTAATAGCTTCATTTATGTTATATATTACTAATATTTGTGTGAAGCTAGTATTTCCAAAACAGGTTCTATGGGAGGATCCCCAACTTTTCAGATTATTGGTGTATGGGGAATTCGTTTTACAAGTCGGGCTGACGACTTTAAACCAAGCGCTAAATGGGAGGCAACCCACTGGTTTTGTGTATCTATCTCTATCTTTTTATTTCATTGAGTCTTTTATCGTTATTTTCTTATTTTGGATATTTGCATATCAAAACTTCAACTTTTAGAGATTTTTGAACAATTTAGAATGAACACTAGCCTTTCTAAGTAGATGTAATTTTTTCTTGACGATGAGGTATATTGGCTGAGTTAAGATTAGATGCCAACTAAATAGCTTGTTTAGTGTTTATCCTCTATTGTTCAAAAGTATCTATAAGTTGGAGGATCAGTTCTATATTTTTATTTTCTTATTTTGTATATCATGTTAGGAATTTCCCACCTTGAACTTTACTTTGAATGACTAAATTTTACATTGATGACAATGTAAAGTTTAAGTGTGGGGGAGAATTTGTATGTTTGTATAGTTTGTTTGATGCTTTAGTAAATATATATATATATATATAGAAAAATAGAAAAACAAGAAAAAAAATTGCTTTATGAACTCCGAAATCTAGAAACTGGTGCCTTTAGGATGACACTACCAATATAAGTGGATGGAACCATCTTGATTGCAGGAGTTGAGGAGCCCATTAACTAAAAGGACAGACAGAGCTCAGGTGTTACAAATAATATGATAGTTGTTACCATGTCTCGGAATATCACCATATCACTTTCTGTTTTTATTTTCGCAAACTTTTTGTTTCTCTAAGTGATTTGTTATTACTGCTAGGATGAAATAGAGTGATTGAGTTACTAAAAAAAAAAAAGGAGTCCAGACCAATTAGACCAACCAGTGTATATATAAAAAAAAATGACACTTGGATAGCAATATGTGAGTCTTCTCCCTGTCTCCGTCGCCTAAACAAGCATGGAACGCAGAATCCCAGGGAATTACCATGTAATCTGCTGACAAGAAGCATGCGCTTGGATCCAAAAGATCTAATCATGTTGTCAAATAAAAAAAAAATAAATTTTTTTATCATTATTGTTTAATAAAATCGACTCCTGGTTCCCTTGTATATGCCAGTTGAGTTGATCTAGAATTAAGATTGTTGACCACTGGTTCCCTTGTATATGCCAGTTGTGTTGACACTAGAATTATAACCAGTATCTCAATCCAATAGGATGCATAGGTTCATCTTGGCGGTGACCTTCGGACAGATATGGGAAACACCGATCACTTGTCAACATTCGCAAACATCTACCTCTATATCCATCTTCTTAATATTTTCATTGTGATTGTGGTTAGTTAGATTCCGAGTATTGTGGTTTGTTCAACTTTCTAAGTAGAGCTTTATTTACTTATATATGAATTGAATTTGCATCAAGGTACCTCCTCCTGTAATCATTTTGGATTCGTTCATAGACTCTTCACAGGTAGTTGAAATTTGGAGTAAAAGGTTTTGTAGGTACACCTCTTGTAAACCTTAACGAGACTAAAACTCATCCACTAGGGACACCTAGGGGTTTAAAGGCTTGTTATTTATGCTAAGAGTAACCGTAGCCTCGATGAAACGGAGTTGTATGTATGTTTTAGAATTATTTTGTTTGATTTGCTCGAGGACTAGCAAAGTCTAAGTGTGGGGGAATTTGATAGGTGTCTAAAACACCTTAATATTTAACTATTGTTTATTCTTTCTTTGTTAAGTTTTCTTGTAAAATATGTACCTTATGTTTGCTTTTGAGTGTTTAGGTACTTTGGAGTCATTTGGAACAAAAGAAGAAGAAACGTCGCTTAAAAGGGCAAAAGTGTTGGAGGCATATTATTTCTCATTATTTGGTTTTATTTCTTCATCTCTGTCTCAAAATATATTTCGGCTTTAGTGATACAAATTCTGTCTGAAAAGCATGACAACTTTAGTGATGAAGAGACATTGAAGAGAAGAAGTGGACTTGAGAAGTAAAAGATGGCTACTGTTGGTGAAAGAATTCAAAGAAGAAGAAAGCGTTCATTTGGACCGAAAATGAGCAAAAAGACCAATTCACATGCGAGCGAAGCTAGCTACGGTTGAGCAAGAAAGAGAATAGTCATGTCAGTTCTCTGGAACCGACAAGAAATTCATCATCTGGGTACCCCTTATCTACTTCACAAGGGTGGCTATATCTATTTGTTATTCCTACAGTGACCCTAAAAATCAGAGAAATCATTTCTCTTATCATTAGCTGTATTTCCTATATCACCTGAAATTGAGAGAGAAGAGAGGGCGGCACCAGTGGTATTCAGGGAGAGATTGAGAAGAGGTTATATTTCTGAATCTGAGGAAATGGTTGTTTCGATGGGGTCTTAGCTGAATTTGAAGGAGGAGATTAGGATGTTGTTTCCAGAAGTCGAAGATCTGTTTTACTGAGAACTAATTAATGGGCTTAAGTAAATAGAAGATTTGGTAGAACAAAGAAATGATTCTGAGTTGATTTGGAGATGCTGGTGGTGTTATTATGCGATGGGTATGCTTTCGATTTATAGTTTGGATTTTGGATCCGAGTTGAGTAGTAATTCACGGGTCTCTGGAGAAATGGGAGAAGGAATTTGTTCTGCTGAGTTTCATGGAGATAAAGATCGAGAGAAGTTTTTGCTTGATTTAATAATGGAAGAATAATTGATGATAGGGTTTGATGAGATGAAGATGGGTTCAATTCTGGTGATGTTGGTGTTTGAATTTGAGAAGCTAGGGTTTTGCTGGTCATGTAACTGAAGCAGTGTTGGTTGAACTGAAGCTGTAGTGTGAAGGATGGAGTATGTAGATTGTGAGATTTAAGGGATCTGATGCTATTTTGAAGATGGGTTTTGCTCAAACATCGAGTTCTAAGTGGGGTAGAAGAAGATTCAGCTGGAGTTTGTAATGCCTGAAGAATGGTTGAAATCTGTAGATGTCTATGAAGGTGGATGGAAGGGTTAATTGCAGGTGGTGGATGTAGCTCAGGTTGCAGGATATTGATTCATGGGTTTGAGCTGGGTGTTGGTCAAGGAACCGAGTCATGATGCTGGTGACTGCAATTGATGTTGGTTGTTGTTGTCAGTGGAGAAGTTTGAGAATGGTGATGAGTGGTTCTCTATGAAGAATGTCTTGAGCTGTGATGAGTGCCAAATATTGCATATTTCTACATCTATTTATTGGCATTTAACTCATCTTTTGTACTCAGAAATCAGAATTATCCCAGATTCTGTATTTTCTTTGCTTTCAAGAATAAATATTTGTACTAATTAATTTGTGTTTTTAGGTAGTAAATAAAGCTCGGAGAAATTGAGGAGCCAAAAGAGCAGAAAATTGGAGGCGAGCGTCTATGGAGCAAAAGCCAAAGCCGCGCGCGCATCGGTTTGCAACCCAACAAGTAGCAACCCATCTACAAGACATGGGCCCAAGCTACCCACGACCCGGATCCGAGCCCGTTCCTCCTGAACCGTTGAGATCTCCATCTTATGCATCCTACGGTCGCTCCGCCCTTCGCATCATCTTCTAGCTGCTCCTGCTCAACACCAAAACAGCCCAATTCTTATGAGCCGTTCAGATCTCGCCCTTCCGCATCCTATGCTCGCTCCGTCATTCTCATCAACATTCGATGTGCCTGCTTCACAACAAATCCCCCTATACCATCACCCTCTCGACCAACTCCACCATTTCTCTCCTTCACTTTCTCTTTCTATCAGAGAAAACCCTTCCTTCACCCATACCCCTGTGCAGAGCCATCATCACCATCCCCATCTCCTTACCACTGACATCAGCGCCAACAGCTCTATCAGCACCTTCTCCGCCACCCTAGGTTCACCCATCTCCATCTATAGCTTCTCTCATACCCTAGAAGCTAGGGTTGAGATGATTGAAACTAGGGTTTTCTCGAGCAACCCCAGCATGGTCGATTCAGAGGCGAGACATGGGAGGAAAGAGATTTGGGTTTGCGTCTTTGGTGAGTCTGAGTGTTTGTGAGATATATATTGAGTTGTTCTTCATTTTTAAAGAACACAGCATGTTTTAGGGTTTAGTTTTTGTAACTCAATTTGAAGTCTTTTTATTCTCTGCATAATGTTCTAATCACCTCTGCTAGGGTGTAGATGAAACCACTAATGCTTATAAAAAGTTAATTCATTATCAAGTTTCTCTTCTTATTGTTTTGTATTGCATTAGGACTATTAACCAATTGTTGAGCAAATTAGCCTGTGATAGAGTGTGCTGTAAGAAGACACTCTATACTAGGGGATAATTTGTGAAGTCAATTGGCATAATTTCCACATAATACCTCCAAGGGTAGTGTAAGACTAGAACTTGTGTGTATTACCTTAGTATAGGTTTAGGAGGTGAATTCAATCACCCTAGTGCTCTCAACCCACTGTTTCAACACTTTGTGCTCATCTTTACCTTAGTTTAGAGTCACAATTCAACTCAGTCGCATCGACAACAAACCAAACATTTGTGTTACTTGTTAAAAATCAGTTAGGAAGCCCTTGATCAACTCACAAGCACATTCCATTTCTCTGTGGGATCGACCTGTACTTGCCACGCCTCCAATAGGCCTATGCACTTGCAGTAATACGTAGGAAAAACACTTTTAAAGACCTACCAAGTTTTTGGCGCCGCTGCCGGGGAACTGGTAGTGTGCTGTTTGTTCTTTAGAGCTTAATTTCACTGTTTTTCAAGCCATCCCTGTACATATTTGCTTTGAATCATCACTGATTTTCATTTTTAGCCTTGTATATATGTGTAATTTCTTTTTTTTTCTTTTCCCTGTCATTTGCTGTCATTTGCATCTCTGTAACTTAATCTGTTGTTAGTGTAACTTAGCACAACTTTTTACATCTCAGCATCTGTTAATGCATTTTAGTTAGCTTAGTTAACTTCAAACTTAGCACAACTTTGCACTCTGTGTTAGCATTAATTGCATTTGTCATATCTTTAACTTCAACCATAATCAACTGCATCATAAACCTGTAAAGCTTCATTGTTATGTTTGCTAGTTTTGTCTTTTAATCTTGCTTGTTAAAGTCAAGTTTCTCTCGATTCATTGATTGGTGCATGCTTGTAGCTCACATTGTAAGCTCCGTTAGTGTGTACCGTCGGTACACACTGCTCACTCGGTCCATTGAAACATTCAACCTGAGACTGATGATTTCCTCTTTTCAGCATCAACTCCTTTGTGTCAGTTATTGTTATCCTGTGGCTAAATTTTCCCCTTAAGCATAGCTCTGAATCTTGTCATTGTAGCACTAGTGCTCTCTTGCTTTAACTATGCAATTTTTGAGAACTGAAACCCTTTGTTGAGTCAACAGGTACTTGTGGAGCTGCTGTACAATCCAAGAAAGACAAGCAGAGGAGCAGACCACTGTGGATTGCCTAAACCCAGTTTTATACTGGTGGTAATGTATCTCAAACCTTGCATGTCTGAATGAATGAATGATAGCATGCTTGCCTGTCTGAGTGAATGTTAGCTGTTAGCCCTGTACTTCAGCTAGCCTTACCAACTCTAGGAAACCTTGTCTGAGCCACCACTTGGAAAGCCAGGCTAGCTGCAAACTTCAGTGGAAGTCAACTGAGTGAGTTGACACCACAGAACCTCTTGAGCTAAGTTGCTCTGTGCACTTAGCATTTTCTTCTCTGTGAACTGAAAGCTGTCATTGTCACTTATTGAATGCTAGACCTTGAATCTGTGAATGAACCTTGATGTCTGTTGAACCTTGTATTGCCTGAGCATAACCCATTTGCCCTGAGCTCCAGCCCCTGATGCAGTGAGACTCAGCTGCAACTTGGTTAACCAAGTTGGCTGCATTACCCACTTGATATCAACTGAGTGAGTTGATACAACTGACCCTATGAGCCATCCACTCCCCAGTGTGACCTGTTGAGCCAAGTTAATTGGCAAACCTTGTATGAATTATAATCTGCCAGTGGCTCACTTATCTTCACTTGCTACCAGTCCCACTTGTTAAAGGCCAGGTCATATCATATGCTCGAACTTTATGCTCAAACTTTTGAAAGCATACTCGGACCCTCGCTGACATTTTGACTTGTTGATACCCTGAGCATGTTGTGAACAGCTGACTCTGTTCATTTGCTGTTGATTTTTTTTGCATCTGTGAACCTATGATGTGTTGAACGGTTACGCAATATCTGTGGTGACTATACTCTGTGATCTGTGTATGAGCATGTGCCATTGGAATGAATGATTGAAGGTCTAAGTTTGTATTAGCATCTCACTTGTATGCCACGCACTAACCCTGCACATGCTTCACCATTGAGTGAGCACAACCTTTCCCCTGTGCACCTCTCACAGTTTTGTTGATTTTCTTGTGCACCTGCCAATTTGAGTCGTCTTTGTGTCTTTTGTTCCGTGAATTTGCTCTCGTCCCGTGTTGTGTGCTCTCAGGTTGTTCTCGAGCACATAAACTGTGCTAAACTTAAAACTGCTCTGACCTGTGCATAAGTTGCTCAGTGCATCTTGCTTTCCTTGCCAATTTGAGTTTTCTGTGCAAATCTGTGCACAGCTGTGTTTAACCTGACCATAAAAACCCACTAGGCTTACCATAAACTGAGCTGCCAACTGCTGGGCTGCATTCTAAACAGAAATCCCAACCACCAGGCTTTGCAAACAACCTGGGCTGTACATTTTCATCCAAACTGGGCTCTGCACATAACTGAAGCCCACATAAGCTGAGCTGTTGGGTCGTGAACAAAACCGAACCCAAACCGGGCTCGCTTCGCACCAAACTAAGCCCACATCATCTCAAAAATCCAGCTAATTAGTGGGCTTTACAACTTCAAAAGCCATCTTTTGGGCTTGAGTCTTGTATTAGTGGGTCACTTTTGAGTTTTTGCTTTTCTCGTGTTGAAATTGATTGTATGTTAACATGCTAGATGCGCTAGCTAGGCTATGATTGTGTCTTTTAGAGACCAAACAAATCGACTAGTTAGAATCCGCCCCTGACGAAATCGTAAGCATACCCGGTTCTTCAACAAAAGCCCAAGCCCAGACCTATCCGAAACAGAAACCATGGGTGATGAACAAAATCAACCCCGTAGTCTCAAGGACTACATGTACCCAACTAGGGAAGCCAGCCCTCTTGCATCATTCTCACAAAGTGCTTGTCGGTTTGAACCAAAGCAAGCACCATTCACATGCTACCCGTGTTTAGAGGGGTCGATCTTTGAAAACCCCTATCATCACGTGAGAGATTTTGAGGATATTTGTGGGACTCTGCGTTTTAACCAAATGCCAGAGGAGTCCCTCAAACTGAGATTGTTTCCTTTTTCTCTGAAAGACAAAGCCAAGTCTTGGCTTCATGCCCTACAACCACAGTCCATTAGAACCTGGGATGACCTCACAAAAGAGTTTTTCAAAAAGTTTTTCCCGAACCATAAGACTGCGACAATTCGCCAAAGTCTAAATGGTTTTGTGCAATTAGAAGACGAAACTCTAGCAAAGTACTTGGAGAGATTCAATGAATTATTGCTCCAATGTCCCCACCATGGTTTTGAAAAATGGAGACTCGTCCAAATTTTGTATGAGGGCCTAGATGTTAGAACCCGTACCACAGTCGAGTCAATGTGCAATGGTGCATTTATTGACAAGAGTGCTGATGACGCTTGGACTTTCTTAATCGAAGTCGCTGAAAAGAATCAACAGTGGGAGTCCATCCGTGAACCGAGAAGGACTACCCCCGCAAACAATGTTCATAGAATCGAGTCGACTTTGAGGGAAATGCAAAAATGGCATCTTTGGCCTGAGAATAGAAATGCTTGAATTGCGAGAAAAATGTAAAACCTAATGCCCCTACTCTCCGTGACCAAATTGAAATGGCCACTTGTGCCGCATGCCATAGTTCGACCACTTAGTGGACATCCGTCCCGCACTTACATGCATTTCAAGAGTCCAAAAGTGAGCAAGCAAATGCATTGTACCATAGGCAAGAGAACAACCCTTATTCTCAAACCTATAACCCAGGGTGGAGGAATCACCCTAACTTCTCTTGGTCTAAAGGGCCAGTACAAGGGGGACCAACAAATAACAACCAAGGATACTCATATCCTAGAAACCCCCAAGTACAACCACACCCTCGCACCTGTAGAGAAAAAGACTAGCTTAGAAGACGTGTCGGTCGGTCTGTTGACCCAAAATCTTTCACAACTTCAGAAAACTACCGACCAACGCTTCACAAGTCTAGAACTTAAAATGGGTCAAATCTGTGATGTATTGAATGAGAGAGAGAAAGGAAAACTCCCTAGTTAACCCCAACAAAATCCAAAGAATGTGTTTCAGCGGGCTCCTCAACCCGCAATGAACCTTCACATAGTCGGGCGAATGCCATCACCACTCTCCGTAGTGGTAGAGTTGTTGAGAACAATGTAGGTGTACCACGCCCAAGCGAGTCTACATCGACTCACCAAGACACACAACACCGCAGAAAACATCTACTGTAGAGAACGAATCAGAACCTGTTGATAAAACCAAAAGTCCTACTGAAGTAGATGTTTCTTTGCCAAGTCATGTACCTGTTGCTCCATTCCCACAAAGGTTGGTGCAACATAAGGGGGGTAACCAATACAACGAGATTTTGGAAATGTTCAAGAGAGTTAACATAAACATTCCATTTCTCGAAGCAATTAGACAAATACCCACCTATGCTAAGTTTCTAAAGGACTTGTGCACACAAAAGCGAAAGCTTCATGTGCATAAGCGTGCCTTTCTCACTGAGAAAGTGAGCTCCATAATCCAAAACAAGATTCCAACTAAGTTTAGAGACCCAGGTAGTCCAACGATTACATGCACCATAGGCGACCATATGGTCGAAAAGGCGTTACTAGACTTAGGAGCTAGTGTGAATCTATTGCCATACTCTGTGTATGTGCAATTGGGCCTTGGGGAGCTGAATCCCACACCTGTTACGCTACAGTTAGCGGACAGATCCGTGAGAATCCCCCGTGGTATTGTTGAAGATGTGTTAATCAAGGTTGATAAATTTTTCTTTCCTGTGGACTTCATTGTCTTAGACACTCAACCCGTGCAAAACCCAAGTAATCACATTTAGGACGTCCTTTCCTGGCGACGTCCAATGCCATCATCAACTGTCGTAATGGTGTGTTAAAATTTTCTTTTGGTAACATGACCGTAGAGCTGAATGTCTTTAACACTAGTCAACAACCCATTGATTGTGATGATACTGATTTGCATGAGATTAACATGATCGAGAGTCTGATCCAAGACTCTTTGCCCGACATTTTGTCAGTGGACCCTTTGCAAGCATGTTTAGATAACTTTGACTTAGATCTCTTCGAGTCTAAGTACATTGGGGAAATTCACTCGTTGCTTGAATCTGTCCCACACATGGATATTGCTAAGTGGCAGAATGCAGTGGAACCACTTCCACTCTCTGATTCCAAATCTGCCCCACCTCTTGACACACCACCTAAGCTTGATTTGAAACCATTACCCGATACTTTGAAGTATGCTTTCTTAGGTCCTTCTGATACTTTACCTGTGATTATTGCATCATGTTTAGACACAGAACAAGAAAGTAGACTTTTAGAAGTACTTAAAGAGCATAAAGGAGCCTTAGGTTGGACCATCTCCGATCTTAAGGGTATAAGTCCCACAATTTGCATGCATCACATAAACCTTGAAGAGAACACTAAACCATCTAGGGAAATGCAAAGGAGACTTAACCCCAACATGAGAGATGTTGTCAAGGGTGAGATTCTGAAATTGCTTGATGCGGGTATCATTTACCCAGTCCCTGATAGCCAGTGGGTCAGTCCCATTCAGGTAGTACCCAAAAAGTCTGGCATTACTGTAGTTCAAAATGAGAAGAATGAACTTGTTCCCACCCGTGTGACCACAGGGTGGCGAGTTTGTATTGATTATAGAAAACTGAACACATTAACCAAGAAAGACCATTTTCCTCTTCCCTTCATTGACCAAATGTTAGAACGGTTAGCAAAACATAGTCACTACTATTTCTTAGATGGCTATTCTGGCTACAATCAAATTCACATAGCACCCGAAGACCAACAAAAGACCACATTTACATGTCCTTATGGAACATTTGCTTATCGTCGTATGCCTTTTGGGCTGTGCAATGCACCCGCTACTTTTCAACGTTGCATGATGAGCATATTTTCCGACATGGTAGATAAGTTTCTTGAGATTTTTATGGATGATTTTTCTGTGTTTGGGTCTTCTTTTGATGAGTGTTTGCATCACCTCACTTGTGTGTTGATTAGGTGTAAGGAAAAGAATTTGGTTTTGAATTGGGAAAAATGTCATTTCATGGTCAACTCAGGCACTGTTCTAGGGCATATCATCTCGGAAAAAGGCATAGAAGTAGACAAAGACAAGGTTGATCTCATTCAACACTTGCCTCAACCTCGTTCTGTGAGGGACATCAGATCATTCTTAGGCCATGCGGGTTTTTACCGCCGATTCATCAAAGACTTTAGTAAAATTTCGCGACCTTTGTGCAATCTTCTTACAAAAGATGTTGCATTTGTCTTTGATGATACATGTAAGGAAGCATGGGAGCAACTGAAGGCTCTCCTTACATCTTCCCCTATAGTCAGACCACCTGACTGGTCATTACCATTTGAGATTATGTGTGATGCGTCTGACTATGCTGTAGGAGCTGTTTTGGGCCAGCGAGTAGACAGACTTCCTTATGTGATCTACTATGCTAGTAAAACACTTAATGATGCTCAACTGAATTATTCCACTACTGAGAAAGAGTTGCTAGCTATTGTGTTTGCATTAGATAAGTTTAGATCTTATTTGATAGGGTCTAAGGTCATCATTTATTATGATCATGTTGCATTGAGATATCTTTTGTCTAAGAAAGATGCTAAGGCTCGTCTAATTCGATGGATACTCTTGTTACAAGAGTTTGACCTCGAAATTCGAGATAAGAAAGGGTCAGAAAATGTTGTTGCTGATCACTTGTCTAGGTTGAATGTTGAATCTGCTGATGAATCTGTGCTAATTAGGGAATCATTTCCTGATGAGCAATTGATGCTTGTGTCTGAAATGCCATGGTTTGCTGATATTGTGAACTACCTTGCTACAGGTAGAATGCCCTTGCATTGGTCTAAACAAGACCGTTCTAAGTTCTTGGCTGAAGTTAAACATTTCCTTTGGGATGACCCATATTTGTTTAAGTACTGCCAAGACCAAATCATTAGGAGATGTGTCCCCATTACGAACAAAGGGACGTCATTTCTTTCTCACATGACCATGCATGTGGAGGCCATTTTAGTGCCAAGAAAACTGCTGCAAAGATCTTGCAAAGCGGTTTCTATTGGCCAACACTGTTTAAGGATTGCCATGCTTTTTGTGTTGCTTGTGACCGATGCCAGAAATTAGGAAGTATCTCTAAGAGAAACATGATGCCCTTACAACCCATATTGATTGTTGAGTTGTTTGATGTTTGGGGTATTGATTTCATGGGTCCATTTCCTAACTCAAGGTAAGTTATACATTCTTGTTGCTTTGTCGATTATGTCTCTAAGTGGGTAGAGGCCATTGCATCCAAAACCAACGACCATAAAGTTGTTCTTTCTTTTCTTAAGGAAAACATTTTCTCCCGTTTTGGAACCCCTAGGGCAATAATCAGTGATGGAGGTAGTCATTTTTGCAATAGACCCTTTGAATCACTAGTGCGCAAGTATGGAATCACTCATAAGGTCGCAACACCTTACCATCCTCAAACCAGTGGCCAAGTAGAAGTTTCTAATAGGGAAATTAAGCATATCCTTGAGAAGACTGTCAATCCTTCTAGGAAAGATTGGTCTTTACGCTTAAACGATGCTTTATGGGCCTATAGAACTGCATACAAGACTCCCATTGGGATGTCTCCTTACAGACTTGTGTACGGTAAAGCATGTCATCTACCAGTTGAGTTAGAACACCGTGCATATTGGGCTGTGAAGAAGTTGAATTTTGATCTTGATAAGGCTGGTACTCATAGGAAACTTCAACTCAATGAGTTAGAAGAGTTGAGAAATGATGCATATGATAGTGCCAAAACGTACAAACATAGAATGAAAGTGTTTCACGACAAGCGCATTTTGCGCAAGTCTTTCACCCCAGGACAGAAAGTTTTATTGTACAACACTAGATTGCATTTGTTTCCAGGGAAGTTACGTTCTAGATGGTCAGGACCATTCTTGGTACGTACCGTCTTTCCCCATGGAGTCAGTAGAAGTTGAAAACCCAAGCAACCAAGAACATTTTCAAGGTCAATGGTCGAGACCAAACCATTTCGGAGCATCTTCCACCGAAGTTGAGACCGTTGACTTGGAAGACCCCATCTATGTGGACCGATCTAGTTCACTTGTGTACATACTTATGGACTAAAAATCCATCATCTTTCCCTTTTCTTTTCTTTTTGCTCTTTGCATAGTTCTTATGTGTGCTAACCAACCTTTTTGTCTTGCGCTCTGGTTGTTTGCTTTCAAAGCATTCATCCTCCTTTGGTTTAGCAACATCATTGTACATCCTAGTAATCTCTTCCCTTTTCTCTCAAAGATAGTTCTCTTGGTATGTGACTGTTTAAAATTTTATCATCTGTTGACACATTGAGGACAATGTTTGATTTAGGTTTGGGGGTGTGATTTGCATTTAGAGTTTTTAGTCTTTTTGTTTTACTTCATTCGAAAAAAAAAAAAAAAAAAAAAAAAAAAAACTCTCTTTGTAAATACTTGCATAAAAACCTCCAACTTTTAGAGATTTTGGAGTCACTAGCATGCTTCTAGCTATGTTTACATAGAGAGTCTGACCGAAATAACAGAACTTGGAAGTACTGGAGAACACAATCGGGTTTCTTAGTTGATTAGAGCGTTAAAGTTGGATTTAACCATACCGGAGGGCTTAATTAGGTGTCTTGTTTAGATATTCGGTAGTAGAATTGTGATCACCCATAGTGGAGACTACCCATTTTACATCAAGCGAGGCACCAACCTTCGCCTTTGTGACTTTCTAGAAAAGTTGTTAGAGTGTGTGTCACCGTACGTCAATTCCGGTAGGAATGGTGAGCTACCCAACTTCGCACCACTTTCAAAGACTACTTTTGATCTCTTGAGTGCTAATTTCGTCAATCATGAGGGTGACGCTTAAAGATGAAAACTTCTTCTAAATACCGATTTGCAGTTAGCATCACTCTCTCTCCCTCTCAACAACATCAACACTTTCATAGAAACACATCGTCGTCAGCAAGCGGAGCATCATCAGAATATTTGAAGAAAAGTTGATATAATCCAAGGTTTACGTGCAACAAAGGAAAGAAAAGAAAAGAAGATGAGAATTAATGAAGTTTGTGAAAAACTGAGTTTTATTGTTATTTTCATTTCATGTTTGTTAAAAAAAAAAAAAAAAAAAAGTAGTTTGTCAAGTTTTTAATTGAAGTTTGTCAAGTTTTTGTGAAGTTCATCATCATCAACATTGAAGACCGAAGACCGAAGATTGAAGACGTTTCTATGAATGCTTTGAGAGAGTGATATTAATTGCCGATCGGGTGAGAAGGTAAGTGAGTACTCCCACCCTTGCTAATGGTTGATTTCCTTTCTTAGAGATCATCAGCAAAAGATTCTTTTTGTCCACACATTTGTGGAGTCTCCAGAAATTATTTCGGAAGGTTATCCTTCTCACCTACAACGTGTGCGGGATTTCTCTCTTTATTCCCGCCGCACACATGAGAGACTAAAAAGCGATCTTTTTGAGTGCAATTATCATAAAACCCTAATGGTGAGGCGAGAAGTCGAGGCTTATGATCACAATCGAATCCGAATTCTTTCATATGGTATGGTTACTTCTCGCTCATCACTTAAGGATGAGAATGCGTTCTTTGGTAGTTCTAACTTCGTGTTACTAGCATGCAGAAACTCTATGTCCTCATAGCTCCTTGGATGCTTGAGACTCTTTTACACTCTGAAGTTGGAGAAGGTTTTGTGGGTACACCTCTGGTAAACCCTCACGAGACTACAACTCGTCCACTAGGGACACCTAGGGGTTTAAAGGCTTAGTGCATACGCTAAATGCATTCGAGAGACCAGCGACAGTGGTATAGTTAGGATTTCTTAATTTCTGTTTCACTTGAGGACAAGTAAAATTCAGGTTTGGGGGTATTTGATGAGTGCCAAATATTGCATATTTCTACATCTATTTATTGGCATTTAACTCATCTTTTGTACTCAGAAATCAGATATTATCCCAGATTCTGTATTTTCTTTGTTTTCAAGAATAAATATTTGTACTAATTAATTTGTGTTTTTAGGTAGTAAATAAAGCTCGGAGAAATTGAGGAGCCAAAAGAGCAGAAAATTGGAGGCGAGCGTCTATGGAGCAAAAAGCCAAAGCCCGCGCGCGCATCAGTTGCAACCCAACAAGTAGCAACCCATCTACAAGACATGGGCCCAAGCTACCCACGACCCGGATCCGAGCCCGTTCCTCCTGAACCGTTGAGATCTCCATCCTATGCATCCTACGGTCGCTCCGCCCTTCGCATCATATTCTAGCTGCTCCTGCTCAACACCAAAACAGCCCAATTCTTCTGAGCCGTTCAGATCTCGCCCTTCCGCATCCTATGCTCGCTCCGTCATTCTCATCAACATTCGATGTGCCTGCTTCACAACAAATCCCCCTATACCATCACCCTCTCGACCAACTCCACCATTTCTCTCCTTCACTTTCTCTTTCTATCAGAGAAAACCCTTCCTTCACCCATACCCCTGTGCAGAGCCATCATCACCATCCCCATCTCCTTACCACTGACATCAGCGCCAACAGCTCTATCAGCACCTTCTCCGCCACCCTAGGTTCACCCATCTCCATCTATAGCTTCTCTCATACCCTAGAAGCTAGGGTTGAGATGATTGAAACTAGGGTTTTCTCGAGCAACCACAGCATGGTCGATTCAGAGGCGAGACATGGGAGGAAAGAGATTTGGGTTTGCGTCTTTGGTGAGTCTGAGTGTTTGTGAGATATATATTGAGTTGTTCTTCATTTTTAAAGAACACAAAGATGTTTTAGGGTTTAGTTTTTGTAACTCAATTTGAAGTCTTTTTATTCTCTCGCATAATGTTCTAATCACCTCTCGCTAGGGTGTAGATGAAACCACTAATGCTTATAAAAAGTTAATTCATTATCAAGTTTCTCTTCTTATTGTTTTGTATTGCATTAGGACTATTAACCAATCGTTGAGCAAATTAGCCTTTGTGATAGAGTGTGTTGTAAGAAGACACTCTATACTAGGGATAATTTGTGAAGTCAATTGGCATAATTTCCACATAATACCTCCAAGGGTAGTGTAAGACTAGAACTTGTGTGTATTACCTTAGTATAGGTTTAGGAGGTGAATTCAATCACCCTAGTGCTCTCAACCCACCGTTTCAACACTTTGTGCTCATCTTTACCTTAGTTTAGAGTCACAATTCAACTCGCCGATCGACAACAAACCAAACATTTGTGTTACTTGTTAAAAATCGTTAGGAAGCCCTTGATCAACTCACAAGCACATTCCATTTCTCTGTGGGATCGACCTGTACTTGCCACGCCTCCAATAGGCCTGTGCACTTGCAGTAATACGTAGGAAAAACACTTTTAAAGACCTACCAAGCTGATGTTGGGGAATGATTTGATGGCAATGTGCAGTGAAAATAGAATCTGAAACTGAGTTTCAGGGGTTAGAATGAATGTTGATTGAGTTTGTTGATTTGGAACAGGCGTATGAGACTGAGACATACATCGCTGATAATGAAGAAAGTTGTTGTTGCTGCTAACGTTGGTTATAGAGAAGTCATGTGGCAGGTTTTTGCACTGCTGTTGCTATATATGGAATGGTTTTGGCGGTATTTGCAGCTGTACAGGTCATGGTGATGGCAGAGACTGGAGATGGATTGTCTTTGCATCGATTTCGTGTTTCTCAGCAAGAGATGGAAGTGTATGAGATGAAGGCTGAGTGCCAACTGTGACTTTGGCGTGAACTGAAACTGGTTTTGCAGTGTGTGTATGAATGAATGAGTATTAATCGATAGATGTATGCTTATTAGGTTGGAGGAAATAGAGCTTTGCTACCAGTTTGGTCGAGATTTGAGTTGAACTGAAATGGGTTGTTGGTTTGAGGCAGCAGTGAAGTTGTTGGTGGTGATACTTAACTGCAGGAAGGTGAAGGCTTGAGATAATGGGTGTGACAATGGAGTTGAACTGAGGCTAGAAGTTGAGTTACAAGGGATTGGAGATGGAGTACTTTAGCCTGTGGTGTGTTTGTTTGGTCTGAAATGAAAGAATGTTTAGATGCAGCTCTGCACAGATGGAGTTAATTTCAGTTGCATAATGGGTTTTGACAGTACAGCTGAGAATGGTGGTGTTAGCTTGACATGAAATAAGGGTTAAGTGGAGACTCGAGTCTAGGCTGAGATGCAATGGGTTTCTGGTGAGTCTATGAAGTTGCAAGTGCAGTGATTGCTGGTAAAGATACAGATGCAGATGTGTTGTTGCTGCCAGTTAGAGAAGAAGCTATGGAGGTGGTGTTGGAATGGAGTATGAGGTGTCTGTCATGGGCTTACAGCAACTGAGATATATAACAAGTGAAGATGTTTGTGCTCGTACAAGATGCTGGGATTTTGGATTGAGATTGCAGTGGCTATTTCAACGGATGGTGTTGTGGAGATGTGAACTGAGTTGGCTATGCAGGCGTTATAGCATTGCATCTGGAGTAGGGAAGAAGTGATGTTGTGAAGAGCCAAGAAGAATCAACAGTGGGTTGCAGTGGATTTGTGTTTGTAGAGGATTGTTTGGAGTTGAATCCAAGTTGCAGGTGTCTTTGTGCCTCGACTGAAGCTGTAGAGAAGGAATTGAAGCAGCAGTGATGGATTGTAGGCTAGGCGATTGTGGTTGCTTGTGCTTGAGTGCATCACCATCTCGGCGCATCACAAGTGTTGGCCTTATAAAATGGCTTTGGCCTAGAGCCAAGTCAGATGACTAGCAATGACTCAGCTGAGTTAGACTATGACTCAGATCTGACTAGAGTGATTTGACACAACTGAGTTGACCTAGTTGACTCAGGTGATCGGCGGCATACTTCGTGTGACCGATAGTAATTTTCTGGTCGGATTCCGGCCAACTTCCGGCTATGAACCCAGTTTTCCTGCGACCACTTTTTGGCAAGAATTTTATTGGGTTATTTCTACACATAGTTTTATGGGCTTGGTAGACTTTTTGGTGATGGACTTTGAAGACTAGACCTAATTTTAGAAGTTGGAGAAGAGCTACAAAAGAAAAAAGTTCTACTTCTTTTTGGGATATCACGTATTTTTCTACTTGGAGCTTTTGGAGAGAACTATTGCTAGGGTTTGCTTTTCGTTATTTTTCATCTTCTTTATTATTGATTATGATGAACTCCATTAATATGAGTAACTAAATACAATTATTGGTTATGGGATAAAGTTGATTTCATCAAACATGCTATTTGATTCTATGAATTAGTTTTGTCTCAATTCTATCGTTTATGATTCACTGTTTTTATTATCATATGATTTGAATGCTAGTTTGGTTGAGTCCGGAATCAATTGGATTTGTTTTCATCTCTATAGCTATATTAGAGTTTTCAATACATAAAAGTTGTTATCTCTGATTTCTAGTAGCATCTTGTGGTTATTACTTGTAGTGATACATCTTTTTAATCGCATATGAATCATAACCTTTGTTAAAACGAATTAGTGCTTTTACATGTTTGTTTGCATTGATTAGTCTTATTTCATAGAACTTATTGCTCTTAGGGAGTTAAACTTAATTGTGCTTTTACACTTTAGGTTGCTTTCTAAGTAGATTTCACAATATCATCTTTTAATGTTGTTTGTGATAAAATTGGGAAATAAATGGATACTCTTGCGATCAAGATATCCTAGGACTTTTGATAATTGCGAGATTAAATTACCAATTCTAGTCATTAATGAAAATACATGTTTGTGAATGATACTATCCCGTGACCAATATCTTCTCTCTATTGATTATTCCAATTATTTGCTTTGCTTTATTTTATTTTATTACTTTGCTAAAACAACAAAAAATCCCCCCATTGGTTACCTTAGAAACTGAAAATCGCATAACAACAATTGCCTCTTTGTGGATACGAACTCTTTCTTATCACATACTATATTTATATCTAGTTGAGTGAGAAAGTGAATTATTTTTGACGCATACGACAGCGATCAAATTTTGGCGCCGTTGCCGGGGAGGCAGCGGTTGTCATTTGTTTTTGGTTTCTTATTTTATTTTTTATTTTTTTTAGTTTTGTTTTTGTTTTATTTTCTGGTTTTTAACCTTGTTTTGAGAATCGTGTTTCAGGTACTTATTTCTAATGGATGGAGCATATTGGAACAATGGATACGGTTTCCAACAACCTCAACAACATGACAACTGCCCACCATCTATGGGATACAATCAAAACCAATTTATTGGCTATGATGCATATCCTAGACAACCTTACGGTGATTTTTGTACATACCCACAACAACCTTGTAGTGGGTATGTAAGTCAAGCACCAAGGTGGGATAATTCTACTTCTAATTGGCTTCATTCGAGTTGTATGCAGATTTTGAATGGATTACAAGACATGCAACAAAGACTAGACCAACTTGACCCTAATAGAGAGAACGTCGCACAAACCAATTTTTGCAACACTTTTTCTTACCCAACTTCAAATCGTAGTTATGATCATCCACCCTTTCAAAGGGAAGAGTCATGGGAAAGAGAACCTATTATAGCCAACGGTGGTAAGCGTGTGAACGTCAGGAAACTTGCACAGAAATTATACAAGTTGGAAGATGATGGAGCCTCAGAAGAGCTTGAAATTAGTAGGACCATTCGTATGGAACTTAAACGACGTCGTGATAAAGGATGGGAAATAGACGACGATTCTTATTACGGTGAGTCTGAAAATGAAGACGAAGATGATTGTGTTCAAAAGGACCAACCTTTGGATATATTTGATGACATTAGTGTAGTTGACTCAACTCTTGATCTTTATAATGATCAACCACATATTCAAAAGGTACATGAGTATGATGAAACTAGTATTTTACAGAACTTTGGAACAAGGTTTGAGTCTAATGAAGAGGAGTATGTTGAGAATGAGACCGTTATGACCAATATTGTGGAAGACCCAATTGAGCTTGCAAAGGATTGTAATAATGATGTTGATGTCGAGACTTTGGTTAAGGCAGAAACGCACGAAAAATGGTTGCAAGGTTTGATAGAGGACCATGATATACAAGAGGTGAATAATTCACTTGAGTTTTTCAAGGATGAAGAGGATTCCGTAATACAAGAGATTGTGAAAGGTTTGTCTAATCGTTTGCATATTAAGTCTTCTCCTTTACCTCTTATTGGTTTGAATGTATGTGCTTCGCAAATATTGTTGAATGACTTTGTTTCGCGATATCCTCCATTAGAGATACTTGATTCTCAAACTATGCAGGTTATGGAACAAGAAACTGTGGAAGTTCCCGAATTCTATGTTCTTTATCCCTTTCCAAGTGTGGACAAGAATAAGTGTGGGGGAAACTTTTATCGGTTAATAGCTTCATTTATGTTCTATATTACTAATATTTGTGTGAAGCTAGTATTTCCAAAACAGGTTCTATGGGAGGATCCCCAACTTTTCAGATTATTGGTGTATGGGGAATTCGTCTTACAAGTCGGGCTGACGACTTTAAACCAAGCGCTAAATGGGAGGCAACCCACTGGTTTTGTGTATCTATCTCTATCTTTTTATTTCATTTTTAAGTCTTTTATCTTTATTTTCTTATTTTGGATATTTTCATATCAAAACTTCAACTTTTAGAGATTTTTGAACAATTTAGAATGAACACTAGCCTTTCTAAGTAGATGGAATTTTTTCTTGACGATGAGGTATATTGGCTGAGTTAAGATTAGATGCCAACTAAATAGCTTTTTTAGTGTTTATCCTCTATTGTTCAAAAGTATCTATAAGTTGGAGTATCAGTTCTATATTTTTATTTTCTTATTTTGTATATCATGTTATGAATTTCCCACCTTGAACTTTACTTTGAATGACTAAATTTTACATTGAGGACAATGTAAAGTTTAAGTGTGGGGGAGCATTTGTATGTTTGTATAGTTTGTTTGATGCCTTTAGTAAAAAAAATAAAATATATATATATATTTATATATAGAAAAATAAAAATAAAAAAACAAGAAAAAAATTGCTTTATGAACTCTCAAATCTAGAAACTTGTGCCTTTAGGATGACACTACCAATATAAGTGGATGGAACCATCTTGATTGCATGAGTTGAGGAACCCATTCACTAAAAGGACAGACAGAGCTCAGGTGTTACAAATAATATGATAGTTGTTACCATGTCTCGGAATATCACCATATCACTTTCTGTTTTTATTTTTGCAAACTTTTTGTTTCTCTAAGTGATTTTTCATTACTGCTAGGATGAAATAGAGTGATTGAGTTACTAAAAGAAAAAAAAAGGAAACCAGACCAATTAGACCAACCGGTGTATATATAAAAAAAAATGACACTTGGATAGCATTATGTGAGTGTTCTCCCTGTCTCCGTCGCCTAAACAAGTGTGGAACGCATGATCCAAGGGAATTACCATGTAATCTGCTGACAAGAAGCATGCGCCTCGATCCAAAAGATCTAATCATGTTGTCAAATCAAAAAAAAAAAATTTATTATTATTATTATTTAATAAAATCGACTCCTGGTTCCCTTGTATATGCCAGTTGAGTTGATCTAGAATTAAGATTGTTGACCGCTGGTTCCCTTGTATATGCCAGTTGTGTTGACACTAGAATTCAGACCAGTATCTCAATCCAATAGGATATATAGGTTCATCTTGGCGGTGACCTTCAGACAGATATGGGAAACACCGATCACTTGTCAACATTCGCAAACATCTACCTCTATATCCATCTTCTTAATATTTTCATTATGATTGTGGTTAGTTAGATTCCGAGTATTGTGGTTTGTTCAACTTTCTAAGTAGAGCTTTATTTACTTATATATGAATTAAATTTGCATCAAGGTACCTCCTCCTGTAATCATTTTGGATTCATTCATAGACTCTTCACATGTAGTTGAAATTTGGAGTAAAAGGTTTTGTAGGTACACCTCTTGTAAACCTTCACGAGACTAAAACTCGTCCACTAGGGACACCTAGAGGTTTAAAGGCTTGTTATTTATGCTAAGAGTAATCGTAGCCTCGATGAAACGGAGTTGTATGTATGTTTTAGAATTATTTTGTTTGATTTGCTCGAGGACTAGCAAAGTCTAAGTGTGGGGGAATTTGATAGGTGTCTAAAACACCTTAATATTTAACTATTGTTTATTCTTTCTTTGCTAAGTTTTCTTGTAAAATATTATCTTATGTTTGCTTTTGAGTGTTTAGGTACTTTGGAGTCATTTGGAACAAAAGAAGAAGAAACGTCGCTTAAAAGGGCAAAAGTGTTGGAGGCATATTATTTCTCATTATTTGCTTTTATTTCTTTATCTCTGTTTGAAAAATATGTCGGCTTTAGTGATGCAAATTCTGTCTGAAAAGCATGACAGCTTTAGTGATGAAGAGACATTGAAGAGAAAAAGTGGACTTGAGAAGTAAAAGATGGCTACTGTTGGTGAAAGAATTCAAAGAAGAAGAAAGCGTTCATTTGGAGCGAAAATGAGCAAAAAGACCGATTCACATGCGAGCGAAGCTAGCTACGGTTGAGCAAGAAAGAGAATAGGCATGTCAGTTCTCTGGAACCGACAAGAAATTCATCATCTGGGTACCCCTTATATACTTCACAAGGGTGGCTATATCTATTTGTTATTCCTACAGTGACCCAAAAAAATCAGAGAAATCATTTCTCTTATCATTAGCTGTATTTCCTATATCACCTGAAATTGAGAGAGAAGAGATGGCGACACCAGTGGTATTCAGGGAGAGATTGAGAAGAGGTTATATTTCTGAATCTGAGGAGGAAATGGTGGTTTCGATGGGGTATTAGCTGAATTTGAAGGAGGAGATTAGGATGCTGTTTCCAGAAGTAGAAGATCTGTTTTACTGAGAACTAATTAATGGGCTTAAGTAAATAGAAGATTTGGTAGAACAAAGAAATGATTCTGAGTTGATTTGGAGATGCTGGTGGTGCTATTATGCGATGGGTATGCTTCTGATTTATAGTTTGGATTTTGGATCTGAGTTGAGTAGTAACTCACGGGTCTCTGGAGAAATGGGAGAAGGAATTTGTTCTGTTGAGTTTCATGGAGATAAAGATCGAGAGAAGTTTTTGCTTGATTTAATAAGGAAGGAATAATTGATGATAGGGTTTGATGAGATGAAGATGGGTTCAATTCTGGTGATGTTGGTGGTTGAATTTGAGAAGCTAGGGTTTTGCTGGTCATGTAACTGAAGCAGTGTTGGTTGAACTGAAGTTGTAGTGTGAAGGATGAAGTCTGTAGATTGTGAAATTTAAGGGATCTGATGCTATTTTGAAGATGGGTTTTGCTCAAACATCGAGTTCTAAGTGGGGTAGAAGAAGATTCAGCTGGAGTTTGTAATGGCTGAAGAATGGATAAAATCTGTAGATGTCTATGAAGGTGGATGGAAGGGTTAATTTCAGGTGGTGGATGTAGCTCAGGTTGCAGGATATTGATTCATGGGTTTGAGCTGGGTGTTGGTCAAGGAACCGAGTCATGAAGCTGGTGACTGCAATTGATGTTGGTTGTTGTTGTCAGTGGAGAAGTATGAGAATGGTGACGAGTGGTTCTCTATGAAGAATGTCTTGAGTGATCTTTGGGGAATGATTTTATGGCAATGTGTAGTGAGAATATATAGAAGTTTGAAACCGAGTTTCCGGGTTTAGAATGAATGTTGATTGAGTGGGTTGATTTGGAACAGGCGTATGAGACTGAGACATACATCGCTGATAATGAAAAAAGCTGTTGTTGCTGCTAACATTGGTTATAGAGAAGTCCAGTGGCAGGTTTTTGCACTGCTGTTGCTACATATGGAATGGTTCTGGCGGTATTTGCAGATGTACAGGTCATGGTGATGGCAGAGACTGAAGATGGATTATGCTGCATCGATTTCGTGTTTCTCAGCAAGAGATGGAAGTGTATGAGCTGAAGGCTGAGTGCCAACTGTGACTTTGGCGTGAACTGAAACTGGTTTTGCAATGTGTGTATGAATGAATTAGTATTAATCGATAGATGTATGCTTATTAGGTTGGAGGAAATGGAGCTGTGCTACTAGTTTAGTCGAGATTTGAATTGAACTGAAATGGGTTGTTGGTTTGAGGCAGCAGTGAAGTTGTTGGTGGTGATACTTAACTGCAGGAAGGTGCAGGATTGAGATAATGGGTGTGACAATGGAGTTGAACTGAGGCTAGAAGTTGAGTTACAAGGGATTGGAGATGGAGTACTTTAGCCTGTGGTGTGTTTGTTTGGTCTGAAATGGAAGAATGTGTAGATATAGCTCTGCGCAGATGGAGTTAATTGCAGTTGCATAATGGATTTTGACAATACAGCTGAGAATGGTGGTGTTAGCTTGACAGGAAATAAGGGTTAAGTGGAGACTCGAGGCTAGGCTGAGATGCAATGGGTTTCTGGTGAGACTATGAAGTTGCAAGTGCAGTGATTGCTGGTAAAGATGCAGATGCAGATGTGTTGCTGCTGCCAGTTAGAGAAGAAGATGTGGAGGTGGTGTTGGAATGGAGTACGAGGTGTATGTCATGGGCTCATTGCAGCTGAGATATATAACAAGTGAAGATGTTGGTGCTCGTACAAGATGCTGGGATTTTGGATTAAGATTGCAGTGGCTGTATTGCAAAGGATGGTGTTGTGGAGTTATGAACTGAGTTGGGCATGCGGGCGTTATAGCATTGCACTGGAGCGGGGGAAGAAGTGATCTTGTGAAGAGCCAAGAAGAATCAACAAAGGGTTGTAGTGGATTTGTGTTTGTAGAGGATTGTTTGGAGTTGAATCCAAGTTGCAGGTGTCTTTGTGCCTCGACTGAAGGCTGCAGAGAAGGAATTGAAGCAGTAGTGATGGATTGTAGGCTAGGCGGTTGTGGTTACTTGTGCTTGAGTGCAGCACCATCTCGGCGCATCACAGGTGTTGGCCTTGCAAAATGGCTTTGGCCTAGAGCCAAGTCAGATGACTAGCACTGACTCAGCTGAGTTAGACTATGACTCAGATCTGACTAGAGTGATTTGACACAACTGAGTTGACCTAGTTGACTCAGGTGACCGGCGGCAGACTTCGTGTGACCGATATTAATTTTATATTCGGATTCCGGCCAACTTCCGGCTATGAACCCAGTTTTCCTGCGACCACTTTTTAGCAAGAATTTTATTGGGTTATTTCTACACATAGTTTTATGGGCTTGGTGGACTTTTTGGTGATGGACTTTGAAGACTAGACCTAATTTTAGAAGTTGGAGAAGAGCTACAAAAGAAAAACGTTCCACTTCTTTTTGGGATATCACGTATTTTTCTACCTGGAGCTTTTGGAGAGAACTACTGCTAGGGTTTGCTTTTCGTTGTTTTTCATCTTCTTTATTATTGATTATGATGAACTCCATTAATATGAGTAACTAAATACAATATTGGTTATGGGACAAAATTGATTTCATCAAACATGCTATTTGATTCTATGAATTAGTTTTGTCTCAATTTTATCGTTTATGATTCATTGTTTTTATTATCATATGATTTGAATGCTAGTTTGGTTGAGTCCGGAATCAATTGGATTTGTTTTCATATCTATAGGTATATTAGAGTTTTCAATAAGTAAAAGTTGTTATCTCTGATTTCTAGTAGCATCTTGTGGTTATTACTTGTAGTGATACATCTTTTTAATCGCATATGAATCATAACCTTTGTTAAAATGAATTAGTGCTTTTACCCGTTTGTTTGCATTGATTAGTCTTATTTCATAGAACTTATTGCTCTTAGGGAGTTAAACTTAATTGTGCTTTTACAATTTAGGTTGCTTTCTAAGTAGATTTCACAATAGCATCTTTTAATGTTGTTTGTGATAAAATCGGGAAATAAACGGATACTCTTGCGATCAAGATATCCTAGGACTTTTGATAATTGCGAGATTAAATTACCAATTCTAGTCATTAATGAAAATACATGTTTGTGAATGATACTATCCCGTGACCAATATCTTCTCTCTATTGATTATTCAAATTATTTGCGTTGCTATATTTTATTTTATTACTTTGCTAAAACAACAAAAAATCCCCCCCCTTGGTTACCTTAGAAACTGAAAATCGCATAACAACAATTGCCTCTCTGTGGATACGAATCTTTCTTATCACATACTATATTTATATTTAGTTGAGTGAGAAAGTGAATTATTTTTGACGCATACGACAGCGATCAATAGTGGGTGCAAAAATGGAAAACTATAAAGTTTTCCATGCCCATAGGAACCGGCCTTACTGCAGTCGTCTTTTCAATGTCAGTTGGACTAAATCTGACACGTTCATTTTGAATTCATCTCGAGATATGTGAAATCAAAATTGGGGATGCTAATGTGTAACACGTGTGCATCCTTTCTGATATTTCCCGATTCTTGAGCGTCCACGTGTTCCTTTTGTTTGACACACGTAAGGTGATAATTTGGTATTTACACCTTTAAAAGGCGGACCAAAGCGTCACATATAAGTAAACTAAATTGTTAGACCATATCCATGTTTATAAATTAAGATTATATTTATTAACAAAATATATTCTTTAATTAACGCCTTATCTATTAATAACGGCAACGTAAATACTAGTATTTTGTTACTCCGATTTATTTATCAGGCTAGTGTGGGGTCTATGACTTTTATGGGCCTATCACTAGAAGATAAAATATGATATTTTGAAGTAAACTCAAAAACCACTTAGCCAATTATTTTCGTTAATGGTTAATTTTTCTTTGTCGATTAGGTGATGTTTAATCTTGTTAACCTAGTGTTGATGGTGGTTTTTAGCTTAGGGTTAAAATTGTAAAACCTTGCATCTGATGTGACGTCACTCTGTAAGGAAACGGAGCCACGAGCGTTAACCTCTCCACTGGCATATTTATTGAGCCACTCAATACATTTACATGAAATTTATCCAGAATGGCGCATGTAGTAACCATCCCAGATGTTCTGTAAATTTCGGCGCCTTGCGCTTAATATAAGTTTCTCTGAATGCTTTCTATGCTATGTTCCCCGGCTGAACCCTTAATGTTGATATGGCATGACAATTTGTGTTCACTCGCAGCAGAGTAACACGAATTTCCAAATATTAAGGATAAGGTCTTTGCATAAGGTATTCAATCAGAAAGCATGCTGCTTTCGGGCAATGAACTTAAAGAACTCTGTGTCAACACATAAGATTCAATTAATTACTTTTGCGCCTTGCGCAATATACCAGACCTTGCTTGTCGAAAGTAATCCTAGGCAAACTAGGAAATTAATCCGCCATGGATTAGTAGGGGCAAAACCTTGCCCAGAATCAGAAAACAGGGAGCCGCAGCAACAAAGGAAGGCGTGGACATGCCTTAGGCCAGCTGGCACCACTGTCCATTGACCACGCCCCATCCTAAACCGGCCCTATTTCCCTCGACCAATCAGATCGCTTTAAAACTCGCCACACACACACATAAGTTGTGGCTGGGCCCATACTTGTCGGCCCCATTTTCCATCAACCAATCAGGTTGTTCTAAAGCCGCCACACTCACACCAGAGGTGTGGACGCACCTTATGTTTGGCCGGCCCCTTTTCCTGACCAATCAAGTCGCTCTAAACTTGCCACCATACATTAAAGGCCAAACGCACCCTGCTGCGCCACCATACTAAACTGGCAAGCCAAACGCACCCTTCTGCGCCACCATACTAAATTGGCAAGCCAAACACTCCCTTCCACAAGCACATATTAAGTGGCATGCCAACATGCCACTCTGCCGCAGTAACATGCCAATGTGCCACAAATGGTGCCACCACGTGCTAATCCGCTTTCCATTCGTGGTCAATGCCATAACGGACTCCAATTAGGATTTCATGATCGAAACAAGACTTTTTCTTCAGTAGCATTGGCCGAAACCCAAATTTTTGGTCATAGTCCACAACATGCCACGATCCACTTCAGCCTTGGCCACGCCGCCAAGCCCCAACTTTAGCCACGTGCCAAATCCTAGCCTTGGCCACGCCGCCAAGCCCTAACTTTGGCCACGACGCCAAAACCTAGCCTTTGCCACACTTCCAAACCCTAACTTTGGCCACGGCGCCAAACCCTAGCCTTGGCCACGCCGCCAAGCCCTAACTTTGGCCACGGCGCCAAATTCTAGCCTTGGCCACACCGCCAAGCCCCAACTTTGGCCACGCCGCCAAATTCTAGCCTTGGCCCCGCCGCCAAGCCCTAACTTTGGCCACGACGCCAAACCCTAGCCTTGGCCACGCCGCCAAGACCCAACTTTGGCCTCGGCGCCAAACCCTAGCCTTGGCCACGCCGCCAAGCCCCAAACTTGGCCCCGCCTCCAAGCCCCAACTTTGGACACGGTGCCAAACCCCAACCTTGGCCACGCCGCCAAGCCCCAACTTTGGCTACGGCGCCAAACCCTAGCCTTGGCCACACCGCCAAGCCCTAACATTGTCTACGACGCCAAATCCTAGCTTTGGCCATGCCACAACGCCACGGCTACGCCACTGGCATGCCACTATGCCATGGCCACGCCAGGCGCCACTATGCCAATGACGCCACTTTGCTATACAAAGAGATATGACCATAATCAATGGCCATCCTTCCTCGTGAGATGCAATCTTAGCCATCCAAGTTCGCCACCGAACTGAAAGGCTTGTGGCAAATTTCAGGCGACCAGCCGCCTAAATCTAGTGGCCATGGCTACGCAAGGCGCCACTTGCACCACCATTCCACTGGCATGCACGATCCATGCCAGCCATTCTACATTACCACTGGCGTACACCAAAACCTCCCATGCGCCATTATCAGGCGCCAACACAAGGTAGCCATAATCAACGGCTACCCTCCTTCATGAGACGCGATCTTAACCATCGAAGTTCGCCACCAAACTGACAAACCTGTGGCAAGTTTTAGGTGACCAGCCAAAACGAAGCCTAATAGCTTCATGTGTTATTTTCCTGCGGTAAGTCCCTTGACTTTGACTTGCCACAAGTAGCCAAGTGCTACATGTTTTCCACGAAAACACTCGAGACATCAAACATGTCACAAACCGGGGATTGCTCATCAGGGTATTGGTCTGGCGGTTTACAGCATGCGGCGTGCAATGCGCCTGTTACAAGAAAGTGTCATGAAGCGGAACAATTTGTGATGGTGAAAAGTAACGGTGTAAACAAATTCATTTCCTTCATCATGGAAGCATAATGTCCGACGGTTACACGAATTCACTTCCTTCATTATGGAAGCATAATTTTTGACTGATTTACACATTACTTTATTCTTCCACCACTCAATCGTTTCCACTTCCTACGAGACCGTGGTACGTTTCAATATGACTTGTATAAATAGACTTCACCTATTTCCACCAAACAACAAGTTTTGGTCAGAGAACAACACAGTATCCAGAAATTACCTGATAGCTTTCCATTATGCTAGCCAGTTCTATTTTCTGATACAAGTTGTAAACAACCACACTTCAGAATCAACGATTCTGGTCTCAACACTTTCTTCGCTTCCCTCCTTAAGACCAACCCTTCTCCTTCACTTTGTGACCGAAGCAAGCCTGGAATGGACATTTCTTGGTTTAGGCCAGGATTTGTACAGATTGATCTCTCGAATCAAAAAGTACTCCCGTGCAATGCATTGGTTAGGGTTTAGATTCGTTTCTCATCCACACACATAAAATTACCAAAATCGACAGAAGCAGTTTTCTCCCACAAACACCTAGAAATCAACTAATGTAAGTTATCACCAAAAAAAAGTCTGAAAAAACACCAACCAAGAATCGATGGATGTTCATGCACCCGTAGACCGAAACTAGGTTGATTTTTTTTAATTCACGAAGAACACCGAGAATATGTGTATATAATTTACCACATAGACCATTTTTTGGAATCGGGGTATGTGGATGTACATATAGACCGATTGTCTCATACTTTCATAAATAAAATATTTATTCACAGTTTTGGGAAATCAACATATTATATAGTGTAGGAAATTAGAGCATCACATAGGATAATTTAGTAAACGTATTCTTGAATCTCGCAAATCAATACATCGTCAATGAACCGCCGAGAACGTTTGACCAACACACAAAATTCTTTCGTGTAATGGACTTCCTTTCCCCATGTCGTATTTTCCACGTGCCATTAAATCGTTCCAGTTGAAAATAATGAATTACACGTTATAGTGCAAACATTAAATAATGACATATGTATGAAAATGTCGGATTACTCACTTTTGTACTAAGAGGGGCTTGTGGATGATGGTCGTTCAATATTTTTCTAACTTTAATGAACTCTCGAATTGCACTTTTGGTGTATGCAAATAAAAACGCTAAGTCTATTCGTCTACAGATTCGAGGATTCCTATGCGAATTTTCAATCTTTATAACGATCCAGTAATGAGTGGTTTGTTAAAATGAGAACTTTTAAAGAGTAAATCGGCAAAGCAGTTATAGGTTCGACTAGGAAAATAGAAATACAGGTAGCCGAACATCCTCTTTAATGGAGTTTTAGACTAGGTTCGACTTGGAAAACTCAAGAACATCTAGTCGAATTTCCATTTTGTGTTTAACGGAGTTATAGTATGATCGATATTTGTAATTGGTGTGACCGATCAAATAGTATTATGTAATCGATCATTGTAATTGGTAACCGGTCCAGGTAATTGGTGTAACCGATCTTGGTAACTGGTGTGACCGATCACAAGAAATACCATGGAATATGGTAACTGGTCATGGTAACTGATGTAACCGGTCCTGGTAACTTATGTGACCGATCACAAGTATTTTCATATTGAGGTACAACTGATCCTAGTGATTGGTAGAACCGATTGAACCCATGTATGTGATTTGATATTTGATCAATCACATAGTTATCTTGGAATACAGGTCAACCAAATCTAAACTTGTTTGAAAGTGTGGTGTAACCGACTCCAAGAATGTAAATCCATGTAAATATGAATACGGATTTACATAAAAAAGATGTCAACATACTTTGAACACGTACAATAACTCTTATCATTTATTGTTAAAAGATATTCCTTAGTACTCAAGGAGATCCTGTGCCGAAATAAATTGAGAATCTTTTAATTAAGGTTTTTGGTTTTATATGCTTTAATTACCAGCAATTAAATGCATATATCTAGAGAATAAAAATTAGTAATGTGCATTTACTAATTGGATATTTTCTATTGAGAGATTTCGGAAATTTTGGACAAGCATTTATTGGAATTAGGAAAATGATTTGGCATTCATTGCATATCTTGAGAATATTTTCGGTTTTGGAAATTCCTTGGTGTCCAAACATCCTTGGTCTATAAATAACTAAGTTTGTATTTCTAGCAAACTATCCTAAGAGCCAGGAAAACTTCATTCTTGTTGTTTCTGGTGGAGCCGTCTAATTGGAGAGGAAAGTATCTTAATTAGGTGAAATCTCTTACGACCGCTCGTTTAAAGACTTCTGTGGGATCAAGAAGCTCTACGAGTACCGTTAGTTGGAAACTAGATAATTGTAGGGTTATTAGTTTTCGATTGATTTGATTGATTAACGGTTGTTGAAATGGTAATAAACAACCGTATTATCTCATGGAATGACAATAAAAATTGTTCCGATTCTATGATCGAATCCACGGCTTGATCTCATAGAATGTCAATAAACAACCGTATTATCTCATTACTCCGATTTCACGAATCTCATGAAATGGTAATATATAATTTTATTACTCTGATTCTATGGTCGAATCCACGATCCCATGGAATGGTAATGCTCATTTTATTCCGAGTTCATGGTCGAATCCACAGCTGATCCTATGAATTGATAATAAATAACTACTCATTTTATTGTTCCGTTTCATGAATTATTTTACACTGAATTTCATGAATTAGCAATAAATACTCAACTATCGAGCATCTGGATCATCACTGAGTAAGCCCCACAAAAATGGTGTAAGTGTACTCGACAATGATGCACGATCGAGCACTGGATGCACAAACAAGCATCCAAAAATATGGACAGATGAGGAATCCTACGCAAAATAGGAGAAAGCAACAAATAATAATAAAATAATAAGGAGCGCTCAGGGGCCGGGCCCACCGGCCCGCCGGCCATACCCTAGTCGTGGCCGGTCCCCATGCTTCTTCCATTATTTTGCCCTATTTTTGTTATTTTCATGAACTCATGAAAAACTCCTTCAATTTAGCAACTTTCCTTGTTTGTACAAACTCATGAATTCCCCATAACTTCATGGATTCATGAAAAATAATATTACTCCCTCCGTTTCTGGAAAAGAGATACTTTCACTTTTTCAATTTGGCCTATTTTTAGGCTAAAATGAAAAAGTGAAAGTATCACTTTTCCAAAAACAGAGGGAGTATAAAATAGGGAAAGGTGTGTGGGACCAGGCAACCTAGCCGGCCGGCCATGCCCAAGCCGAGGCCGGTCCCACACCTTACAATCCTTAGCCTTTTATAATTATTATTCCCCAATTTCATGAAACTCCTCCGTTTCAACAAAATTCATGGATTCTCCATAACATCATGGTTTCATGAAAAATAATAATATAAAATTAGGAAAGTGTTGTGGGACCGGGCAACATAGCCGGCCGGCCATGCCCTAGCTGTGGCCGGTCCCACACCTTGCAATCCTTAGTCTTTTATAATTATTATTTTCCGAAATTCATGAAACTCCTTGGTTTGAGCAAAAATCATGATTTCATCATAACTTCTCAAATTTTGCTCGAATCATGAAAAACCAAAAACCAACAGGGTCACACGACCGGCTAGCCTCTCACGGCAATTTTAAATGTTAAAATATTCTTATTTTAATATTTACAAAATATTGATCTAATGATCATACATGCTCATTCCAACAAAATCAAGAATTTCAGTCAAGATGAAACTCTTCTGAAAATTCACAATGTTGCTCGAACGCACATCAGAAAATACTGAAACTATCAGTATGGAGACACGGACACCATGGCAACACGTGCATACCTTAATGACCGACCAGGGTCATTCCTAGGGCTTGCACAAAGCCGGTCCCACACATTTTCACACTTTTGACCTAATTTGCGCAATCGCTCATATTGGGCCCAAACTCTCTCCAACCAACCTGGGGATTGCTCAAACGGACAATAGCAGGTTATGTGACCACTAAGAGCCGGTCCCATGCTCTCTTGGTCGGTCCCATATTTCATACCTAGGTTTTATCACCTAATGCTGAACCCAGCAGTATTTCAGTAAATGATGAAACCGGCATTTAATCATCATTCTTTCACCAACCCTCCAACTGAGAACCCTGGTGTATGCTCACTCGAGCACTGGGCACCACATGGACGCCCATCATCCCATGTGGTCGGTCCCTCTATCACTCATGACCTATTTTCAGCAATTCATCAACCGTCGAACAATTGCTCAAAAATTAGGGTTTCGAACAAACGCTCCACGAAATCATCATTCTGAGCAAGTTCAAACACTAAGTAAATTTATGTCGATCCATGAGGATTAATTATATAATATTTAGTAATCTACCAATATTTTAACTGGGTCACGTCACCTATAAATAATTCGTCGAATTGAGCAACACTTGCTCAGTTGCTCAAATATTGATCCAGCTATCAATATTTAGTAATATTCAGTAATTTGTCGAATTGAGCAATATTTGCTCAATTGCACACCAAATTATTCATATTCAATATTTTGTCGAATTGAGCAATACTTGCTCAGTTGCTCGTCAAATTCTCAATATTCAGTAATTCGTCGAATTGAGCAATACTTGCTCAGTTGCTCGAATATTGACCCAAATTATCAATATTCAGTAATATATCTGTATTTCGTCGAATCGAGCAATACTTTCTCAGTTTCTCGAATAATCCACATATATTCAGTAACTCATCAATATTCAACAACTCGTCGAATTTACAATATTTGCTCAGACGAGCAACATTAACGTTCATGAATCGCTGAGCATTTGTCAAACATGCTCGATTCAACACAACCTAGGCTCATTGTCTAATCGATCAACAACCGACAAACTAAATACACGTCATCATGCGAGACTCCACGATTCGTGAGACATCAATCACGTCAAATTGGGGGATAACAACTAGGGTTTTGGTCTGGCGGCCTACAGTACGTGGATTTCATCCACGACGAGAAATGTGCGTAAGTTGTGTAAACGGTTGAAGGAGTTTGGGCGCACCAATAATAGACATGCTGATTGTGTAGCGACATCTAAAATATAGTTTAACGGCTGATATATGGACTTGTAAACATACAAAAGATGGTTATTGTTGTGTAACAATGCATTACATAAATAATGAATGGAAACTGATTAAGAAAATACTAGCATACATTTTAGTTCTATCACCACATACTGGAGAAGTTCTTGCAGATTTTGTGAGAGCAGTGGATCTAAATTGGAATATAGATAGTAAATTTTTGCTTTAACTACTGACAATGCTAGAGCCAATGATGTTATGATGGCAAATCTGAAGACTTGGTTTGGTAGCAAGGATTGTCTAGTTTTTGAGGGGGAATTGTTTCAAATGAGGTGTAACAATCATATATTGCATTTACTTGTATTATGTGGGATGAAAGTAGCTCTTACACTTATAGAAAGTATTAGATTGTGTGAAATATGTCAAGTCAAGCCAGGCTTGAAATGAGAGGTTCGCAAATGCTTTGGCACATATTAAGCTCCCAACAAAGTCTATCAGTTTAGATGTGGGCACCAGATGGAACTCCACCTTTAAGATGCTTAAGGATGCAATTGTATTAAGACAAGAATTTGTCGTGTTAGATGATTTGGATTCTGATTTCAACATACTACCAATTTTAGAGGAGTGGCAACAAGGAATATATTTATGAGTGTTTGGAAGTGTTTGATATTATTTTAACTAAATTTGCAGGTATTAAGTATTCAACAACAAGTATGTATTACAATAAGGTCTTTGCGATCAATAAAAGCATTAAGCAATGCGAATCTAGTTCTCATGTGTATATCAGTGGGATTGAAGATGAGGTCAAAGTTTGATAGTTATTAGAAAGAGTCTAACCTGTTGACGAGCATTGGAGTGGATATAGATCCTAGGTATAAGACTAGATGGATTGAGTTTGTTTGTAAGAAATTATATGGTTTGTATAACTATTTTACTCATTATATCAAATTTCAAATAACACCGAATGCACTTTTCTCTTCATATGAATGTGAAAGTTAACTCTAACTCTACAACTCTATATTATTTTGGGAATTTAGCTAGTGGAATAGGTTCAGCTGGAACTGAGAATACTAGAACAATTAGAAGTCACTATGAGTATGATGATTTTATGATGGAAAACAGTGAGATTGAGGTTCAGAAGTCAGTGTTGGATAAATACTTAGAAGAACCACTTATCAATAAAGGCACACCCAAAGAGGAATTTCTCTTTGATATATTGAGTTGGTGGAAGAATCATACTCCAAGTACCCAACTCTTGCAATGATTGCAAAAGATGTGTCGCATATTCCAATGACAAGTGTAGCATCAAAATCCATGTTTAGTGCTGGTGGCAAGGTTCTTACAACACACAGAAGTTCATTAGCTCCAAAATCTGTCCAAGTATCGCTTTGCTATAAATGATTGGCTGTCAGATCTCAATGACAATGCTAGTACTTGTTAGCGCTTAGTAACTTTTCTTTCCTTTCCTTTCATATTTCGTGCACACTTATTTCGCTTTCTTTGGAATGCAGGTGTACAAATACTTTGAAGTTTGAATGTGTAAGGAGTAGGGAAGGAGGAATGCATGCTGCAAGCTCCTTACAAGTTACAATATACACATTTCAGAATCGGGATCCTACTTTTTCCGAATTTCTTTATGTTTTCTTTTGTAAGAACATGTAACTAAGCAATTTGGAATATCTGTATGTGTTTACTTTGTGTTTGGCGTGGATTTTGAACTGAAAAATTAGTTTTTATGATTTCTGTCAGATAACAGAAATTATCGGAAAATTATCCAATATCCGATAACTTTAGCTTAGCGGATCGGAATTGATCTTGATTTTCTACGGAAGTATAGTAAATGTGTAGCCGCTAAGCCTTGGCCATTAAAGAAAAGAAAAAAAAATGTTTCTCATAATAGGGAAAAATATCGTTTGGTCCTTTTTAGGTGGGTCCATGTCTGTTTGGTCCTTTGGTCAAACGCCTTTACTGTTTGGTCCATAATTATTTAAAAATATTAAACTGACAAAAATACCCTTCCGTGTTAATTTTTACTTATTTTCTTGTAGCACTACATTCCAGAAATGAAGTCCATATAAAAACCTAAAAAAACAGACTTCATTCCAGAAATGAAGTCCATATAAAAACCTAAAAAAACAAACTTCATTCCAGAAATGAAGTCCATATAAAAACCTAAAAAAACAGACTTTATTCCGTAAATGAAGTCCATATAAAAACCTAAAAAATGGACTTCATTCCGTAAATGAAGTCCATATAAAAACCTAAAAAACAGGACTTCATTCCGTAAATGAAGTCCATATAAAAACCTAAAAAAACGAGACTTCATTCCAAATGAAGTCCATATAAAAACCTAAAAAAAAGATTTCATTCCAAATGAAGTCCATATAAAAACCTAAAAAAACAAACTTCATTCCAGAAATGAAGTCCATATAAAAACCTAAAAAAACAGACTTCATTCCAGAAATGAACTCTATATAAAAAATTAGTTATGTTTATTAATATGATGGTAAATTAGCTAAAAAATCTGCACACCAGCTGAGAGAAAAGAAGAAATTTATTGAGCACCACGTAATCTCTTTCCTTTCTTATCAATTTCCTGCTTTTCTCCACGTATTCTAATGCGAATGCGCAGAGCAGATAGAGACGAGGAGGAATCATTTGAACACTTCAGCCATCTACTTTTACTTCTTCGCTGTGTTATAAAAGATATTTTTTCAAGAACCCGGATTAAAAGTTAGAACAAAATTTTGAGCAGTCAAAGCAACTTTTAAATAATTTTGAGCTAAAACCTTGACATTATTTGTTTTCGCTTTGAAACGCGTCTCATTTTTCCAAAGTCATGCACGACGAGTCCCTCCCTCTAGTCTTTTTTCTGTACGCCCCACCCTCCAACGACCAAAACTCCATTAAAAAAATGGAGACTCCATTAGCAGGAGGAAAAAGAAGAAGAAAGAAAAAGAAAGATTAGATCTGGACAGATGAGAGAGAAAGTAAATCGAGAATGAATTCTCTCTTTATTTTATGGTCTTACTTTTTAAACTACAAGACATTTACATATATATAACCAAATAATAATTTTTAAGACCAAACTATAATTTATATTACAAAAGGACCAAACATTCTCTAATATATTATTCCTAAGACCTAATGGTATTTCCTACTCTTATAATATTGGTGCCCACAACGATGATTAGTGCGCTACCAAAGAAGTTTTACTTAACACCCTATCTATCCCTAGTTCTTCTGTTTCTGTCGTTGCTCTACTACCAAATTCCAAGCAGACCATTCTCGCGCGAGAAGAGCAGCAGAGAGAGTTTAAACCAGAGAATCTAAACTATCTAATAATGGCGAACGCTGAAGTAGATGTTGTAGATTATGAAGACGATGATATGGAAGATGCAGTTGAAGTCGATGCACCCAAAATCAGATCAGCCATTACCGATTCCTCATCTGCTCCATTAAAGACCAAAGGACGAGGTTTTCGTGAAGCAATGACAACTGAAGCTGAACGCAACACTCGCTTCGCTTCTAAGGATTTTGATTCACTCGCTTCTGACGGTGGTGGTCCTGCTGCTCAACGATGTTTGTTCCATCTCTCTCTCGTTTCTTTGATTTTAAAATTAGGGTTTCGAAATTTACAGTCATTTTATTTATTTCTTTATTTTAATTTTCTTGTTAGATGTTTACAGACAGGCCTTATCTTCCACTAGGCCACTAGGATTATGATGCTTGAAGCTAAATGTAGCTTGAAGATTAGGGTTTTAGATAATTGATGGTGGGTAGGTGGGGTTTAGGTAGGTTAACTTCAGCATGATTGGCCTTAAGACAAGGGAATGGACCTGGGTATGTAGTGTTCATCTAGTTAGATTTTGGTCAATTAAAATGATTTTGTTTCTTGATGTTGGTGGGTGTTGGATGATTTTAACTCTGAATTTGATGACCTAGGGTTATTATTTGGGTCCTCTGTAATTTACACTTTTATTTGATGTTTCGTTTGTCTAAAGCTATCGAGGGTTGGATAGTTTTGGTTACTGGAATTCATGAAGAAGCTCAAGAGGATGATCTACATACCGCATTTGGTGAGTTTGGGGAAGTGAAGAATTTGCATCTAAATCTTGACCGCAGGACTGGGTTTGTGAAGGTAAGCTCATTTCGATTTCATTCTTGTATACAATTTTTGTTAGTAACAGGAACCATATCTTGTTACAATGCTGCTGATGTTATCCTAAACTCCACAAATTTCTCTGGCATGGTTGTTTAAGTTTTTTAAGTGAATGGCGTAGATTAGGATAAGATATTTGGGTTTGGTACTTTATATTGTGTATCATTAAACGGTGCAGATAAAAAAGCCTGCAAGTTGATAGAAAAGAGAAATATCTTTCGCCTATTCTTCTTTTGTTGAGAGCTCTGTTTTGACCTTCTTTTAACCTTCTGCCTTCTGAAGTAGATAACCAAACTTATAAAGGGTTCTGTTTAAGTTTGTTGTTACTCGAGTCTCGACAAGCATTGGCTCCAAACAGTGTTCCTTGGAAAGAGCTCTTGTTGTGTCAGACCCTTATAATGATTTTGTTAAGCTTTCACTTTGTAGTTATTGATGAAGATCTACTGTAGGCGAATTCTTGTCATTCCTGATTGTAAATGTGAATCCTCTTTGGTACGCAGGATATGCATTGATGGAATTTGAGCAGTTTAATGAAGCTCAAGCTGCCATATCTGCAATGAATGGTGCGGAACTTCTAACTCAGATCGTCTCAGTTGACTGGGCCTTCAGCAATGGACCATTCAAACAAAGGAACATCAGAAGGAGGTTTGTTACTTCTTTGTATTTTGTTGTGTTTCTCTGAAGCAATTTAGTTTCGATTCGTTGAATCTCTTACTTGTTGCTCTTGGGAAGGAGAACCTGTCTAGATTCTTGCTATCTTCAGTTAAATTGTTTTCAAGAGTCAAGGAATTGTTTCATCTCTTAGTTTCTTACAACTTCCATTTCTTTCTTTTCTTTGATCAGCATCTTAAATTGTTACCTAATATCATTTGTATGAAAATTCGTAATTAGGAAATCCATTTCTATTTTCTACATTATTGGAGGTGATTTTTATAACAATCTTGTGACACATTTAATATTAGATGCTTACCTATTAAAATGCTTGTTCTACTTCATTTTTCATTTTGGAGTTGTCATCATAGATTGATTTTTGTAACACATTGGTTATTCACATTTGCAGATCCCCCCGTGGGCATCGCTCGAGGAGTCCTAGGAGGCGCTTTTGATTTCGTTGGCATTCGGGTGGTTGTGTGTTGTCCTGAAGGATTTTCAATGCTACTTGGCGACAATGAATTATATCTGGTTGTGCCTATCTGCTAGTTTTAGGATTGACCTGACTTTTTCTTTTGCGTTGTGTCTGTCAATCTCACTTTATTGATGTGAACACAGAATTAACATATGCGAAAATCTAGCTACTCTTGGTTTAAAGATTTTGTATATTTTTGCACGAGAACTAGTGAAGTTTGGTGCCGTATCCATTGCACCTCTTGAATTAGTGGTGAAAAAAGTTCATGGTGTTGAGTATGTTCTTGTCAAGTGGTCAAAACCAAGTACGCGTGCTGAATTTTGAACACAATCTTGCGTTGATCTAGTTCATGAACACCGTTACCTGTGTCACTGAAGGTCACTGAAGTTATTAGCCATGTCTAGTTCTTCCACTGTGGCAGTGTAGCTTGCTAATCAAAAGTTTCTAGAATCTGCTTTTAATGTCCATGCCCTGAAAATGTGCTATAACAGAAGTCATTACTCCGTATTGATAGTTGGATTTGGAACATGAATTGAGAAGAACATTCAAAATGAAGGATACAAGTTTATGAATCATTGTTCAATCTAGCGATTGGTCAGAGGATATCCTGCGGTCTACTGATATGAGCGAGAAACGCATGTAATTCTGCAGTAGAGGTCCCTCCTTCCGACGCAGCCTGGCACACAGCAGCACCTAGTTCCTCTGCTCGCTTCCTCATGTTCTTTCCTTCCTCCGACGCCATCAACTTCCTTATTGGGCTTGCAATCGTAGTCGATGAGGTTACCTCGCCTCTATGTGCCCACTCTCTGACAACAACGCCAATCTTTAACACCTCTGTCACCAACAAGGCATTACTAGGCTGGTCCGAGTGCATGGGCCAAGTTGCAATGGGCACACCCATGCTTATACTTTCGAACTATGATTTTAGGCATACTGAAATCTTTTTGGGCATACCAAGTAAAGACAAAAAAGGAGTGTAAATAGCAAAATCAGAAGCCCCTTAACCAAATATTTTTGGTAATGGCAAATATGCCCTTTTACGATTAGTGTTAATACTAATGATTAGTTAAAATAATTCTGATTAGTGATTAATAATTAGTGATTAGTTTTAGGATTAATTAAAAAAATGAGTAAGAAAAAAATTAGGAGAAGGGGAAAGTGAGAAAAATTTTGTGTAGATTATTTAGTTACCCTTGAATTGTAGTCATTTAGGGTACAGTCGTTCATGGGGTCTAGGGGGCAAGGGGCCCTCACAGAGTGCGAGACAAAGGCGTCTCGCGAAATTTTTTCCAACATATCTTATGTTTAATCTCACTTTTGTAGGTTAAAATCATCAAAAGTCCGTGTTTTTTCACTAAGGTTCTAAGCGAGTTCTGGATGAACAGTTCGGCTTAACCGAAAGTGTTGATTAAGAGCCGAACCTACCTTGTAGACTGCAGTTCGGCTTGCTAGAATTGTCCTAACAAGCCGAACCCTACACCGAACTGTCTGGAAGAAAAAAATGTTTCTGAGTTCGCTTATATTTAGAAATTCGTAAGCGCGAACCTCATTGAAACACACATTGTTATTTATTTGAATAAGTAGAATATAAAGCCGAACTCCGATCATGTACATTTCTCGGTTAATAATTTTGTATTGGTTCTAAGACATATTGTGAATATCGTAATAGCCGAACCTCGTAAATGTGCTAGGTTCTATGACATATTATGATTATCGAATACGCCGAACCCTCGCGTGCATCTCTTTTCGTGACTAGGTTCTATTGAAATTTCATGAAATTTCAAGCCGAACTGTTCATATACACTTACTGAAAGCTTTTGTGAAGAACAGTTCCGGCTAAAAATGCAACTTAATTTTTAGCCGAACCCAACACCGTAATCGTCATTTAATCGATGGAAAACAACAAATAGGAGATTGGGTTTGTAAAACTTACTTTCTTATCCTCGTTTCCTGAGTTGGAGATGCAGTTGGTTCACACTCGGTTCAATTGGTGGTTGATTTTCGCTTCTACACCTTCATCTTCAATTGGTTCTTCTTCTTTAATTGATGGATTAAGACGATTTGGTTTGCCTAGTCTCTGCTTTTCTTTGTACGAGTCATTATGTAATTCGGTTTAATCGACACTCAAATTTTTGCGAATCGACAATTAATCACTACATGAATTTTTTTTTTTTTAGCGGGAGGGGAAGAGTTCTGGCTAGAGGAGGAAGAAGAAGAGATGTTAAGGGAAGCCGATTTTGATTTTTAGAAAACCGATTTTAGATTTTTGTATTAAGGGTATATGGTAATTGAGCTACCCATAGGTTACCCCTTATAAGGTCACTCAAGATGGGAATATCATTTTGTATGCCCTGAAAGTTTTTTGTATGCCTAAAATCATAGTTCATACTTTCGATGCAAGAATTCCAGCCGCAATGGCTCAAGTAGGGATGGCCATTTTCCCCACCCAAACCCATCCCCGTGGGTACCCGTCCCATTTGGGTAGGGTTTTACCCGCATAAATGGGGATGGGGTCGGGTACGGATAATACCCGAAACATAAGTTACGGGGATGGGCGGGCGGATTCAAGGTCCCCACCCCATACCCGCCTGTAGCTTTCATAATATAAGGGTTTAGACTTTTATGCAAGAATTTGTATCGAATTTTTATTTTACACCACTTGTCGAGCTTTTTTTATTTATTATATTTTTGATTGTTTCAGTATATTTATCATTTTCGTTCCTTTGTTGTGATCAAATACATTCTCTAAAAGTTAAAATAGAAAAAATGAAGCAACTAATGAAATGGTTAACGTGGCAAAGATAGAATGAGAGAGAACAAGTAGAAAAACTATTAAGTCGATTCTTTTTAATAACTTTAAAATGAATTTCGAATTTAAAATTTTAGAATGCATTATTCGACGTTATTATTTTTGTTTGAATCATATTTAAGTTTTGATTATAATTTTTTATGTATTAACTCAAGAAAACGTGGTAACCCATAGAAAACCCGCCCCCATATGGGTTTTTCCCATACCCGCCCCGCCGCCAATTCGTGTGGGTAACGGGGCGGGTATGGGTATTTTTTTAACGAACGGGGCAGTGACTGGGATTGCCATACCCGCCCCATACCCGCCCCATGACCATCCCTAGGCTCAAGAATCCTCCAGTGGATGGGTGTGCTAGGATCCCAAGCTGAGGCGCCCAGTCTCGTACAATCATCCCAACTCCTTTCACCCTCTCTTCATAACCTTCTGGCAGTTCAATTCTCCTAAGTTGATCCTTATTAGAGTAAATGTCACCACGATCGGCATCCCTCAACACCCAAACAAATCTCTGCTTACATTTTTCAAGTCCAAACGCAATTTCTTCGATTTGTTTATCGGATACAGATGTCATCGTCCCAAACGAGACATAGAGAACTGAACTGTTAGGTTGTGCATCTAACCACTCCAAGCATTTGTGACGCGAGGATTCCCCTCCCATAGAATTGGAGTGGAATGCCACCGGATTCAGTGGTCCAAAAGCCCATTGTTTCTTGTTCTCCTCAAGAAATGGTTCCTGACCTAATATATGGATGAACTTGCCTTCAATAGGACGGCACGTATTATAGATTTTACCAGCATCAAATTGAGATTGTTCCTTCTGCTGAAGGATAAATTTTAGAAAGCCATCTGGTACAATATCCTGGCTCGATTGATGGATCGATTTGATCGAAGAAATGTATAGACTCTCAATATAAGGATTTGAGGGTTTCCCAAGACTCTCCCATTGGTAAAAGAGTGTAAAAATTGCTGAACAACTATTGAAACAATAAGATTCTCCATTGGGAATGGAAGAAGCTTCTTCGGCAGCGAAATTCATGAGAGAGTCATGAACAACGGCAACCCTTTTAGCAGTGAGTGAGAGAGAGTGTAGAAGTTGGGCAAGGGGTTCACGGAGATTAATTGTAGCTTCAAACGTGGGTAGGAGATGAATTGGCCACTTGTTGGATGCATCTGGATCAGCAGGAGGTGTGGGAAAAGATGGGAGTGGAAAGTCATGGAAATGAACGTAGGAGATGGTGGAAAGGTCCCAACCATGGAGACGATTCTTCGCTTGACGGTTGTGCGTGGCTGAACCTACTATATGAACTGGTATTCCGCGCTCTGAAATGAGCCGAGAAAGGTGTATTAGCTGGTTCAGACGACCCTGCGCTGGTAGAGGAACCAATACAACCTCCACTGCCGCCTTATGTGGTTCCTGCTCTTTTAAATGGTGATCGATATCCATTGGGTTACAGAGTTTGATCTTGAAAGTGTTGCCTGAATCTGAGTTTTTAGGTGTTCGTCATTTTCATCTTCATTCAGTTTCTTTTTATCAATATAAGTTCTTGTGCTCATTGTTGTTATGACTACGTACCAAGAATCCCCGAAGACGACAAAAGAAATTATTGTGATTGGACTAGTTTTGGACCTGGTTACATCTCCATCCCATAAATCCATGACAACAGATATGTGGTTCTAGAATTTGGGTACGTAAGGTGTTGGTTATCTACTTGTGTAGGATTCTACCTCGTTTTAGTCTTCTTCTTTAACTAATAAATTTGAAAACCATCATTTAAAGCCACAAACTGCTCATGAGATTGATTGGTGGATTTCAAAATTGCACTTTATTGCGTAACCGATACTTACTCAGTGATAGGGCTAGCTTAAAAGTAGTTGGACTTGTCAAGCTCACCCAAATGGAACTGTCATAATTCAAACTCTAACTAGAAACAGAAAAGAGGGAGATGAAGGATGGATGGCCGTTGATGAAAACACCTCTTTCTCAGTGAAAAACAAAAGTTAGTCGATTGATTTGCTAATATTAGACGGGCACCAAAAAGGTTAAGTAAACGCACATTTTTTTTTGAAGGGGGGACTAATGTCATAATGAATTAATGATAAAGGCAACCACATAAAGGCAAATGGTCTCCACTCTCCAGTACAAAGTTGAACATGTGATTCTGTTAGTGGAAGCGGTAACCCTATTAACAACCATGTTAACTAGTCGAAACTCGGAGGTTGTACGTTTAGTAGGCGACTATGAAAACAAGTTTTAGAAGATACTAGTTTGAAACCGTGCTACGCATCGGGACTGTTGTAATTCTTTATACCGTTGGTTAATACCAACTGAGGCGGGGCTTCGCCCCGCACCCGTCCTAATGAGAGTTTAATACAATAGAAACTTAATTAGTACTTGATTATTTAATAAATTCTCTTAAATACTCCCTCTGTTCCACTTTAGATGACGTTTTGGGAGTTTTCACGCAGATTAAGAAATAGAGAGAGATATAAAAAAATTATATTTATGCCCTTGAGAAAAGTCTTCAAACATTAATTGTCATTAGTGTATTTAAAAATAAACTTATGGTTCCAAGACAAAATGTTAGGGTATTATGGGTAGTTTTGTGGTGAAAATATGAAAACTATCAAGTATGTGGAACAAAAAAATAACCCTAAACACTCATCTAAAGTGGAACGGAGGGAGTAATATTTTAGCCGGTCTCAAGTTGGGGGACAACGTGCCAAATTAATAATCCGCTAATATTATAAAATAATATATTTTTGATTATCTATGTAGGCCCCATATGAAATATAAATAAATAATCCTATATATAAATATATTTTTTTTTTGATGCCAAAGAAGTTTTATTAACTAAGAAACCATATCAATGTCTGACAAGAGATAACTTTCAAGAAAACTAGGTGGTACCTCAGACCACTCTCTAGAAATACCAAACTTCTGCTATACTTTGCTAATTCATCAAAGAGTTTATTACAAATTCTAGGGATAAAACGACATTCCCAATGTGGGATGTTTGTTAAACTTTCAATGGCATCTAGCGAGAATGTCTTCATTCTCCCAAGCAATGACTGTGAGGTGTTGTTGATGTACCGATCAATTCCTTTGCAAATCCTGCCTCAAACACAATGTGTGTATATCGTAACTCCACTCCCCATTTAATCGCATCAAGAAAAGCCAAACACTCGCTTGTTCCGAAGTCTTTACTCTTGCATAGCACTTGGATTTGCAGCCCCAAAGATCTCCCTGTAAAATCACGCACAATAACAAAGAATACTTGTTAGTCCTGTATTCACATCATAAGAGGCATCACAATTAAAAGCAAAGAATGGAGAAGCAGGTGCTTTCCACTTTGGTGTCACTGTACCATCTCGCAGACCTAAGCTATGCATGACTGAAACATTAGAATTAAGCTTATCAATATAACTAGCAAAAGAAAGGGCTCTATTAGCGGTCACTAGAGGATCGGCTTTTTTATCCCGAAATACTACTTCACATCTCTCATTCCGGATTGTCCAAGCAACAATCATTGCGGTTGTTCAATCCAATGGATTGATTCAACTCGATGTTGAGGTTGCAAAGATCCAACTTTCAAACATAGCGGTGATATCATTAGAAGTCCCGGCCAAAATACTTGCTCCTCCAGAATCTGCATCCAAACCGCTCTAGAGAAAGGACAAAGAAATAGGATATGCACAAGGGATTCATCAAACCGCTTTGCGAAAGGGCAAAGACAGCTTTATGTGGCTGCAATTCCTAGCAAGCCCGACTCTTGTTGGTAAAGAATCGTAGAGACATTTCACCGTAAATGTTTTACTCTAGGCCACGTCTCGTATGCACCAAAATTTCTTCCACCCGATAGTTGAGTTGGGTATCTTGTCGAGATCTGTGCAGTTACCCAAACTTATTTCATGTAATTTGTTGTATGCCGATTTCAGGGAGAAAGCTCAATTATCTGTTAAGCACCAAATAAGTTTGTCATCAGCTGCCATAGGGATTCTCATGCTCAAAATCAAAGCCACTGTATTAGTATCAAAGAGATGTTGCAAGAATCGTTATTCCACCGTCTTCCGTCTTGAGTAAAATGATCCACGAACCCATATGTATTGCTCACTGTTGATGGCTCCCTGCTTTGGAATAGGTGGTGAATCCATACCAGATATCCAAACATCCATCCAGATCTTAATTTTGTTTCCTCTCCCTAACCTCCATCTGCAATGCTTCTTTATAAAATTGATTTGCTTTTGAATACCCTTCCAAGCCCATGAACAATCATTTTTAATACTTGCATGAAGTAAGCCGGTTCCGTGAAAGTACTTTGATTGAATGGCCTTTACCCACTTTTGCGTCGCATTTATGCGATTCTCCAAGTCGCCGCACAAGAAGTGCCTCGATTAAGGATTTTCAAATCCACGAATCCCCGTCCACCAAAGTTTTTATGCGAGACTTAAGGATTTCCAAGAAACGACACAGTGCCTTTTTGTCTTTAAAACCCCACCCGTGGTTGCGCCGTAAGGTTTCAATCTTGATGATGTCCACTTTGGAATTTGAAGACATTTCATAGTGTATGAAGGGATTGTATTCGTAACATTCTTTATCATTAGTGATTTGTCGCACCGTGACATAGTTTCACCATTCCAGTTTGATAGCCGATTCGCACTCTATCAACCGACCTTTGAAACATTGAACTTTGTTCTTGCCAATAATCGTAGGAATACCTAAGTATTTCTCGTTTGTATTCATTACAGAACTCTCGGTCTTCGCGTAAGTAATCTTACAATCATGCGGTACATGAAAGTCGTAATGTACACTGACTTATTGAAGTTCACCATCTGTCCGGATGCAACAAATCTTCAATAATTTTGATGAGATTATTTACATTGTAGAGATCACTTTGATGAACAATAAACAATCATCCGCGAAAAACAGGTGGGAGATTGGTGGTGCATTTGGAGCTATCTTGACACCTACAATTTGATTGTGTTCTTCAGCTGTAAGGAGTTGACGCGAGAAGGCCTCCATGGCAATTATAAAGAGATAAGGTGACAAGGGGTCACCTTGTCTCACCCCTCTTGTTGGTTTATAAGAATTATAGGGAACTCCATTTAGAAGAATGGATATTTGAGTTGTACTTACACACTGCATAATAAGGTCACACCATTCAACACAGAAACCCATCTTCATCATGATATCTTTAAGAAAAGTCCACTCAAGCCTATCAAAGGCTTTGGACATGTCTAGCTTGAGAGCAAGATACCTAGACTCCTCCTTTTTATTCTTCATTGTATGTATTATTTCTTGAGCAAGATGAATGTTATCTGAGATCTGCCTGCCTGGTACATAAGCAGCCTGAAGAGGAGAAATGATCTTACACATTACTTTCTTCAATCTAGATGAGAGAATTTTCGAGATTATCTTGTATGATGTATTGCAAAGAGCTATAGGCCTCGGATCGAAGGGTATTGCTTATTCTTTGTCTTGGGGATTAATGAAACATTTGTGATATTAATACTTTTAAGGATAAATCCTGTGTTGAAAAATTGTTTCACCATATCCACAACATCAGCACCAACAATGTCCCAATGATGTTGAAAGAAACCTGGAGGAAAACCATCTGGGCCAGGAGCTTTCCATGGCTTCATATCTTTTAGGGCTTTTCGAATTTCATCTACCTCTGGCTCGCATCAAATCCATATTGTCTCAAAGGAAAATAACGGTAGGGATACACTGTAATAAAACATCATTTCTAGTTGGAGATGAGGAAGTATGGAGAGAACTATAATGAGTAGTCGCAATTTCTCAAGGCTAGCTCTAGTTGTACACCAGTTTCCATTTTCATCCTTTAGAGCAACAATGTTGTTTCTTACTCTTCTTTTATTGGCTTTCGCATGATGATATTTAGTATTTCTATCCATCTCAAGATAGTATTCATCTCTAGCTTTTTGACCCCAAAAATCACTTTGAATTTGATGCCAATGCTCAATCTGATTTTCAACTTGAATCACTTGATTATGAGTGTTTTGCACTGAGTATTTTGTTGAAGCACCTCCGAGTTCTTGATGTAGCAAAGATATATTGCTTTGAATATCGCCAAATTTTTCTTTGTTCCATTTGGAGACATATCTTCTTGTGATTACAAGTCTTTGTGATAACCTGTAGGCATGTGAACCATTCACCTTATGAGTCCAGCAGCGGCAGCTAATTTCACCTTTAAGTGTATCATCCTTTTCATAACACCGAAATATTTCGCTTTTTTTATCAATATTCATTGAAGAAGTATCAAGCAAAAATGGGACAATGATCTGGATCCCAATTGTGGCGGATGAAGAAGCTTTGAATGCTGGAAAAGTAATAAACCAATCATTATTAACAATTGCTCTATCAAGCCTAGATCTCCTAATGCCATTACCATGCACATTGCTTGACCAAGTGAAGGATCTCGCTTAATAACCCAAATCTTCTAACCCGACTTCATAAATAAGATTAACATAGGAAGAATCTCTTGAAGAAGAAGTTAAAGCACCTGAAGCATAAGAAGTATTAGCAGTTGCGAGATATAACACCATTTACATGTATTCTATCTTCATTTCGAAAATCAAATTAAGATCGCTAATAATGCCTCATGGTCATGGTGATATTATGACTTAAATCCTTGATATAACTCCACTGTTTTTCTTTGTGATGATGATATGACGAACCATATATGCATGTAAGTATCCATTCTGGCTTAGAAGGATCATCCTGCACCAAACAATTAATTATCCAAGATTCTGCATTTACTATTCTAAATTGAAAGCCATCCTTCCAAAGAAGGATCAGACCACCAGCTAAACCTCTAGAGGGGATGAGTTTGCAGTTTGGGAAATTATACTGCCTAATAAGTTTTTTCATTTTTATTTCTCCTATTTTTGCTTCTGAGATGAATATGATATCTGGGTCATATCTATAGATCATATCTTTCAGATGATCCCTAGTTTTTTTGCTAGCAAAACCCTGACAATTCCATGCATAAACTCTCATGATGCTAATAAAAATTCTAGTATTATTAAGAGAGATGTAGAATAAACTATGAGCAAAGCAAAAATTAAGCGAGATAGAGTAGTGATTAAATGTAGAACAGGGAAAATTAAGAGATGAGTAATTAATTACCAAGACTGCATGGTTCTCCAGACTTTGCATGGAATTCTTCTCTGAGCAAGCTATATGTACCTCATTTTCATCCATAGCAATCACATCCATGGTTTCAGCATTCAGGTTGTTTATAGTCGTGTCATTCATCACCCCACCATGATCAGCAAGTATAGGACCATTCAAAGATGGAGAGTTACCATTGTCCTGCATGACTTGATTTCTAGCTCTTTTAGCGGTGCGGGTCTCATCAGCTTCCGTTATATCTTCATTATTCTTATCCTTGTGAACAGTATCATCACCCAAATCTCTTTCCTCCTCAACATCTTTATTTTTGCTTTACGAAATGCTCTTCATATTCATCCTCGGTCATGGCTCTTTCCCTTAATAACTCAAAGAATCGTCTCACAAGTTTCATCATCATGGATAATTCTATAACACTTATCACATAGACTGTGTGGTTGTTTAACCCAATGGTATCTAATCCAGACCGGGTCTCCTTGGTTTGAGTTCCACCATTCACCTCTCTGTAGTGGTTTGTTAAGATCCACCTCCACACGAGCAAAGAATCATATTTCCGTAGCGAGGCTCCGCAATTTTTTGGATCTGTGGATATTTTTTTCCCCAAATCTTCTATGGCTTCATTAACAATCGCAACATGATGATGCTCTAGTAATAATCCCTTAAATTTGGACATTATATGCTTGTTTTGTGAACACATAATCAGCATAATCAATTTCGTAGAGTATTCCTGAAGAGCAAGTAAGCATCGTTGGACATTCCATGGGGACTTTTTCAACACATCTTTCAAGTCCTCCTGTGAATTGAACTTGAAAACAAATAAGTATTTCCCTACAGTTCTTGTTTCTCTTTTTTTATAGTTTTTCCATAGCAGGTTCAACTCATCTTTTATATCTGCCACTTCGATATCTTCATCTTTTTTTGGGAGAAGTTTTCCGATCAGGCTGTTGGACCACGTGTTAGCAGCATTAGCTATGTTCCTAGAGGAACCAATGGCTTTTCTAGTACTTCTTATGGTAGTATCTTTCATTTTTTCAGTGATGTTTGTGAGATTGCTCTGGCTGGAATTGTTGGTACTAGACTCCATTGACGCAGCTTTAGACTCTATCCTAGGGTTTGGGATTGTTTTTGATATGTAGTTGAAGAGAGGTTTATTTCTGCTTTTATCAAGGTGTAGAACGGGTGAGGAGATTAAGCAAATATAATGTTTCCTAGATTTACTCAAAAAATATCTTAACAAAGGAATGGGATAATTTTTGTTTAAAGGCTGTTGCATGTGATCCGAGAAACACTGGGATAACCAAAATTTTCGGTGACTTTTAGGCGGAAACAGGGAAATCTGATGGTTTTGAATTTTATTCATGGATCGGTTCAGAAAAGAAAAATGGTGTATCATGGTTCCAAAAAATTGGATATGAGGACAAGGTTGACGATTCTCAAACTGAGCGATACTCAATGTTGTAAATTCATAACTTTGCAATATAGCAGGATGTGATATAGCCGTAGATGGCAATATAGCCGAGATTGACAATATAGTCATGAAAATGAGGTCATAGCTTTGCACAAAGATCCAAAACTGGAATGAATCCATTTCAAATCTAGAGAAACCTGCAAAAGAATTAACACTCCATCGAGAGATTGTTCAACGGTTGAATATAAATGAAAGAAACAAAAAAAAAAAAAACAAGAAAGAAGTAAAAGTAAATCAGTAATGGTGTATTATCAAAAAAGGAAAACTTATAGGGGATAACGAAAGATCATATGATAAAATAGAGAAAGATCATATCAAAACTCTTTTCTTGGAGCTCCTATAATAGGTTTCTAAATCTCTTGTATTGCCAGATGTAAGGCCACATGTTTGATCCCAACTTACCCAACCGAAGAAAAACAGGTGATAATCAAAAATATATTTCAAAATTTATATTATGAGAAGATGGACAGAGATAATGGAATATTCCTATATATAAATATATATTCAATATATTAATGATTTATGAAGATTTTTTGAAAAATGTTTTATGAAGAAATTATTTAATGTGATTACCGTTTTAACGATCTCGTTTCGTGAAGGGGGATCTATTGTAGAATTATCATCACTTTCTTTCCCATTTTTATCAGTTCCCATAACACTCTTAATTATATCTTCATCACCCATAGTTGCATAACTTCATTTTCTTCCGGATATTCAGGACATCTTGACATTCATTGAACTGACTCAGCTTTTTGATCAAACTTGTTTTATTTGTTGATTGAAGTTTACAACGAAGCAAAGCGAAAGATTGAAGGGTGCTTCGAAGAATTTAATATTCTACAATATTTGGAAAATAATTCTCTGATAATAAATTTCTCTATAAGTTAATATTTTATCAATTTATCGGTTAACTAATATCTCACTTAATAAATTTGTATGGTCCCAACAACATTAATTTATAGAATTTCTATTATAGAATTACTATCCACCAAATTAAAAATTAACAACTAAAACTATGTAACTAAAATTTTTTATTAATCAAACTTATAATATTAATATCATCTACAGATCTCACATGGTTTTAAAAACTAATTTCAAACAATTTAATAAAAGAGTAATATATTTTACAAACAAACTAAAATAAATAGATTTAAGTAATCTCAAAAGTAACATAATTTAAACTCTAAATACTAAAACATTAAACCCGATCGACCTCACATACTAAAAACAAATATAAAATGTTCAGCATTGTAAACCTTGATATACTCATGGAAGTAACTAAGAACATCGAGGTTGATTTATTAAATTCTATGGTAGATAAATCAAAAGTGCTAATAATAATCTTGCCCATTAATTCAAAATTAATATTTAATCACAAACCTTAAACAAAATAAATTATTAACTACTAATTAAATAATTGATATTAAAACTACTAATTAACCAACATGATACCTAAACACTGGTACTTTGGGTATTGGCTCCCACTTGGTGAGGCGGGGCTTCGCCCGCACCCATCCCAAAAAGGGTTCCAATTAATAACTGTAGTGCATAATGAAACCATCGATCCTAATTTAGTATATAAGCAGTTGGAACAAAATTCATCAAGTAGATACTGTTTAAAGTTTTCGATATTGATATATAAATCCTCTAAAAGAAAATACTTTGGAAAATCATATCGATTTTTGAAATCAATAAGTAGTTCATGACATTATCAACATCAGTACTCTAAAAATAATCGGTAAGGATAGATTTGAAGTCATTTAATCCGGAGCACTACAACGAAACTTAGTCTTGCTAGATTTTAGAATATTCGTTTCTTGCTTAATCCATATTTGCAACTTAAAAGTAAAGAAACAAAGTCATAATAATATTCTGCCTCAAAACTCCAATAATGGGTTCCGTTGACCAAATATTGTTCATACTTCACCGCTATACACTCCCACCTACCTTACAACCATATCATATACTTGTGTTAAGAATCAACCCCCAAATCAATCTTGCTCCTCCAGGTTCCAACTTCATATAGTTAAATGAAAAAGAAATACTAAAAGAATCACCCACTATATAGTTGTATCAATAGTTATATTAGAGACACTAAAAAGAAACGCGATATTAATATAAAATAGAAGGCAAACTCTAAATAGTGAAAACCATATGAAGTATTTCCCATCAAAGGAAATACAATGAAAACTCATGTACCTACGTCAAGAATCAAGAAACCAACTCAACTCACTATAGTTAAATGAAAAGTCACACTCGTTGTATAGTTGCATCAATGCCTGATATTAAAAAGATACTAAAAAAATGATATTAATATAAAATCAATTGCCAACTCTAAAAAGTGCAAAGCATATGGAGTTTTTCCTGTCGAATAAAGATATATCAGTGCTTCAACTTCTTGTAGTTAAATGAACAATTACACCCACTATATTGTATTAATCAATATGATATTATAGACGCTAAAACAAACATGATATTAATATAAATAGGTTGGAAACTTTAAATAATACAAAGCATATGAAGTTCTTCCCATTGAAGAAGATGTAATCAAGGAAATGCATTGATATGTCTATCTTTACAAATCATATATATATATATATATATACTTGCGTTAAAAATCAAGCTGACAACTCAACTCGCTATAGTTAAAAGTAAAATCACACTCTATAATTGTATCAATACCTGATATTATTGTCACAAAAAACAGGTATACAAAATCGATTGTCAACTCTAAAATGTGCAAAGCATATGAAATGCTTCCCGTCAAAGAATATTTAATCAAGGAAATGCGTTGATATATCTTTATTCGGAAATCATATACTTGCGTTAAGAATCAAACATCCAAATCAAATGTTTCTTAAAAAATCACACTCATCATATAGTTGTATTAATAGTTACAATGGAGATACCAAAAAGAAACATGATATTCATATAAAATAGGTTCTAAACTCTAGAAAATGCAAAGCATATGAAGCACTTCCCGTCGTAAAAGTCGTAATCAAGGAAATGCACTGATATATCATTTTTCAGAAAACATATACTTGAGTTCAGAATTAAACGGCCAACTCCCTATAATTAAACTATGGTTGATATGCAATTTTTATTTAAGAAAAAGGCTTTGTATCCCAGTATTTTAACCCGAAATTATTAAGAGAGAGAGAGAGAGAGCAGGGAAATACTTCCCCACGCATCAATACTGATGATAGAAAGGATAAATCCCAAAATTATTGGGCGTCAACGTAGTATTGTTGTTTCTTGTTATAATTTTATGCAAAACAAACCGAAAAAAAAGGATAATTGGATAATAAGGTATTTAACATACGAATTTCTAACCAAAGAAGATTTTGATTATCTAAGGAGAATTTTGGTCGTTTTGAGCTTCCCCGGCCAATGAAAGGAGGGTAAGCTCCTTGTATTATTCCGTATCTGATACGTTGAGATTTTCATATACTCTCGTTCCCTTAATGGACAAATGGAGAGATATCTCCTATGGTTATTCACATTTGTGGAAGTTCAATTTAAAATTATTTTTTCCCAAACATAGAATATATAGTTTTGAATGTTATCCTTACCTTGAAAATTTTCGTAAATATTTTTGTAGCATGGAATCACTTAACTAAACATCGAAAGCTCCTTGTTTGCCTCGCAAGAATTACATTGTACGTTTGTGTCTAATAATTATAAGATGACTCCATGTACTATAGGTGTAATACCCCTTATCCTAAAATTTATGTTGGTTAGTAATTGTCTCGATGTTGGGTGCATCATTGCTATAAAAACCTATGAGGTTTATGTCCATGATAGCCTAGGCTATCGACGGACGACATTGAATGGGGACCTCGATCCGAAGGCCTGGAATCTCCTGGGATTGGGTTTTCCCTTGACGGCCAGAAAGACTACCATAAAAACGGAATTCAGAAAGACTACCATAAAAACGGAATTCACTCCAAAGTTTATACCATAAAACGTCTCTTTGCCAAAAATTTATACACGCTTTTGATCCTCATACTGTTTGCTTTGCAAAAATCTTACATGTCTGTGTCTTTGAAATTGTGTCTTAGTGTCAACAAACAAAGAATCAAGGTAACAAGAAAAGCAACAGAGACATGGTTCTTGATTCCATGTTGACAACTCCAGAATCTAATATACCTCTGGGAGGTTAATGTCAAGGCGTTTACTTAACTTGCAGGTTCACACCTAAGACTTCTAATAATATTTTCTCCCGAGGTCAATGTGAAAGCGTTAATTCTTCTTTACAAAAAATTATGGAATGAAAGCATCTCATGTAGATTCTAAATTAAATCATATCTATTACACAAAGTAACAATTTTGAATCATGAGGAGCAAATCGTGCTGGACCAGGTAGGAGGTTACATTGACTGGGTGCAGCTATATGCAAGAAGAAACACTCCATTTATGCAAGGATTGGAGGTGTTTGTTAAAAACATTTATGTTGATCTTGCTTATTATCATTCGCATTTTATCATCTCCTTTCTTTGGTAAAGTGTAAGATGGGAAATTAAATAAAAAGAAATTGAAAGACCGTCCTCCGTGGAATATAGTTAGAGTGATATTCATTTGTTCTTCTCAAATTGGGGCGAGGCAAAGCCGAGCCACACCAAATTAAATCGGAACGGGGCGAGGCGAAGCCGAGCTATACCAAATCAAAAATATGGTTAAAACACCAAGCACAAAATCTAGAATCATAAGATAACTCTTTCCATGCCCGATAGTCATCTCCAAACTTCCTATCGTTGCGCGCCAGCCTACATGTCCCAAGCTTCAAGAATTTAAACTCAATTCCATTACGAAGTTCGCATGTTGCAGCTCGCTTTCTACCATTCGGTGTAGATACTTGAGGCTTAAGAAAAGTAACTGAATTGAAAACGCCTATACTTATTGTTCTACAAACTCATAAAGTATGGTTCTACAAACTCATAAACCTCTATACTTATTGTGAGAGAAAACCAGCTCCCAAATACCTCTATACTCATATACTCATAAACCTCTATACGTATCTATCTCATCTTTTCATCGTTAAAAATACGAATACCAAAAGAGCGTGGTTAGGCCGGGCCATAAGGCAACGTCAACGTCCTGGCTTGGGATTCACGGGGACTTATATATATTCTAATGAAGATACCCGAATACCAAAAGGATTTCAAAAAAGTATTAAAGAAAACTAACAAAAAAGGAAATATATCGAAAGGAATCCCAAAGTAATTCAAAATCAAACTTTAGTCGCTTATATAAGAGAAAATCAATAATCAATACAATACAATCAATCGCAGATCAATCAACCACATCAAGACATGGCATCTATATTGGATGCTAACAATATGCTAAAAAAATTTAATAACAAGGTAGTTTTGATTTTATCTAATAACATGATTCTTACTCCATTAATCCCGTACAAATTCTAATATGTTTAACAATATTGAACTTCAAAACGACAGGAAAGACACTCATGTGCCAACAAGAATTGGGTTAGTCCAAGGCAAAGAATGGTACTATCTCGACTTAAGATGCCACAAGAAAAGCTGTGCAAAAGGAGACACCAAGCAATTCCGGAATCAATCATTCATACTGCATTGGATGCGACACTACATCTACGATGGAGCTACCAGTGTATGTATGCATTAATCTTTGTGCTTATTGTCAATACTTCAATGCAATCTAGATCATCATATACTGTTGTATATTGTAGGTACAAGATGCATTTGAGAGTGGTGGACGACAAGTCCGATGCGATATTTGTTATCGAAGGAAGAGTGGCGCAAAATTTCATGAATTATGACATCAAAAACATTATGATATGATTAGACCCAACAAAGTGGATGCAAAGATTGTCGCTTATTTGATTCAATGATGGGAAGAACGTTTATTTTGATGTACTGATCAAAGAATGCAACAAAGAATCCAAAACATGAAAATTCGTAGTCATGGGTGTTTATAACGACATTAAACTTATACCACGCGGTGTTTCCATATATGGTTAAGACTCGTTATATTCAACATATCTTAGCATGGTGGGGCGGTTGTGTACGTTTTACTAATCCAAACGAGGACCGAGATCGTATAGTGCATAGCACACCCGTTATATGATATTAATTTCAATTATTTTATAAAGCAAATTTAAATTTATACATATAATTCCAAATAAAAGTCTCTTCCTTCATACTATACTCATTGCTTTACCAAAGTGTTTTATACTTCAAATTTTTTAACACAATAAAAAATGAATATCCATAGTTCAAATTCGTTCATTACTTGATTCCTTGGATATCAAACTGTAACTCAAATCAGTCGATGAATATCCCAAACAACATGTTTCAATAATTAAACCAAGTTCGCTAACATGAATTGTACGCAACAGACTACCTTACAAGGTAATAAAAACAAGTGAAAAATATGCTTGAACTACATTTTTTTTTTTGTATGTTCAGCGACTACCAAAAAAAAATACAAAACTAACCATCGAGTTATTTCAGGATACTTATTGCTTTTTTTCGTAAAGTTAATAGACTTTTAGATCTATAGAAACACCGATTTCCTTAAAAGGATTATTTGAAAAATATATATATATAGCATGCATAATGGCCTTACTCTTTCTAGAATTTTTAGCGGATTTAAACAGTAAAACCATGTCCGGAGAAAATACATAGAGGAATAACGAAGGTATGACACTTCGCTAGACTAATCTTATTCTACATATAAATAATGCATGTAATCCAAATGATACTTATTAATTACGTTTTTTGCCCGCAATATCATCTACAGAAGAACAACAGAATAATGGATTATACTATGTTTAATGACCTACATTCTTCTCAAGTTCGTGAAGGTTGTCAAGGCAAAGGTTTTAAAGATCCGGAAATCGAGAAACCGCAGACCAAAGAAGTTTACGGACTGGATATGCACTTAATGGATGAAAAGGTAACAAAAAAACGATGGCCCTATACTTATCTTTTGAATTATATATATACTGTATTCAGCTGCTATGTTTATTGCGAATCACAGAAAACCCAGATGCATGCAAAGGTGTCAAAGGAACTAATAGAGGAATTGAAACCCAAACTGTGGAAGGAAATTTATATGCAATCGAAAAGGTTTAATCTCTCTCAAGCAAGAGGAAGCTTCCGAATTGTTGACTATAAGCACGTTCTGTGGTTTAACAAGTTCACCAGAGTAAAGCAACTAGACATGGAACCGGGATTTCCTAAACCCAAATATGATTTCGTGGATTTCAAAAGTATATCTAAAAAACTGAACGACAAAACGTTCTATCTAAGTAAGATCCGAACACCGTTTGTGATTTACATACAGCTAATATAAGATACTCATAATTGCTACTTGCAGATGCCATTGGAATACTGAAATCTGTTTCAGGTATTACTAAGATTAATTTCAATGGACAACAGGGAACCGAAGAGGCTCAAAGAAGAGATATAATCATCGAAGATTCAAGGTAGGTAACCCTTACTTGAAAGGTCACAAAAAAATTATTACCAAATTAAATAAGGGGTTTTTAACTTCCTAATAACCGCAAGTTAAAACATCATACATGGAACACAAATAAACTAACAGTATGCAACCATAAACTAACAATTATCGAATGTAACTAATTTCAAGTATATGACTAATTTCTGTTCTTGAAACAGAGGGGATGATATGAAAGTCATCCTGTGGGGTGAATGTTCTGAATCTGTAGATGATTATGATGTACAGGAACACACGAATACTCCAATAATTGTTATCATTATCGAACGCTTGTGTTTAATTTCAAGGTTTGTAATCCGCTTGAAATAAAACAACACATATATTTCAAATTTGTTAAATTTTTATTTTATTTAATACCTTGCAACAGTACACTTGCATTGGCTACTACCAAGTGCCTCTAAGGTATTAATAAATCTAAAAGTGCCTAAGACGATGAATTGGGGACAAAGTAAGTGTCAATAAGAAATAAAAGTATTATATGTCTTCTTTTAACTTGCTAAAACAACGACAAAATTTTACCTACAGGCTTAGATCCGGAGACAAGGGAGTGACAATGACCAACAATCCACACTGGATGATGCCAATGAACATAAGAAGACTATTCGGGAAGCAACCGACATGATAAAATATAATTTGAAACTATGGTATGCGTGTTTTTGGTTATATTTTTATCTCGATTATTAATAAATAAAACATAATATATGTACCGCTTCAAATAATATCGGGTAACACATTCACCTGCGAGGCAAGCGTACTGGGCTTATGCAACCAAGAATGGTACTACATGGCATGCAGCATATGCAAGGAGAAGTTAGATTATGACGACGACAGAAAACCTTGGTGTGAAAAATGCAAAGGAGATTTTGAAAAAGACATACCATGGTAAGAACAAGACTTTTTAATAAATGGATGGAGAATACATAGATACTTACTAACAAATCATTTATATACACAAAACAGATTAAATTTAGTTATAAAAGATGAGACAGAACTAAGATTTCACAGAATGGGAGAGACTCAAGCTCAAAAAAATAATGAGATGCACTACAAAGGAACATGTAGATTACCCGGAACAATGCAATAAGGTGATTAATATTAGTGTAGACAACTCACTTGCGATAAGGTGATTAATAAGTGTATTCTAAACCATGCTAACCATAACATTTATTTTCAATTCCGGATAAACAAGGAGAAAAAGCACGCGATGGTTCGATCGAATCAAACACCGCACCTTTGTTTTCAAGTTGGTAATCCAGAATATAATATAAAGAATCAATCGACAATTTTACAAATCCAAAAAGTATTCAAGCCAAGACGGCTGGACGATTGGGATCTTGATATGAAGACAAGGTAACGTGGCAATCGCTTGTTAATGGAGCACTACTATTTAATATGAGTCGTTCTTACATGTAAAAATCCCTTTCTCTCAAGATGATGCAAACCTCAAGATCAGCTAAATTTACATGATTCTTCTCTGAATGATCCAAATACAACAATGGATGAGAAAGATGATACCTCTAAGAGGGGTAGGAAACGCCAGCTCAATGCGGAACAAAATCAACTAAATTTACATGATTCTTCTCTTCAAACTAAAGTAATTTAATATTTATTATCGAGATTTAATATTGTTTGTCTGATCTCGCACGGAGTTTTGATAATTATATGGTTTCACAGGTATGTACTTCCCACAGTCTAGCTAAAGTGCCGCAGGCACATGGTGATCTTAAGCTTTGTAGTAAAGGTACTTTATCTAGCTAAAACGCTGGAGAAAAAAAAAGACAAAGAGATTCATTAAAAGTGACATACATCGCGAGCAAATGTGATGATGCAGCCTCCTTAGAAGTTGTTAATCCAAAGGTAACTCCATATGTTATAGATTAACCGACGACATCGGGGCAAAGCAACCAGAACACCGCCAAGAAGACTCGACACAAGTCGAAAAGAAGAGTAGGAGAACAAGGTTTCATAAAAACTATTCGGTGGATTAATTTAGCTATAGTTATATTTCTTTTAATAATATGAATTTACATGATTTTGTTAGTGTTTTGCATCGCTTTTACGCTTATAACTCACATACAATATCTTCAAATTATTGTTCTTAATATTTTACGTGTCATTGGTTTATAAGTGAGAAAGAAGTGGAGATCATTCAAAATATGAATTTCATCCTTATTTGAGGTGTATTGGCATGAAGGCATGTGTCCCGTACGCTATCCAGAAATACTAACCGCTCCAAATGCACCGTTTTAAATTAATTTTTTATTTTTACACAATCCAAGTGAAACCATAAGCATAATTAGGGTCCAATGCAACTATTATAAAACCAAATATAAAACCAACATTTACAAAATGAACCAAGATAGAATTATACAAGCGTAAATTCAAGACCAACCAAATAAAGTCATTGGATTATTAATTATCAAATGAATACATACGAATATACTTTGGGGTCAATCAAGAAGACAACCTTGCTTACAATGAGGTACAGTTTTTCATAATTTTAAAATTCTCATGCAACTTTTACAAAGTGTTTCTATGTTTGAAACTAACTTTACTATTGTATTTAATGTGTATGTATATTCCTTGCCAAAGAAAACTTGCCATCAACCATAAAGGATCTTATGAGCACTTGGGAGAATTCAATATTTGAGTGGAAATACATGTTTACAAGGGATGATCTCGACAAATTAAAGGAACTAACATACTTTAGCGAAGATTTCCATCAAGCTAGAACAACCTCACAAATTACTTACCGAGGATTTCCAACCGAATTCTTAGATGTCCAACAATTTGAAGGCTTACCACAACCACAAATCAAACTACATATTGGGTCCAGAATAATCATCATCAATCATATAGTCAAGAAGATGACCTATTTGCAAAGATAGGTGACATCCTTATCATTGTGGAACTGACCGATAACCACATCGGAGGAAAGAAATTACGTGAGCTGGTGAAATTGTTTACATAAAAAGACAAACATTCTACATATTGCGAACCGTTAGGTTCAGAATGCACGTAAAGCAGCCTTCCTATCAAAGTCGATGAACAATGGGAGAAACAAATAAGAAACTAATAAAGAAACGCAAGAGAATCGCCAGATCGACGGCCAAGCCGAGTCCCAGCTTTATGATACATTAAAGATAGGAAACAAGTTATGCACATAAAATTATTCTTATATGATATTTAAGAAAAATTTTTTACTAATTCAAGTTCTTTGTATTTACAAGTTAATGTTCAATTTCAAAAAACGATAAGATGAATTTCGCTTAATGTTCAATTTCAAGATAGTCATGCGATCACTACTTGAACATTATGACCACCAAGCGACGTTAGTGAAAGTATAGTAAAGGATAAACAAGTATGCTGGCCATAGTCTTAGCAAATAAATACGGTCCATCCATAATCGTCATGTACTATCACCGCTTAAATTTTATCACACCAAGCCACGTTACTAAAACTACAATACATGATGTTGTGTTTCAGTGAATGGTCAGAACATCACCATTCAAGAAATATTAAGAGCAGTCTGTGTCATCAAATTTAAAACATGGTTTGCATATTTTGAACTCAATCATCCTAAACCAATATATTGCAACAAAATTGAGTTGGGTGCAACAAATAGACACAAACCGATTAGTCCTGATAATATTGGTTTCCTACATCTCTTAAATTTGTCTACTTTGCTTAAAGAATTCATTAGCATGATAATTTACTTGGCCAGCCTATATCCCAATAAGATAGGGACACCTATTGGCTTAACTAAAAAAATTGATTCCTATGGCTTGCATCACAATTTGGGATTCATGTAACACAATTTACCCTAATTCGTAAACGTGGACACTTTTTTTCCGAAGATATGAAAAACGTGTAATAGAGGAATGGAACACGTGTATTACCGAACAAAACAATATAAACATTGTTTCTACCGCCTCCCAAACATACAAAGCTAAAAAAATCCAAAAAATCGAAAGGTTTCTTCACCAAGGTACGCACAATTTTTACATCGGGAAATAAGTTAAAAATGTATTTTATCCTTCTATAGTTTCTATTAGTATGGTTCGATTAGTGCTTCAAAGAGGTGTATCAACCTAATTTTTTGGGCACAAATAGGGTTCCTCCCGAAGTATTTCCAATCTCTCTCGACGTTCTCTTCTCAGGTTTGCATCAATTTTTACTTAAAGTTTTGAGGTACTAATTACATAACAGCTTCGAGACTCAAAACACACTCTTTCTTCCCTTTTTCCATAGAACCCTATTTTCTCAATACATATTTATGTTTCATTTATGAATCTTAATAGTTTCATTAGTATTATTTGCACTGTTGATTGTTCAATGATTTTCTCCTGCTTTAAAATTTTTGGTTGAATCTCAATGTGGATATACTTTTGTTTGTAACAGAAGAAACGGAAATTGCAATGCAAGGATATTCTCATCTTCAATTAACTCCAGGTATTCCAGGCACTGTTTATATATATATATGAATGGAAATTCTCATCTCGCAATTCTTATGTATTGGAATTTTAAGCTTCTTAAGTATTGGCTGACCATATCCTAGCCAAATCATTGAACTCAAGTATATTGTATTCATATTGTAGCCCTTGCTTATAGTGTACACTTACTTAGTTTAGATATAAATTATGCACACGCATGTTCCAGTTTTTTTGATTGATTCATCATCTTTGAATTACTTAGTTAGGTGTCGAATTTGATAATTGTCGCAGTGTGCATTTTGTTAAGAATCCTCTAACTTATATGTTACGTAATCGTAACCGCATGTATGATTCTCTCGTCAACTTTTTAAGTATAAGGTACAGCCTAAAATTCATATGTGAAACTCTTGCGCGGAACATTATAAGGGCGGAAATTTATATACAAACATATCAAAGATTTTACATTAAATTCTATATGTTATTATAAAACCTTATATGTATAAGTAGTTTATAAGAGAATTCTTATAATCCATCTAAAGCCGCGATCGTAGATGTATTATGGATTTACTTAATTTTTTTTTCTCAATTTTTATGTTAGTATTTCAAATCCCTTATCACATTCTTATTCATGACATGTAGCATTGACTACAAAAACATCTTTAAATGCAAAAGCTGCGAAGAAAGTGCTAGCCGTGGTGACAAAGAACACTATTATTTACCAAAGGCACACTTTTGATAACAAGATTTAATGTTGCAACACGCACCACTAACCGCTTTCGATCGTCTTGATAAACCGGGAAAGCTTCCCACGACTACCTAAAGAAAAACAAGAATGCCAATGGCAAGTGACTACAATAAAATTCCCCAATCAAACTATAAACAAATGGCTGCCCATCCGATTACGAATGCATCATGTAGAACTCAACAAGACAATACACATCTTAAGTCACAAATTGATGAACTGACCACAGATCAAAAATCACCAATTGCATATGGCACACGAAAAGGAAGAATCCAAAGAGGCCCAATATCATATAAACTCGAAGTATGTGTAAGATCAACTAGGAAGAGTGTTGGTATTTCGTAAATGTGCCTAGGAAAATGTTGTATTTTGTAAATGTGACTAGGCGAAACTTTGGTATTTTGGAATCTTGGTAAAAAAGGAAGCAAGTATACGACCGGCGCATTTGAACTAGGAAGTCTTAAAGCATGTATTTTGTATATGTCAAGGAGGCACGTTGATATTTTGATAAACATATACTAAATGTCTATTTGGTATCCTTGGTTCATAGTATATATTCGAAATCAATTTGATCCTTAGTTGAGGTGTATTGACATGAAGGCGCCTCATGTAATTTTACCCAAGAAATACTAATTCATGTAGCTCATTACAATTTTAAATTAAATTTTATGTTAGAAGCTAAGATGTTAGATAAATTGTAGCTCTTCAAATTGCAACATGCATAACTAAGACGTTAGAGAATTTTCTTTGGATGACATGGATGATTTAAGAGTCAAAGAAAGTCGAACTAAATAACAAATTCATAGACTCTAAGCAACCTTTCATCGATTATGAAAAATAACTTCGTCGATTTGTGAACCTAAGATAAAGTATAAGCATGTGAAACTACCTAAATTACGAAAATAAAGTTTCAACAACCATTCAATGTTTCAACTTACATAATTTGTGGAAGTTGGCTCCGAAAAAAACGTTGAAAATTGTTTGTTTTTGTTACTCGCAAGGAATAAACTCTTCAAACTACCTAAATTACGTGTGCACGAGGGTCCTAATGTGAAGGAATTACGTAATTGTGAAACAACATCTACACGCGCCTTATGCATCGATTCCTATAACAAAACCGGCTTCCTAATCACAATATTTCCGAATGAGATACATAAATAAACAATCTAAAAACCTATATTAGGAAAATTTAACACCAATATATGGAATTTCATACCATAATAAAAAATACACTTATTAGTCCTATAAATAAAAACGTAAAACGTATACAATATTTTCTAAGAGAAGACGGATCACAAACGATGGAGATTAACAACCTACCGTTAAATGTCAAGATAATAATCGTGGTATGTAAATATATTTTTTACATTGATTAAATTGATTCTTCAAAGTACTTACATACGTAAGAATTTTAAAAATTCTAATAATTTGTTACATAGAGAGTCATCTTATATTCGTTATCTTTGTTAACTAATGAATCATGTTTCATTGTGCTAAAACCAGATGATACCAAGCACTACGCCTAATCGAATATATAGACCAGCTTTTAAACAACGTTAATGCAATAGCAGAACAAATGAAGTTCAGCTAAAATCCGAGAAAGAATTTCCTTAAGATGTTGTCAACACCACATATCCAAACATACAAGAAACTACTAATGATCCCTAATATTTAAAAAGACACTATCATGACGCATACATCCGAAAAGCGTTAGAGAAAATCAATAGCCACATAATATTCTTCTGCCATTAGACGAGCACATATACATAAGTGAAGATTCAGATGTAAGCAATGTAAAATATAATAACGACAGATAGAGTATTGTTCCTGCCAGAAATTCCCGAACAATTTGGAATACCCGGATTCCTCATGTGATCCGATTGAAGGTTGGTGTACCAATCATATTATTAGAAGACTATGAAGAAGTTCATAAAGGTACAAGACTTTGGGTGACCTTATTGACAAAGAGTAAAATTCAAGCTCAAGTACCGATTGAAAACATTCTGGAAAAATAATAGACTTATTAAAGGTGCATACTACTAAAGCCGATGATGCATCTCAAATAATTTTCAAAAGGAAGGCAATGCTCAATTAAAATTTGCTATGCATGCCTCCCGGAAGAAAGTAAATCGCAAGCCCTGCACAATATAGGTATATATATCGACAACAACAAGTTTTAACAAGGAAGATTTTTCGAATGGATCTCAAACGCCACAAGCAATGAACCATTGAAAATGATGGTTATAGAAGACAAGAACGAACAACACAAATACAAAAAGATCACTCACACTACAAGTTGAAGATAATTTTCCATTAATAGACCGTGTCATTAATAATATCCAAATTAAGATCAGCCAACTAGACTTCTCACCGATTTTTCTATGTACCGCTTACTATATTTTCCGTAGATAGCGCTTTATAACACATCTAGTGTTTTACTAAGGCATTTTTATTGGATAGTTTTTACAAAGCCATCTAATAATCTACTTTGCTTTATCTCATAAATAAGATCAACTTGAAATATACATGACTTCCTAAGTTATTTTGATCTTCATTCAACGCACAAAATTGGTTTGGAATCCCAAATGCCTTTGTCACCATTGTGAGATCTCACTCTTTCCCTTCGCTGGGACGAGATTATACTACCTACACTTATGGTTATTCACATCATCATCCAACTATGGGGTGAAGATGTACAAGAGTGTAATGTAGGATTCCGTGAGGAATATTCAAAGTTTGACCAAAGATTCGATAGTAAAACTTTAGTATATTCAAAAATTAATATACTATTCTTAGAATTAATTTTTAAAATTAATGTACTATTCTTAGATTTTTTTTTTAAATATCCGTTTTTAGATATTGTCTATTATTTATTGTAATGGTGTTTGGGGTGTTTGGGGATGTGATCATTTATCATTTATATTAGATATGATCTTTCTTATTTTTTTAGATATTGTTTCATAAAGAAAAATCTCTATATTCGATTTAAAACAAAAAGTTATCTCTAAATTGAAAGCTAGGGTTTTCATTAAAATTTCATGTTAATTAGAAATTAAGAATCGATCCATAAAAAAGTAACAATAAACAACCTCTTTAGCACAATCTTTAGTTTCTCTACAATTTGACATACATTCAAATCGTAAATACCTTCCTTGTTCCCGTGATTCTCGCATCATAAAATTCCATCTCATAACAAATCTCTTCTGAAATCGATCGATTTAATTTCAAATCTCCAAACTAATCTCTCTATGGATGCCAATGGCTAGGTTTATGGAGAGAACTTATTGACTCGGGCGAACATATAATCGTATTGTTCTTCTTTTCGTGACTATATGTTATCTTTTTTTCACCTCACGGACCACTCTGAATACCGGAGTCCTTTTCACCGTCCAATGACTACTCTATCGAGCTTCCGAATCTTCTGACGGCCCACATTAAATGATGTCC
>JAJJWW010010173.1:0-19953 GCA_023531295.1 Papaver armeniacum | reverse complement strand
TATGGTATAGTAATGGGTGTAGATTTAAATACACTAATGGTCACTTATTGGGTCAATGGTCTTCAATTAAGCACCTTTTCCACTTCTTCCATCAATTAATTTTCATAAATTCCCATAAGAATGGATTAAAAGATTTCTCACTTACCGAGAGAGAAGGAGAAAGTGAAGAAGCAGAGCTAGCTGTATGCATGCGTGTACATTTCAAGACAAAATCCTGAGTCTCTATTTCAATTACCTCGCATCAATATAATGGTTGAGGTTGTCTATTTGATGGGATTTTAATGCTTATAACAACACAATATTTGTATTAAGATAGACCGGAGACCATATAGCCCCAGTATTTTCCCTACAAATTAGTCACGAGACCAATTTCATGGCTTGTGGGAGCAAGAATCGTTAATTAGCCAGCAATGAGAAAGATGTAAATATCATGTCTAAGATAGGGATAACATATTTCTGTTAGTTGCAAAAGCAAGATGTAAATGCCATAATCCCATTTTACAGCAGCTTTCAAAAGCAGCTTGTAGAAAATGTTTTGAGTATTCAAATGAAGAATTCTGTATCAAAGCATACTATTGACTTTCAGAATCCAAAAATTGATAGAAACCAAGATCGATTAAAAAAAGATTGCAATTTAAGTTTGTAATAGAAACAATCTGTGTTTTTACATTTGCTTAAAACTCTTCAAACATGTCCTTTCATGTTTTCTGCTTTTACATTCAATATAGAGATTGGCATTCAAATTCAACTATGAATCAATATGTTCCGTTTTTCTTAACTGGTGAGAATTTGAAGGTCATTGGGGAGTCTCCAAAACCAAATGAATCCGAGCCCTTGATGCGACTGCCTCGTTTATTTCTGTACAACGGATAGTCTCCAGGACAAAACTTTACTTTCTCGATCAACAAAAGACCAGCTTTCTTGGCAAGTTTCTTAATACCCCATGTATTGTAAGGGTAATCATCCCTGTGTGCAACATGTACTTCACCATCTTCCCTCAGCAACTTTCTGGAGTTCTTGAAAAATCCTGATAAGAGTTCCTTGTGCCTCCTGTACAATTGAATCACATCACACAAAGGCAGTGGAACTGAATCAGGCATTTATTCATCACCTAAGGCGACTGTACTCGCTACTGACTCACTATAGCTACTCAGCCTATCTAAATTTACATATATGATCCTTATGTAAATCTTGTACTTACCTGATGAGCTCAAAATCTTCTTCGCGTAACTTGCGCCAATGCCCTGCATGCGGAAAGTTGTAGATGATGCGGTCAAACTTCATGCTGACTACTTTTGAGTTTGCTGATGCCATGAAATGAACATCAATTTCATGCAAAACCAAGCATCCAAGGAGCCGGAGGTAAAAAATGTGTAGCGTAGAACTTGGTAACCTTCTGTCTAGTGTTACTGAGAATTTATGGTTAGACAGATTAAGGACTATCAACTTGTATCAAGTGAAATATGCACAAATTTGTTTAGTTTAATCCGCTAAATGCCCAAATCACTTGGTAATTATACAAAGATACATACAAGCAAATGAAGAAGAAATTAAAAATCACCTTTGGAATCCAATGAGGTGGCTACCATATTGGAAGCAGAGCCAAAAGCATGTGCTACACAAGATGCAAATGAAAAATCCCCTTCCCCAACTAGTAGTATCTTTTGAGAGCTATTGTAGTGTGTTATCCATCGCATAGATGTAGTACTGCTAGTAGAACTATTTCTTTTCTTCTGCTCCTCATCTTCTTTTTCTGGTATTGCTAGTAGCTCTTCGACGTCTGCAGTTGATCCATTTTGTATCGAAAACGGAATTGAAGACCTATTGTAGTGTGTTATGGTTCCTTCACTACTTTTCTTTTTTTCTTTTTGTAGATCAGAAGTACTTTTCAGTTCAACATCATGATCCTCTCTTTTCTTCACTACTACTTCTTGTGTTCTATGATTTTCTCTTATTTCTCTGGTTGAGATATTCGAGCTAGTTGATTCTCGAATTGGAACTGGGGTTGGTTTTTCATACCACTCGTTTGCCGATGAAAGACATGCTCTTTCATAGGTGTTTGAGAAAAAGTTGCCCATTTTAAGCTTCTTTACTTTCCCCTTCTTCTTTGCAGAGCATATATATACAACAGTACTTCTACTCAACCCACCAGTCAAGCCCACTGGTTAAAATTCCAACATGGTATCGGACCGGAGGTTCGATCCATATGGGGTGTGTAAGTTGCACGAATCAAAATGCTTGTGGAGTTTAAAGCAAATGTGAAAGTGAAGCGAAGAAAGTGAAGGAATGATTCTCAACTATTTAAAGTTTGAGGTTGAGTTTACATTGTTTGATTACAGCCCCACCAGAAGTTCACTCGTACTAAAAAGAAGAAAAGATGGAATGAGAAAATGAGAAAATGAAAAGAGGAAGAATGGAAGATATTGCTCGTGAGAAGGTTCACTTTAAGTTAAAGTAGTTTTGAAAATGTAAAGTACGTCCATGAAATGAGAGTTAGAAAGAAAAAGAGAATGAGTAGGGAGTGCACAAAATAATGCACTTTCGAACATGGCATGAGAAAAGCCATGTTGTCACGAGATGCTAATCCTCTACTCGTGGCGAGAATAGCCGAGTGAAGGCTATAGAGAGAAGCCGAGTGAAGGCTAATGGAAGGCCGCGTAAAGGCCGGGTCTAGTAAAGGCCGAGACGGTGGGAACGCACCCACTAGGACGCTAGCAGAATGTAAAGCTAGCTAAAAGAAAAGAGGATGAAAAACATGATATATGGAGACACTACGTGAGGACGAGGCGATGTCGAAGAGAAGAAATGTCACGGATATGAGAAAAAGAAAAACTACACAACGAGCATGGAAAGCGAAGGATGAACGACAAATTGGGTGAAGATCGACACTGCAAATGTAATGGAGATTACAAATTAGGAGGGGATGTTGGAAATTGTAATTTGTAATCTAGAATAATCTAGATTAGTTTAGATAAGTAAAAAAGTTTCTACATAGTGAATTACCAAAGTTGTGATTAACTAGAGTCAGCTAGTTAGTCGGTGTGTTACAAAAGGGTCAAAGAAGTCGGTTAAAGAAGAATCTAGAAAATAGAGATAGTCTAGAGGTTCTGTAACGTGTGAAATAAAGTTAGGTTGGTCAAATGAGTTTTCTAGAGTAAGAAAGTTCTAGAGGGAACTAGAGTGTACAGTAGTCAGTCTTGTAAACCTATAAATAGGCATTTGTAGTATCATATCATTTGTAATTTGTAAGAACCAAGAAGTTAATAATAAGATTAAGAGTTTTAAGAGGTTGAGAGTTAGTCTTGCTTCATAGGAGCTCTGTATGAGCAATCCAATTATGCTTATATCTCTGGAGTTTCATATTAAAATTCCAACAAAGTAGGCATATCACCAGGAATGTAAAATTTTCTTACCTCGTCAAATTATGGAAATCATATACAATATTCTTACCTAAATCATATAAATGATTTAAGATTTAAAAACCCTAATAAAAAAAGAAAAGATTGTAATTAATTAAATCTCGTTTGATCATTTATAAGGGTATGTTTAGAGGTGTAAAACGTGTCGGCCCGGCACAGCCCAGCCCACGAAGTCACGTGCTTAGCGTCTTTAACGTCTTTGGGTAGCAATCAAGATTGACGTGTTGTGCTAAATGGCGTGTCGTCTTTGTGTTGTGCGGAAAAATAAACGTGTTGTCTTTGTCTATCTTGTCTAGCACACTTATTTTATGTTCTCCAAAATAAATATTTTTGAGATATTTTAGTTAGTACATGTATTATTATAGAAATAAATTAGCATAACGAAAATAAAATGTCAGATTTTGGCTAAAACAATGATTTTTTTGTGAAATATACATCAAATGTGATGTATTGTGTAGTATTTTACGCATGACGTGGCGTGCTTTCTTCGCGTGATGTCTTTGTGTTGTGACACGTGCTAACACGTGCCGCGTCTTTGTCTTTGTGTCGTGTGCCTATTTTGTGCGCACAAAGACAACACATTAAACAAACGTGTTGTGCCCGTGATGGGCCTGTCACGTGTTGTGCCGTGTTGTGCTCGAATTTTAACGTGTTGTGTTGTGCCATAAACGTGCTGGCCCGTTCCAATTTACACTCCGTATGTTTACAAATTACCTAGTGGTAGTTCTTTTTCTTCTTTGATGGATTTAAGTTATTTGATGGATTTAAGTTCTTCTTTAGATGTTCTTCAATGGCAATAGAGAACGAAAAAAAAACAACTACCCCATAACAGATAGAAATCCTACAAAACAGACAAATCCACCCATGTCAACGCCACATCAGTGATGGGTTTAATGGTGGGTTCGACTGGTGGGATAAAAAGAATTATTGTATATACAATTAGGGGTGTGCATAAAATCCGTAACCGCGGATTTCATCCGCAACCGTCCGCAACCAATCCGCAAGAGTCTTTGGGCTGGACACGTGTGAGTTTTCAAATCCGCAAGGTTTAGCGGTTTGGTTGCGGTTTGGTTTTGTAAATCCGCGGATTCACCCGCACCATAGGTTATAACAAAAAAAGATAAATCCCGGCAAAACAAAGCTTATGAGCCTCCGGCCGGTGCCATGTATTCTGCTATTTAACCTAACGGAGTTTGCTTTGAAATGAAACGAACTGAAGTTCCCCTTCGCTCAATTTCATGTTAGTTTCAGTCCAAATAGGGTTATTTTGTTTTTGGTACTCAAGTTTTGTCCAACTTTTGAGTTTGGTCTAACATTTGTCCAGCTTGGTATTTGGTACTTGGAAAAGACGTTGACCCGCGTTGACTCAGTTATAGCTTGACTTCTGTTAATGAATTAATAAATAAATTTTTAGAAAATGGTAAAAATATAATTATTAGATGAGTTTACTATCATACCCATCACTTTCTTAATATTTACATTAGATCCAATGGTTTTAATAAACCCGTTTAGTTTACGGTCGCGATCTAATAGAATCTATTAACCCCAACTTTTTATTTTCGTTTCTTCTCTTCGTTTATTCCGCCTCCACTGTTAACGTAGATCAAAACAGAGTAAATCGAGAGAGAGAGAGAGAGATTGAGAGAGGGAAGATTTATGAAGATCACAGAAGCAACGGCTGCCTTTGTGTTCGAGAGATTGAGAGGGAAATCGAGAGCAGAGAGAGAGAGCTGAGAGATGTGATAGTTCTGATAATGTTTTGAGGAGATTATGACAGGGATATGCTGTGAATGGAAGAATTAGAAATTGGATTTTCTAGGGTTTGAAGCTGTTCTTACCAAATAATATGAAGACGATTTGGTTTGTTTTTGAGATCAATAAGAAGTCAATGAGTTGTTGTTGTTGATCTGTCCAAGAGATTGAGAGACGAAATTGAGGATAAATGATGAGAGATCGAGCGGAATTATGAAACGAGATCAAGAACAGAGATTAGCAGGGTGATTGAAGCTTCTGTTGATTGAATGGAGATGAAATTAAAGAACAAAAGATGAGAATCGAAGTAACAAGAAGATACAGGTGGTACTAATGGTGGTTTCTGCAATCGAAGAACACATAGAGGAAATGGTTGTAATGGAATCGATTATGGGTTGTCGGATTTAGTTCTACGGCAAGAAATTAAACTCAAGAGATGATTCTCGAAGTTACAGAGAAGAAAAGTGGGTGTTACTGAATCGATTGGAAGAATGAAGGTTAGGGTTTGTGACGAATTAGAACATGAAATTGAGATCGAGAATAACAAGACGCTGGTGTTGTTGATTAAAAAATTGGGTTGCAGTCAGATTTGATTTTAGTTTGTGTGTTATTGATTTCTGATGGGTATTGGTGCTGGTAGTAGTATTACAGAGGTGGTTTAAGTGAATTTGCCCGATGGTGCAGGTGAACCTAATCTGCAAATGGTAGTGAGCTGCTGTTGTAATTTGGATCTCGATTCAATTGCATTTTTTTTGCTTTGGGAGTTAGAAATTTTAAGTTTTGATTTTTGTTTTGGGGATCTTGAATGTGTTAATTGATTTCCTGAAACGATTGTGAGATGGGTGATGGTAGGAATTTCCGGGAATGATTTGGTAGTGATTGGTAGGGTTCTATTGAAGATTGTAACTGAATTTTATTATGCGTTAAAGGGTTTCATTATAACTTGATGGTGATAATGGCGGTAGAGTGGTGGTAATGGTGGCGGAGGCGGTGATGGGATGGCGAGAGGCAGACGACACATCATGTAAACTCGGTAGAAATAAATGGTAAACTTTACTCCCCTTCAGTTTAAAATGAAGGGCATAATAGTGAATTCGGTCAAATATCAGATTTTATATTAATTTTAATAAATCTTAAACAGAAGTCAAGAGTCAGCGTGGGTCAACGTTATTTTCAAGTACCAAACACCAAGCTGGACAAATGTTAGACCAAACTCAAAAGCTGAACAAAACCTGAGTACCAAAACAAAATAACCCGTCCAAATATCTTTTGATTTTTTTGAATGGTGTTCATATCTACATTATGGAATTATCCTTTCGGCTTATTAGTACCTGAATATTGATTCTACTCCAAATCAGTTACTTTGTTTTTCATTATTATGCACGCAAGTTGTTTGATGAAATGCCTAGCATAGCATGTCCAAAAATTCCCTCACCGATTTTTTTTTCTTCTGACTAAATCCGCTGTTAAACCGCATCCGGTCTGCATTACCCGCTGATCCGCGGATGTGAAATCCGCGGGTGATTGGGCCGATCACGGTTTAATTTCCCAAATCCGCAACTTTGACGGTTTGGTTGCGGGTGACCCCTAATCCGCAACCGACCGTCCGTTGCACACCTCAATATACAATGCATATTCATGACTCTTCAACTAGCTAGTTAGTGTTAATGCACTTTGACCCAGTACAGGAATAAGAATGAGTAGGCCTAGGCTGTTCAAAGTGGCTAACTTCTGGTATATATCCTATTAACTACTCCCTCCGTTCTTTTTTTAGGCTGGTTTTGTTTTTAGAGAAAATTAAGGAAATTAAGAGAACTAATCATTGAAAGTGGTCCTCATGACACTTGTCAATAAAAGAAGTGAAGTGAAATGGTCCCCATGACACTTGTCATTAAAAAAAAGTTAAGAGAAAAGTGGTCCCATAGAACTAAAGTAACATTTGACTTTCCCAATTAGAAAACCATCCTACTTTTTTGAAACATCGATTTATAGAAACCAGCCTATTAAAAAAGAACGGAGAGAGTAGTAGTTAATTCCCCATGAAATGAAACAAGTTTCGAGTAACAAGGCGAAGCAAGGGCATAGTAATATTACATGCCTTTGGACTTTCGGGCATGGCTTTGGACTTTGGTTTTCAATTATGCGTTCATCTTTGGGAAGAAAATATACAATGGATTATAACCGATTCTTCATGGGGTCCATGGGTAATTGCTCCATGTAGGTTCAATAACCTTAATTTGTAAATCAGTTGAAGTTTTGTCCAAACAGGCAATTTGATTTGATTTATGTTGCCCATACTTGAGGGATTGATTATGGGTTAATGTTGATGATGTAACAAAACAATCCAAAAACGCAAATTAGACCAGAAAAGCTGAGGTATCAGCAATTAAATTTCATTCTGCAACTAAGCATAAAACTGACTCGCAAGTAGTATTGAAAGGATTATTCACTGACATGGAAATCACATGTGATCTCTGGTTACGATCATAAATCATCACAATTGATCCATGTAGACAGTTGTGCCTCGACTAAACTACGTTACATTGCTCACTAATCGTCTCTTTGGTTTATTACGCTTAACCTAATTTAGGAGAGAATTTGTAGGTTCTTGGGCAATCTCCAAAACCAAAAGAATTTTTACATCTTATGCTACTGCCTCTCCTGTTGATGTATCCTGGATAGTCAGCCTGTTGGAACTCCACTTTTTCAATCAAACGAAGACCAGCTCTCTTGGCAAGCTTCTCTGCGCCCCATGTATTGTATGGATGGTCATCCCTGAGCGCAACGTGCACTTCACCATTTTCCCTCAGCATCTTGCTTGAGTTCTTGAAATATCCCAATAATAGTGATTTGTGCATTCTGCAAGCACACACATTATTCACGTCAGACATATTGAGGGGAATGAAGTATCATAATCAACATGGCATTGATATTCAGCTCACCTGGATAATAGGCCGTGTTATTAAGATGTATGCACATGTAAACATTGACAAGTTGTTACTGATAGTTGATACTTACAGGATTAAATCTTCATCTTCTTCACGTAACTTGCGGAAATGGCCTGCGTGAGAAAAGTTGAAAATGATGCGGTCAAACTTCATATTCTCTAATTCTGTGTATGATGATGCCGTCAACTTCATGCAGAATCAAGCATCCCAGTTCCAGAAGGTCATCAATGTTCGTTTCAGAACTCGGTAACCTTCTCCATAGTGTTTCTGTAGATTAAATAAATATATATGTTCACATATACACTCTCAATACAAAATAAAAAAAAAAGAAGAAAAAGAATCACCTGCGGAATCGAAAGAGGTGGCAACCATATTGGCAGCAGAGCCAAAAGCTTTTGCTAAACAAACTGAGAATGAGAAATCCCCCTCCCCTACAAGTAGTATCTTTTGAGAACTTGCTGTAATGTGTTATCCATCTTTCGGTAGTACTACTACTTTCCAATGGATTGTCTTCTTTCTGCGTCAGTGCTGCTACTTATGTGGCTTCATGTTCGTCATTAGATATTGTTCTCTCTTGAATGTTCTTCTTATTCTCCCCAGACATTAACTTGTACCTAGCGTTGTGATTCGTGAAGACCTAAACAAGCAAGAATATTTGAGATAATGTTGCCCATTTGTTACATCTTCAACTAGTAACTGTTCTTCTTCTTTTCCAGCCTAGATGTGTCTAACAAGTTTGGCTGTGGCAGGCAGCTGTATAAGTATATCCAAATTAAGTGTCTTTTGTACTTCTAGTCAAAGTGCATGAATTCCCATATAAATAGAATTTATTTCCTGTGTAATTACTGGTACAAAACTTATCACCTTCCTCGAGAAGGATAAGAGAAGATGAAGAAACAAGGAGTTCTAGAGCTCTAGTAGTGGATAGTATTTGCGCACATTATTTATTGACGAGTAACTGGCTAGCCGCTAGACTAACCAGACTTCCAGTCCCACCTTAAAATAAAAAAAGAAACAGAACTCCCCCGGCATGGCCACTGGCCAGCATGTGTATTCTATATTCAAAGACTTACTACAACAGTTTCGAAATGCCAAAAGCAAAGCAATTCAAACCCAGCTTTCATTTTCTCTTCTGCTACGGCTTCATATTTCAAACCTATTTAACCGCTTCATAATTCTTTTTCCCAATTCAAACCCAGCTTTCACTTTCTCTTTTTCCCAATCTCAAAATGAAACTTGGTGATTGGTTGGTCCCATAACTTCCCTCTTTCCCAAACAAAAGCTTCTTTCTTTCTCTTTTCTCTTGGGCTTTTTGGCCCACTTTGTTTCTATTGATCCTTTCTTGTTCTTCTTTAACTCATTTGAAAATAACATATTTCATAGCCTCATTCCTTGCTTCAGAGGTTTTTCTTCATAACTTCACTTCTTCTAAGATGCTTCCCCTTCCTCCTGCTCACAAGCAAAGCAAACCCTCTGCTCTTAATCAAATTATCCTATCTAAAGAGACCATGAGTTATTCTCACCCCCACCATCAACAACAAATTCCAGTTCCAGAGCCCAATGTCAGGAAATCACATAAACCTATCTTACTCCGACCACGGCGTACCAACCCAATCATCTGGTGTGGTGCTTTTTTATGCATCATTTTTAGTATCATCCTAATAGTGACCGGAATTGCCATCTTGATCATCTTCCTTGCTGTTAAACCAAAACACCCATTGTTTGACGCCACTGCAGTAAGCCTGAACAGCATTTACCTCGATTCACCAGAGTATTTCAACGGTGACTTCACCTTCCTAGCCAACTTCTCGAATCCAAACAGGAAAATTGATATAAGGTTTGAATACTTGGACATAGAGCTGTACTTCCATGACAGGCTTCTTGCAACTCGATCTCTGAAACCTTTCACTCAAAGAAAAGGAGAAGCAAGACTGGAGGCGATTCACATGATATCAAGTGAGGTTTACCTGCCTCTGAATTTATCCACAGAGCTGAGAAACCAAGTCCAGACAAACAGAGTTCAGTATAACATTAGAGGGACATTCCGAGTTAGAGCTAGTTTGGGTCTCACCCATTTTTCTTACTGGTTACACGGAAGATGCCTGCTTGAGATGACTGGACCACCAACTGGTGTTCTTATTGCTCGTAGTTGCAGAACGAAGAGATGATATGGTACAGATTATGTTCTTGTTTCTTCTAATTGATCATATATTCTTCTTCTCTTTCATCTTTGGGGATTTAAACATGAAAGAATTCGCACATTACATGCAGGCCGAAACCTTGTAGAGAAGATTGTTAATTTCATATATCATATGGGTTCTGATAATCAAGTGGCAAGAGGGTCTTTTAAACCATACTTTCAACCTAACAGCTAATGATAGATATTCAGTTTCTTCTTGTATTTGATTTACAATATTGTTAATGATCCAATGTGAAACATCCAAGAAACACCAACTAATCCAACACATATAGGACAATCTAAAGTCTTAAACATTTCCTTCTCCATTACATGCTTAAGGCAACTATCAGACAGAACTTTATTTGTAGGACTTCCGTAAGGGAGTAAAAAACTGTTTTGAAGTTTGAATATGAACTCTTTTGTTCTTTCAGTGCTGCTAGGAGTTTGCACCTTTCATTGAGTTGCTAACTACAGATCCTGACTGGTAATATGTGTTCAATTACTAAACCAGATACATTCACAGGATAATTGATGCTAAGTTGCTAACTACAGTACTAATTAGAAATTCAATCACCCAGAGGAAAGGACATTAAGGTTGTTTTATCGATGTACTACTCTTTATAACTAACACTAAAGTGTTTGTTCTAATATCTATTCTTTAGTAAATTCCATCAAAAAGATTTATATTGTCTAGGAATCTTTAAAACAAAGCACAATATGACAATATCAACATTGTAAAACCGGTCGGAACTAAAGCAAAAGCTTATTGACTGTGAATAATGAACAACACTTACAGAACCAAACAAAGTAAACAATAAAAAAGCAGATGACACACAAATTAGCAAGAAAATTACTTATAACTCACTTTCGCATTCAAGATATAATTGTTTAAAATGTATCACATTTGTAAATTGCATATAATAAATTATTCAGATATGAGAACACTAGAAACAGAACCTTTTATGTGTTTTTCCATTTCATTTGCCATTAACTTCAGCTGGTGTTTTTGCAACAATTGATAATGCGTGCAATCCACTTTGCAACTCCTCTTGCAAAAGATCATAAACAAGTCGATGCCGTTTCACCAAACTCTTGCCATCGAACTCCTTAGATACAACTCTAACATTAAAATGTGTCTCACCATTAGCATTCCCTCTAACACCAGCATGACCAGCATGCTGATAAGAAATATCTTCAATCTCCAATTCAACAGGAGCAAGTTCTTTTTCCAATTTCTCCTTTATTCTTTCTCCTCTACTCTTCAAACCCACACTCCCATTCGTCTCGTCTTCACTTTCCACTTCTTCAGTCTTCTCCTCAACCTCAATTTCATTGTTCTCTATCTGGTTTTCACTACCCAATTCAGCACTATCTACAGAACTGCTGCTCTCTTGTTTCTGAGATTCTATGTATAACTGTAAAGCTTTATTCTGCATTAATCTCAACATATTCAAGAACCCATTGTTCCTAGAAGGAGTAAGACTCTGGTTCAGACCAAGTAAAGTAACAAAATCAGGAGTAACTTTCAAAATCTGAGGAACTGGTAAACCAGAAAGACCTTGAATAAGTAAAGCAGCAAGACCTTTAGTAAGAACTGAATCAGAATCAGCTTCAAACAAAACATTCTCTTTGTTTGAATCTAAATAAGCTCTAACCCATACTTGCGAAACACAACCTTTAACTTTGTTTTCTTCTGTTTTGTATCTTTTATCTAATGGTGTAAGTTTTTTTCCATAGAATAAGAGCTGTTCATACTTTTTCTTTGGTTCTTCTACTGTTTGGAATAGTTTTATGATGTCTTGGAGGTTTTGTGGAAGTTCTTCAATGGGTTGAAGAGAAGTGGAAGTATTTGAAGATGGTGATGATGAAAGTTTTGTGGTGGGTAGTTTCTGGATTGAGATTGATGAATAGAGAGATAAATTGGTGGGGAATTTTGGTGATTGGACTACTAGGGTTTTAAGAACTGGGAATTTTGGTTGGAGAAGGAGTGGGATTTTGGTGGGTAATATTCGAAACGAAGAAGAGATCGACATGATTGAAACTAGGTATTGGCTGAGGAAACGGAACTGAACTACTTTGGGGAGAGTCGGAGAGAGATGGGGGGATTGTTGGGAGACTTTTGGGTGTGGATACCTCTGGCGGCGGTCTATATCGGTACAGTAGAGCTCGAGTATCCATTCGGTGCTGGGCTATATCGGTAAGAAGGGTCCAAGATTCCAAGGTGTGCTGTGAGCTACAGGCTCATGTGCCTTGATTTTGATGATTACTCCCCTATCTATGCAGTATAAGTCCTACTCTTATGTACCATGTCAAAATATATTTTTTTTGACATACCGGCCGGCATGGCAAATGAGTTGTGCTACTATGGTAAAAGAGTTGAGCGATGGAATTTCTAACGAGTGATATTGTCAACAGCGCCAGCAATAAAGATTCTATTGTCGGATATAATGTTAATATCATTCGATTTAATGACCAACGCTAACGGTTAGTTCTTTCTCTCCTATAAATAGGTAATTCTTAGACTAAACTTTTACACGAAAATTTTCTCTATTTCTCTCTTTCTCAATCTATTTTTTTTCTTCAGAATTTCTCAAATGGCAAAGTTACAAACCAAACTTGATTCGGCAACACATCTTGACTTTGTGAAAACTACTGTCAAACCCATTTGTCAGTTTTTTTTAACCCTCAAACCCACGGGCGTGAAACTTTATGCGCGCACCATTTTCTATAAAAAAAAATCTCAAAGACCCAAATTTAAAAGAAAATGGTTTTCGTGTAATAATTAAGCTACTAATATTAGATATTATCTCAAAGTAATAAACTTTAAAAACTATAAGACCAAGCACTATGGGAGAGGGTATCGCTTCCCCATCCCTCAATTTCCCTCAAAAATCAGAAAACCAAGTGTTATGGTCTTCCATATCCCTACTCATGTAGGGATATCCCTCACTTTCCCTACATGGAGGATCACATCTGATCCGCCTTGTAGGAAGGGAAATCATACGACTACTCAGTAGCCGTATTTTTTTACACTTTACGGCTACTCAGTAGCCGTAACATTTTACACGGCAACTGAGTAGTCGTTTCTGGTTTTTAAAGTTTTACCTTAAAACTTTCCTTTTTTCACTCATTTTTTTTTACTAAAACTCCTTTTTTACCTATTATATATATTTTTTTTTTACTCTAAAATATCTTTTTTACCTAGACAAATATATTCTCATTGAAAAAAAAAATAGGAAAAAAAAATACGGCTACTGAGTAGCCGTTTGGCACTATTCATACGGCTACTCAGTAGCCGTTTCGTGTAGGGGAGGGAAAGAAGGGCACCATAGTGAGACTGTCTTCCTTGTGCTATCTCTTCCCTACATATGAGGAGAGGGAAGGGATAACACCCACCATAATGTTTGGCATAAGAGAGAGATATTTCTTATTAAGCTTATAAGAAAATGGGATGATCCCAAAACCTAGTCTCAACAAGCCTATTTATACAAGTCTTGAGCCGGTGATTCCATAGCCACCACATCACAAGATATGTCATTATGCATGTTGTAAAAGCATGCAATGATTACAACCACTAGCTTTTGTTGTTGGATTCATGCAAAACTTTGCATGCCAAAGTACACCCAAGTAGGAAGGTGTTAAGATACCACGCTAGCCATCATAGGAGTGAATATACACCCTTGTTAATTACTTATTATTTCGTTTTTTTTTTTCTCATTCTTCTTTTTTCTTTGTTTTTTTGATTTCTTTAGAAACAACTGATTCTCGGCACGGAGTAGCTAACATGGGGATTTTTTCTGCAGAAGAACTTCAATTTCATGAGTTGGTTATTAGGTTTCATCGTTTCTTTGTGGTTTTAGGATTTTTTTTTATTTCGTTTTAATTAGATCTGGTTTCTCAACTTTATTGGAATACTCTTAGTCAAATCGAAACTTTAAATCCTTCTTATGATTTTGTAATTGTTGTTGATGGTCTTTATATTTAAGAATTTGTTGGGAATCTTGTTTCTACATTAATTGAAATCTCCTTTTCTGATACTGGTTTTATTTTGTTATGTTATGAAATTAGGTCACTCAAGCTCATGTATTTTTGGGGGAATTATGTGAAAATATTTTTGTTGTTGAGAAAGTTCCTCATGAAGATTTTCATTCAGAGTATGCTTTTGAAGAAGCTGATGATTACGTAAGAAAATGACGAATTGAGGAAGATAGTAAAGTGATTTCAGGTGACATTTGTTAGGGGATGGAATTTTTTAGGGGGTTTTCTGAATTTTATATGCTTTTTAAGGCTGTTAATTAAAATTGTGTTGTGCTCTTAATTGAGATGGTAATAAGCATCAGAGTCTTACCCATCAGAAAATGAGTTAATTATTCCTTGTGCAGAATGCATTTTGGGTTTATAGACCTTGTGGTGTGGACACTTTAGTGACTTCCATTACACACATTGTGCTTCACAGTCTTTGCATTTATCGGATATAGAAGACGACTATGGATAGTATAGTTCAAAGGTTTTATTTGAGGTCGAATTAATACAATTACTTTTAGGGTATGTTGGCTACATATTACTGTTTTTTTGGTTGCGGGTAGGTATATCCTTATTTGTTGGATAAGAATTTTCTAGCACTGCAGCATTCTTGTTTGCTAGAAGTTCAAATAATAGGTTGCCTAATTTCACATATGTTTCTCTACCCTTTTTCACATCTACCAATCCATTTGCGGCATTTACAGTAGTTTCCCCTCTTTTGTTTACCTATTCATTTTTTAAGTCTTCTGTTCACATCTGCTAAGGCTACATTCACTCCAATGCGCCTATTTGTATTTACTTGACCATTCTTTAAATCCACATTGATCTTTCCTTCTCGCTCTACATTAGCCGTCTCATATGGCCCAATTGCATGGCAGTTGATCGAGTCTTGAAACTCTTAATTCTATCTCTGTGTACACATGTGTTTGGCCAGTATTTAGTTAGTAGTACTTAATAAGTTTACCAACTACATATACATGAAAAACATGAAAAAGAGTTACGAATTGCCTTGGTTGTGGCCTTGGTTGTGGTTGCTATTTCCGCCCTTATAAGAAGCAGAACACAAACAGATTTTCATTTTTTTTTTCATTTGGACTTATTGTATTGACGCTGAACAAATGATACTTTTTATACTGTAAGAACTATTGTGCATTATACTATAAGTTTATTTTCTTATTTTTTTGTGTCTATGGTGTTATATTATTGTATTTGTATTTTTTTTTATGATGGCTACATAACCTGTTATGCAACCGAGAAAATGGTAGCATAATACATTGTGCAGTCATTTTTTGTTGCATAATTTGTTATTCAGTTTAGAAAACGGCTGCATAATGCATTATGCATCAACTTTTATGTTAGCACTCAACCAAATTATGGTTACATAGCATGTTATGCAACTATATAACTATCTACATAACAATATACAATCAAGAAATTAACTGCATAACGCATTATGCAGCCGCTTTTAGTTAAGCTTGAAATAAAAAAAATGGCTGCGTAGTATATTATGCATCCGAGAAAAAGGCTTATGCAAGTACAAAAATCGATGCATAATTCGTTATGAATCCTTTTTTGTTGGAATATTATTTTTGAGCAATATACATCGGTTTAATGGTTGTTTAACCAAGTTAATAAATGCATGAACAAAAATATGGTTGCCAAATTAATTGCGCAATCATTTTTTCCTGTTGGAATATTATTTTTAGGTACATACATCGTTTTAGTAGTTGTATAACCAAGTTAGTGGATGCTTAAACAAAAATATCTTTTCCATAATGTGTTATGTGTCCTTTATGGTATCTACATAATGTATTATGCATCCTTTGCGGTGTCTGCATAATATGTTATGCACCTTTTTGGTGGCTGCATAATGAAATTTCGAAAATTTTGCCTAAAAGAACAAATCACCTCCGACATTTTCGTAAAAAACTTAAATTTTATATTGTTGTTTGTACTCGTTGTATAGATTGCTTTAAAATCTTTTCAACGAGATAAAATTTGTAAAATTACAAGGCACGATTTTTTATAAAAGTTATATTCTAGTTTGCTTGCCAATTATACCCCTGAAAAAATAGGATGCATAACCAGCTATGTAGATATTTTTTATAATTTAAAATAATTACGAGTGTAATAAAAACTGAAAAATATTTTAGGCCTGACAATAAGAACAATATTTTTTTCGGGCCTGACCCTAATTTCCCCCTTGACTTTTATGGAGTAGTACTTGAAGGTGTTGTTAAGAAGATATGTAATAGTTATAAAGAAATAGGTAAAAAGCAACGAAGTCTTCAAGTTTTGGATATTAACCAACTCAAACATGCAGCTAAGAAAAGGCAAAGAAGAGTTCAAGGCAAAGAAAATTAAGTCAAAGCACATTTGAAGGCAAAGAAGAAGATATGTAATGACCCGTCCCTCCACCGATACTGTCCCCACTTAACCACTGCGGTAATTCATCCAGCAGCAGCTTCCCGAGAGGTCACACATCCTGCGACTACTCTCGGCCGAGCATGCTTAACTGAGAATTTTTTTCCCACAAACTTAGTCAAGTGAGCCCATCAGGCCTCGGTGTAATGTTGACGTTTCTTGCCTCTTGTGAGACCAGTATCTCACTGGATGAATAACCGCAGTAGTGTCGTTAAAAATCCTAGAGTACTGGATAACCGCAGTGGGTAAGTGAGAACAATATCGGTGTTAGTTGGGATACAATTAGGGACGGGTCGCTTGTGCTCGGATGGTAGAGTATGTTGGGCGGTTATGCCAGATACTGGTCTCACAAGAGGCAAGGAACGTTTACATTATACCGAGGCATTTTCAGCAAAATTGGCTCCAGAGTTGGTAGAAGACTCTGCAGTTAAGCGTGTTCGGGCGGGAGTAATCCAGGGATGGGTGATTGCCCGGGAAGTTTCTACTGCAGTGGTTGGAAACCCTACACTTTCGGATGACCGCAGTGGCTAAGTGGGACACTTTCGGTGGAGGGACGGGTCATTACAAATGGTATCAGAACTGACGACGGGTCACCTGCCGAGGGTGAGATAGTATGTTGGACGGATTGAGTCAGGTTCTAGTCTCATGAGAGGCAGGGGACGTCGGAGATCGGGGTTTGGATATATTCTGGAGTCGAGGACGACTCCAATTTAAGGTGGTGGTATTTTAATACCCCGGTATTTCGGCAGTGGTTGGCCGATGGAATATAAATAATAGTTTGTCCTTTCCTATCATCGGGGCCTTTTCAGCATAATTATCTCCAGAGTTGGCAGAAAACTCTGCAGTTAAGCATGCTCAGACGGGAGTAATCCAGGGATGGGTAACCTCCCGGGTTATTTCTGCTGGATAACTGCAGCGACGCCCGTTAAAAACCCCACCTACCGGATAACCGCAGTGACTAAGTGGGGAGAGTATCAATGGAGGGTCGGGTCATTACAAGATAAACAAAGAAAACTCAGTTCATGAGCGCATTTATTGAAAGTTATGTAAAATGAAGAAGGTGACCAAGATGAAGAACATTGTCTTAGGTTTCTATTTTTAAAAGTCTATATTTTAAATTATTATTGTCTAGTTTTATGTCATGTAAAATGACTTTTAATACTTCATTCGAAGTTTATATCAATTCGAAAATTTGCCTTCTTATTGTTAAAAATTAATCTTATATTTCATTCCTAACTCAGTCTTACATTTTAATTTTAACTAATAAAGTAAGAAAAATATTAAAAACTTCTACTAAGTAATATATTAAGTAAAACAGTTCATCACCAAGAGAGTAACGAAGCTGAGAATATCCAAAAACAAAGTACTCAAGCACGAAGCACAGAAAAGGAAAAAACTAAAACAAAGAACACCCTAGGCTAATTAGCACATAATAGCCTCCCAATTATTCAAAATCATCTTTAAATTCACACCACTAAAAAAAATTGTTCATGTACACCCATTGTAGATTAGCACCTTCACATTGTTGATGATTTCATTCATAGGATTATATTTTCCACTGAAACATCTTGAATTTCTCTCCAACCATGTAGACCACCAAATCGCAAACGGAATTAAATCCCAAATCTTCCTCCTTATATTAGAGTTTGTACCCTTCTTCCTGTTCCACTCCCAAATAGTTTGCCTAATCGATTCTTTAAAACCCACTGTAAATTATAACTCTTCAAAGTAAAGCCAAACATCTCTAGTGGTTTCACGGTATAAAAAGATATGATGATTTGAATCACCTGCCTTTTTGCACAACAAACAACCATTGACTAGAAAGGAATTTCTATAGATATCCATAGTTGGGGTAACAACATAACATAAATTCCACACGAAAAAAATTACCTTTTGTGGGATTTTTGGATTCCAAAGACTCTTATAGGGGAACAAAATCAAACCATCATCCTCCAAAGCTCTATAACACTCTGCTACGAAAAAGGCTTCCTGCCCTGGAGCCAAACTCTTACATCACCACCACTTCTAGTGTTAAAAGTTGATATTAGATTTAAAATATGGGCCACTGATAGGAACTTTAAAGTGTATTTTTCCTATGTCTTAATCTGCAAGTGCACAGAGCCTTTGAAGGCAGTGGCAAGCACAGGTCTTTCCACAGGGAACTAGAGGGTGCTATGTTATTCTAAGACTTCTCAAGCTTGTTTTCGGGGGTGAGTGACACAATTTAATGGCTTTTGTTTAAAGTCTTTACGGCGAGATGAATGTGGTGACAGTTAACTCAAGATAAATTCTAAATGTTAAGATTGAAGGATACTAGGATTGTCCAATCCACCACGGGTTCAAGTTATGTGTGTCAACTAGTTGGAATGTTCTTAATCCTATAACAGATAAGGATAATGTGTCAAGACTATCTCTTATCTAAGGAGTTTCACCAATACAATAATTCAATCAACAGCTAGAGTACCAAGCCAGAGCACTAATTGTCTAAGTTAAGCACAATTAGTCAAGAGTTTGGCAACTATCTCTTAAGCATAGTGAATACACAGTCAATACAGTTTAATCCTAGCTACAATGAATACATGGCATTCATTGTGAAAGTAAAATATTGAAGTGCAAGAATTGAAATTATCTTAAGAGTTAAGCATTCAAGAACAATCACAACATAGTTGAACAACAGAACAAGAATTAAGGCTTCATGTAAATCCTAGCAAATAAGTTTAGCGCATGATGAACATTAAAAACGAGTTAATTGAAATTGCAAACTAAACATGAACCCTAAAAATTAACTAAAAACTCACTGCTCTCTCTCCAATCCAAAATCACAATTTATAACTCACAAAACAATATCAACTAACAACTACACCGATGACCCAAACACCTCGATGCGCCTTGTCTTGCCTCTCACCTCTGAATCAATCATGCATGGGGGTTTGGTGAAAACACTAACCCTATTTATCTCTAACCTAGCTTCTAGGTTGAAGAGAAGCTATGAAAGAGATAAATAAGAGAGAGAGTGATGATGCGGGAGCAGAGATGGAGTGGTGGTGATGGCTCTGGGACGGTAAGGGAAGAGAAGAGGGAGGTAGGGGTTTTGCGAGTGGTTGGGAGAAAGAAGAAAGAGAAGAAGAAAAAAAAGAAATGTGTGCGGTTGATGGGGGTATAGGTGTAGGAGGATTCGTTGTGAGTCGGGTGCGGCGAAGATCGATGA
>JAJJWW010010171.1:101442-168712 GCA_023531295.1 Papaver armeniacum | reverse complement strand
ATTTTTATTGATTAATTCCTTGAATGTTTACAAGATAAAATGGAAAAGAGCAAAGAAATACAATCACTACAAACTTTCTATCTGTTAATGACTTGCCTAACACTCAAAAAAGATCTCCTCTCAACGTACTTGCTAACTCTTTATATAGGGTAGTACCTGATGGATGACAAATTTAAGTCGCTCCTTATTTCGGGAACGACGGAGGTCATGGCGTTTACAAATGCATAATCTCAAGCGACGCTGTAGATCTCGCATAAAATTCACACCCTTTCTCGTAGGTGTTAAATTATCGCTATCAATTCGTCACTTATTTTACTCGTTTGCGCGCCTTAAATATCTCAAGTCGTTTATTGATCTCGCTTCGAGATATTGATGTCGCGATATTCGATCCTTTTCATATCTTGCCTCTTCTGTCTTCTGTGAAGAAGAGAATGTCATGAGAATTAGTATTTTAAAATCGCAAATGTTCATATTTATCCATTACGATCCCGTACTTTTACACATAATTTATTACACATGTTTCTTGTTACTCTTTTTCTTTGACACATTTTCTTTCAACCGTTTTTTCGACCATTCCGTCCCTCTGCATTAAATGCATTTATCTTCTCGGGAATTCTTCTATATATAGTTTTCACCCTCCTCTTCTGCTTTTACTTTCTCTCTCGCAATTTTTCTTTCACCTCTCCTCCTCCACTTTCACGTTTAGCTACGTAAATCTTCCTTTTCTTCTTTCTCTTGATCTTCAATTTTATAATCATTCTATATTCGATAATGGCTCCACTGTGGTGCATACTCTGAAACCCTTTTGGGTGAGACTCAAAGAATTCTGAGGAAAGTGGTTTCACCTGTCTACTATTCCAATCAAGAATCTTTCATCTATTCTTTCTGCTTGATTATTTACATCGATCATTGGATGATCAAAATCATAATCTAGCTAGGTCAACCTCAGGTCTTCCCATTCCTCTACAATCCCGACCGCCCTTGTTCTATGAAATCCTTGCTCATGAGAAATTCTCGCGAGCTATTTATCAATTAAGTGGTGATTGTATCCGCTTGTCGCTTCGAATTGCTAATCGGGCGCTGGTAAGGGATCTAGAGATCAGAGCACCACGGATATCCTGGAATTAGCAAACTTAGGAGATAGTCGTTGAAAAGTACTCGAGAAAAACTTTTTTGAAAATTATGAAGTGATAAATATGAAGAATGATAAATCTCGTTTGGGGTGCTTGAAAGAAAAGAAAAAGAACGTTCCGTGATAAGATACTCATGTTGGGGATATTGATTTCGCACTCACAGAAGAACAATGTCTCCGCTACTCTAAAGATGAGAAGTGGTGTGTCTTTCACTATTTTTGAACGGACCTTACATTTCAGGTTCCAATATCTCCCCTGCGAATCTCGCAAATTATCATCCTGGTTATTTAATTGGCCCGAGAAAGCAAAAGAGGTATACTTCCTAACTTTTTACTTATTTTACATCTTCATTTCCTCTTATATCTAATCTTGCAATTTTTAAGATCACCAAATTGAGAAGGAGTTACAAAGAAATCAAAAGCGAGTACTCTTGGCGATACTTCGTTCAATCACGGATGATGTAAGAAATATTTTTCCTTATTATTTTTAACAATATTGTTGCCTCTGTTTCTTATCTTCATTCGTGTGCGAAGGTTGGCGTTGAAGAGAATGATATTTTTGAAGCTGCGAAGGCTAAAGGCAAGAATAAGATTACTCTTCGCAAGGATAAGTCTTTTGCTCCATCTTCTAAAAAACGGAAAATCCATTCCTCTTCTCACTCTAATCCCCAAACCGGCGAGAACTCTGATGAAGATAATGATGAGGTTGACACTTTTTTTGCAAAGGAGAACCATTAAACGAATGCCTATGGCGCAACCGTCTAGTGTTTTCTATGATTCTATGCAAGGAATGGGAGATGATCGTTTTTCTCTACATGCGAAGCTCTGAACATCTGCGATGCCCCCTTCTAACGGATAATGATTCTTTCGTGGAGTTTCGGGACAATGACTCCCATTTCTTAAATGCACTTAGTGCCTTGGTATGTTCATATTTCTTATTTCTTTATGATTTCAATTATAAACCTTATCTTAACAATTTCTTTACTTTCCTTTATAATATGGGAGAGCTTTCTTTATTTATTGCCTCGGATCTCGAGAAAAGGCGCAACAATCTTGAAAAAAAAACCTTGAACTTAAGGAGAAGAACAAAGGATTAGAAGTTGAAGTTAGCGACATCTATGAAGAATGAAAATGAGGCTACTGCTCTTCGTGAAAGAATTCAACAACTGAAACCGAATCTTCTACCCAAGAATAAAATATCCACCCTTCAAAGTGCTAATCAGCAACTCTATGGTATAAAACTCTTCTCTTTCTCTTATTCTTATTTTGTCATTTACTTTTCTTTATCGACTTATCATTTTTCGTGACATTTATAACCTCTCTGATGAAGCTATTCTTCTTCACATTTCTCGAGCCTATGGATAACGATGCTCTTCTTGCCCATCTCAATAGTTCTCTAAATAGCTTTTCAAATGATTTAATCAAACATCTTTCTTTGAACAAATTCAATCCGGACTCAATCTCTTAAAACAGATCATAGATCTAGCTTAAGTTTAGCCAACCAAATGAAACACACCATCTTAGTTCCCAAGAGAAAATTAGTATTTTTAAGGAAGAAAATTAGCAATCTTATAGATGATAAAGATCGCATTGCTAATCAAGGCGCTCAAGCATTAGCGAGAATTTCAAAAAGCTCTTCTTGAAGTTCAAATTGAGCGTGATGAATCTTTTAAGCCAAAATTCCATCTTAGCGAAAGAGAAATCAAATTCTTTCTTCTTCTTATAAATAATGACGATGAATTAAACTTGGGCTGCGAAAGTTCTAGATAATGCCGGAAATAACTTAGGTGTTAACGTTGGTCTTCATCTTGATCAAACTTGCTTGGTTAAAGACATGATTTCTACGAGAGAAGGTTGTTAATGGTTCTTCTTTATTTTATCGCTTCTTTTTTTGTGAAATTGCTATTAAGTTAGTACTCCATTATCATTTGTTCACGAAGGCGAGAAGAGGTATCAAATAAGGATTGAAGAACTTGAATCAGAAAAGAACAACTTGCAAAGGACCTCTCTTTTCATGCGACAAGTATTCCAAGTTGAAGAAGCAACTACAACCTCTTTGTAGCAAATTTCAATAATGATCTTTGTCAGTTTTTATAATCAAACCATTAAGGCAGGTTTGCGATGACCACAGTATTCCTCTTTCTTCATATCCTTGTCTTCTTGAAGGGGTTCCTGAAAATATACCTTCCTTAGATGTTTCTGATAGTGATGCTAGCGAAGAAGAGGAGTCTGATGAAAAAGAAGAATGAACTGAGAGATAGCTCCATTTTCCTTTTTCTCTTCTTGTGATATTTGTACATTCATCTCTCTAGCCTTCCATTTTTGTAATCTCTTACTGTAAATCTATCATATGAAAATAAATAACAAGTTTTACTCTAATCATTCCCATACTTTCCTCTTGTTATTTATTTCACATGAGAGATTAAATAGATAATCTTTAAGTAATAATACTTCTTAGTTTCGCATAGCTTGTTGTTGCTAACTCTTCAAATAAATTTAGAAATATAGCCATTTTTAAGCTTATTTGCTTACTCAATTTCTTGTGTGGTCTTATCTTCATTTATGTTGAAATTCATCATTGCGACAAGATCGCAGGACGTCTTTACATTTTCATGTAATGACCCATTGATCTTGCCTTATCATTGCTTTTGTGTGGTCTTATTGTGCCTTCCTAGTTAAAGGTCTTATTTTGCCACCCCTTATTGCGACAAAATCGCAGGACGTCTTTACATTTGCATGTAATGACCCATTGATCTTGTCTTATCATTTCTTTAGTATTTTTGCCTCTGCAGGATATTTTTCTTGCGACAATATGACGCCTAAATATTCTTGCGAACGTAAAGCCCCATGACATTGCCGTCTTTGCGACGAAATCGCAGGATGTCTTTACATCTTCATGTAAAGACCCATTGATCTCGTCTTACCCTCGCGTTAGTATTATTGCCTCTTTAGGATCATCGCACAAATATGACAAGCCTAAATTTTCTTGCGAAAATATAGCCTCATGACATTTGCGTCTTAAGACACTTATCGGCTCCCCTAATGGAGGGTGCCGCCCTTATCATCTCCTTTGGTTGCCCCTTCAAGGAGGCGTGTATCGGCCATACAAGACTAGCTCCTCCCATCCTGGGTCTTAACAACAACCGGTTGTTTTGAAGCCTCTTATCCCTTATACCTATAGGGATTATGGTTACGAGACTGCACCCTAAGTGGAGTTTTCTTCGGGCCCGAGTGCGGCATGTGCCAAGACTTGCCAAGAATGGCCGAGACACTTTTCAAATGCCCTGTGCACTCTTGGCTCAACCGTGTACCTCGGCGCCTTGGTCATACTGGCGACTCCTTGGAAGAGACCCTCGGTCGTCCAACCAGGTATAACCTTATATAGTTGGAAATCCAAGGTATCTCTCCCGGATGGGCTTTATTGACCCCAAATTTTCATGACTCAGGTTCCGGGGCGGTGTAACCTTTTCCCCAGAGCCATGTCAAGAGATACCCCCTTATATGACACACTTTATGTCTTACATTTGCCTCTTGCGAAATATCATTCGCGAACTAGGTGTACGCCATAAAGGTTCGTCACATTCACTCATTCTTTCATTTCCCAATTCGTTCAATCATTCATTGATTTTTGATTATTTCTTCTCATCATCTTTGCGAAATTATCGCATATTCTTGCTTCGTTTTTTGTGATCTCGCTCTAATTATTTAACCGGATTTTCATATATTCTATCTCGCGAGACTTTTCGCGTACTCCTTCTTCAATCGTCATATTCTTTGTACTTTCGACAAATCTTTTCCTTCAAAACATTTTTTTTTTCTAAAGTCAATTATTCATTTCTTACACTTCTTACTTACATTTTGTTCCCACTTCTTCTTCATTTAAATTTCTGATATTTCCTTCCTTTTGCGAAATCCTCGCAATTTCCATTGTCTTGAGACATTGGTTTCGCATAATGTATCTTGACTCTCACTTCTATTGCGTCCACCATCGGTCTGTCCCTTCTTTGTGCTTCTTTAATGTTCTGTTTCCAGTTCTTCTTTTGAGCAGCCCTTTCCTCGCAAGATTCCACTTCAACTTCATAGCACTTTTGTCCTTCAACCTAATCTCCTTTTATAACTCCAACACCACTGGGATGAGGAAATTTGATGCACGGTGGTAAGTCGATGCTACGCCCAAGATCTCATGTAACCAAGGTCGCCCAATTAATGCATTATATGGGGATTCCACATCGACTATGCAAAACAAGATTTCAGTTGATAATCCTTTCAGTGGTATTCGCATACGAGTTTCTCCTTTAGGTTTATTGGCAGTACCATTAAAACCATAAATCTTATAGGTTGAAGGTATCAAATCTTCGTCTTTTCCTCCCATAGTCTTGTAAGTGTGGTAAAAAAAGGATATTTACAGAGCTTCCAGTATCAATTAAGATTCTATTTATTTCCCATGAATTTTCTCCGCCCCATCATCTTCATCATCAACGGGTTTGGGTTAATCTCCAATCTTACCACTAATGGACTGTCATGCATCTCGCCACCTTCGTGTACTTCTTACTGTAAAAGAAATAATCACGTTTGCCATTCTTTCGAGTGGCGATGTCTTCGCGATGTTCATTACTTCTCTATTGTCAACATCTCTTGCGAAAACCCTACTGAGAACACTAACATGAAAATCTTCAATTGTCCTGTACGAATGTACGATAGAGTTGCAGAACAAGTTTTTGGCCTTCGCTCCAACTTCTACTACAAACGTTTCTTTCCCTTTTGTTGTATTTACTGTGTGTGAATTTCTGGAGGTGTTGGTAATGGTTGAGTCTTCTCTTCACATTTTAAGAAATGATTTAGCTTCCCTTGGTCTATCATTCTTAGGATGATTCTTTTTACATTCCTACAATCATTCGTTAGGTGTCCATGAAAATGGTGATAGGAACATAATTCATGACTTCTGTCACCTGGAGGCGGTTCATTCCCCATGTTCCATGGTGTAGGTATGTTTTCCATCAAGATTATAGCTTCCCATATTTTCTCTACACTAGCGTTCAGAGGGGGCATCTTGATTTCTTCCCATACTACCCTATGACCTCGCTGCCCTCTATGATAATTATGCCTTTGACCTCCATCAGTTTCTTGTGGTTGATCAAGCCTTTGAATTTTATTATTTCCATACTTTGTAGAAATTTCTTTCTCTTTCAAATTCTTCCCGATCGCGACTTCCCATGGCTACCAACTTTTTAAACCATCATCCGGTATCATCATTCCTTGTTGACCTTGCGAGGTACTCGCCACGTTGTTTATAAATTTGGGTAACAAACTTGCATTCGCGGACTCCTAAATTTGTATTCGCGACGGGTATGATTCCATCTCATTTTGCTTTTCCTCTAAAAAATATACTCCTCCTGAAGCTCTCGCAACTCAATCATTGTGATTGTATTTTTGACTCTAAAAATTTGAATATATAACAAATTTGTCGCGAACATAGCATTAATGAATGATAAGATGAGATATGTCTCCTCCCACGACCCACCATTTCGCTACATATTGTCTTCCATCTCACAGTTAGATGCTTCAAACTTTCACCAACCCTTTGTTTTAACCCAAATACATCTTCAATACCAGGTCACGAGGAATTATTACTTATATATGCCCCTAAAAATATAGCCTAAGTGATTGAAAGATGTTATTGTGTTCTTTAGTAATCCTTCAAACCATTTCAAAGCTTCTCTATCAAACTTGATGCAAAATATTTGCAATATAGCATCATGATTCTCCCATTGTAACATACATCTCATATAAGCTTTGATATGTTGTATCGCACAAGTTGTTCCATCGAAAATCTTTGGTTAATGTAGGTAAGTTGCACTTCGGTGGTATTCCTCCTAATTGTATCTCTTGTGTGAACGAGTTTTCACAACTTCTTCTATGGCTTCATCCAACGTCTCTTTCCTCCTCCCCTTTTATTGTTCATCATTCCTCTCATTTATGCCACCTCTCAAAATTTGTTCATTTACATGGAATTTGAATCCATTGGTCTTTTTAGTTCCGCTTCTCTTCTCTAGTTCATGTCTACTTTGACTTTCTTTTTCATCATTCTCTTCTCGTCTTTTTCTCTGCGATCTTCTCCTTCATTTCTTTCACGAATTCGCACACCGTTATATCTATCAATTTCTCTTCTTTGTTGCCTATCAGCTCTCCTTTGTGCTCTTTCATATTCTTCATTAATATTATCATTGTTGCGATTTTGTTCTCGCCTTCTTTCTCGATTATCATGATTATTCGGAGAATTGCCTCTTCCAATTCTTGATTTTCCATTTAAATTTCTTAATCTTTCCCTCTAAGGCTAGACGTGCTTGTTCAAGATAGTGTCTTTCAATTTCATCTTCAATCTCTTTTTGCTTCCTCCGGTGCTTCTCTCCCATGCAATATTCTTCTTCATTCTTCTTGATTTTCTTCATCAAGTGGATTATTCCGCCCCAAGCCTATTTCCTTGCATATTTCCTTGATTTCCACCATTCTCTTCTCATAATGCTCATTTTGAAGAGTCTTCTTGGACGTGGGATATAACGATCTTCCATCATTTCTCTTCCCTCGCAATGTTTTGTGCTTCCGGATTTTGTGCTTCTTCTTGGTTTTCTTCATCGGCATTTTACTCTCTAGGTAAAATTCTCCTTCTTTCCTCTCTAACTGATCTTGAACTTGACCTTGTAGTGCTTCTCGACCTTCTGTTTTGTAATCTGATGTTTTCCATCCTTAGCTTGTAGTTGCAGGAAATCCCACACTACACCCCTTACTCAGTTTTGCTTGACTAATCCATTGAAAGACGTGTGATCAAGAATATTTATTAATTGATTCCATTAAATGTTTACACATTACAATAGAATTACACTTGGAAATTAAAGCGCTCTTAAACTTTCTCTCTCCTAATGACTTCCTTTCACAATTCAAAAAGATCTCCCCCTTCAATTCAGACTCATTTAGCCCTTTATATAGGGTAATACATAGTGGATGACAGCTAGACTATCCTTTATTTTCGGGAATGTCTCGCGAAGTGTCGCAAGTGCACGAATATTCATTCTCGCGACACTTCTTAACCCTCGCCAAGTTTCATGTCTTCCAATTGTTTTGTTTGTCGTTATTCATCGCGTCGTTTATTTTAGCTCCTCAAGCGACTCCCTCACGACACCGTCGTTTATTACTCCATGAACCTTGTCCGTTGCGATATTATGATCCTACATCTTGCCTCTTTTTCCTTGAATATTGCTTGAAGAGCGATTTGAAGGAAAAATTCATTGTTGTAATAATCCCTGGTTTCAATTGGTGAAGGAATGAAAAGAATACTTTTCTTGAAAGTACGTACTTGCCTCTATTCTTTTAGCGAAGTTAAAGCTTCTTTAGTATATATATGAAGTTCCGTCTCCTGTCTCTCCTTACCTCTCCCTGCGAGGGAGAGAATATCATGAGAATCAATATTTTGATTTGCCGCAACTACTTATCTTTATCTCTGTTTCATTTCAGTACTATTACCGTGATTTTGACTATTAAAGTCTTTTCTGACACGTCTCTTCCACCCGTTTATTCTCGTCCGTTCGTGTCTCTTCTAAATTAAATGCCCTCGTTTTCCTCAAGAATCTTTTTGATTTTTTCTATATATAGCTTTCTTTTCCTCCTCTTTTCTTCTTTTAGTTTCTCTCTGCAACTTTTCTTGACTCTCTCCTTCCGCAATTTGCTCCTCCGCTCTGTAACTCTTTTCTTCATCCCTTCTAACGCTGATCCTAATCTCCAATCTTCCATCCATTCCCATACGATAATGGCTTTCATTAGTCGTGCATACAAATCTTCTTTTGATGAAGTTCATCGAAGTTGCTCGAGAAGGGTTTTACTCTATCAACCATTCCTGATCAAGAATCTTCATCTATTCTTTCTGCAAAGTTGTTTTTTGATCATCAATGTGATGATCAAAAAATTATAGTCTCGCTTGGGTCAACTTCTCATGAGGACTTCCCATTCTCCTTATACGATCCTGAGATGCCTTTATTTTATGAAATCTTGGCCCATGAAAAATTCTCTCAGGCTGTTTATCAATTAAGTGGCGATTGCATTCGCCTAATGCTTGAGTTCGCGAACCGTGGTCTGGCAAAGGATCTTTATACCCTAATCTTCATTAGACACCCCGATTTCAAAAACTTGGAAATAGTCACTTTGAAAAATACATTGTAGAGAACTTTTTTGAAAATTATTCGTGATAAAGATGAGGAATGCGAAATCTCATTTGGGGCATTCGCCTGAAGAAGAAGGATAATGTTCTGAGGATAAATTACTCATGCGAAGATATTGACTGGCACCCGGGCAATAATACTACTCCTCGTCACTCTAAGGATGAGAAGTGGTGGGTTGTACCCTTGATGTTAAATGGCCCTTACATCGCTGGCTCGCATATCCTTCCTGCGAATCTCGCGAGGATATCATCCTTGGGAATTCAAATGGCCCGATAAGGCAAAAGAGGTATGTTTTCCACTTCAAATCTTGCCTTCGCAACTTTCTTTTTATATTTGCCGAATTTGTGGAATTTTCAGATCGCTAAATTGAGAAGAAGCTACAAGGATAATCCCGTTGGAGAGTACTCGATGATACTTATCGCTTACTGGTGAAGTAAGAAACATTTCCTTTGTTATTTGAAACAATATTGTTGCCTCTGTTTCTTATCTTTAACCGTATGCGAAGGTTGCCTCTGTTTCTTATCTTTAACCGTATCGAAGGTTGGAGTTGAAGAAGGCAGTAGCCGTGAAGGTTAAGTAAGGGTAAACCGTCGTTAGCAAAGATAGATCTTAACTCGCTCCATTAACTAAGAAGCGAAAGACTCGGTCTTCTTCTCGCCTTAGCTCAAGCTCGAATCTTCCGACGAGGATAACCATGATTCGAATCCCTCTCTCACTAAAGAGATTCCATTGGCCAGGATTCTTCTATGGATCAGTTATCTAGCATCTTCTCAGACTCTTTCCAAGGAATGGGAGATGCTCCCCTTAGCTTCCTTTTCTGGGGTTCTAAATGTGTGTGTCTTTGCTTTACTAGAGGGCAATAATTCTTTCAATGGAGCCTCTAGAATTGTGTCTCTGACTTCTTTGAACGCACTTGGGTCTTTGGTATGCATGTAGTCATATTTCCCTATTAATTTTAAATTTTTAAATATATGTATTAACGGTTTTTCTATCTTCTTTCATAGGTTGGAAAAACTTCTTTTGTAGTTGCCTCAGATCTCGAGAGAAGACGCAATAATCTTGAAAAGAGAAATTTACAATTGAACAAGAAGACCCAAGAGCTGGAAGTTGAAGTCGCGTCATCTCGCGATAAGATTCAAAAAAAAAAGAAGCCGATCTCGATTCCCAAAGGTTAGAGTAATCACTCTTGAGAATTCAAATCAATGACTTTATGGTATAGTAATTTTCAATTCTCAGATCTTTTTCATGCTATCCTTTATTTTTCTTTGTCTGACTATTATTCTCGCAGACGTATATAATCTCTCCGAAGAATCCATCCTTCTCCATTCATTTCCCGAGCCTATGAATGATGATGTCCTTCTTACTCACCTCAATCAATCTCTAAAGTAGTTTCTCGATAAAACTAACCTCCTTCCATTAAAGGATCTTCAATCCAAATATCATCTCTTAGAGATCGAACAGTTTAAATTTAACTAATCGCTTTAAACGAATGTACCTTGATTCCGAGAAGAAAATCAAGACTTTAAGGAAGAAAATCAGTGATCTCATAGATGAGAACGATCGCATTACTAACGCAGGTGCACGGGCGTTAGCAGAATTCCACAAATCTCTTCTAGGTGTGCAAGTTGAACGAGATGAACTCCTTCATCGAATACCATACTTAAGCGATGAGAAGAGCAAGTTCGCTTCTCTTCTTGTTATTAATAGTGATGATGAATTCGGCCTCGGGCTGCGAAAGTTTTAGATAATGCCAGGAATAACCTAGGTGTTGATGTTAGTCTTCATGCCGAGCATACTTCCTTGATTAAAGATATGATATCTGATAGAGAAGGTTACTTATTATACCTTCTCGCTTCTTACTTCGTAGTATTGCTTGTAAATTATTAACTTGTTGTTACTTATTTGTAGAATCCGAGAAGAGACTTCAAGTTAGAATTAGAGAGCTTGAATCAAAAAGAACAACTCGCCAGAATTTTCCAACGAGAATTGAAGAACTTGAAACTGAAAAGAACAAATTCGCAAAGAGTCTCTCCTTCGCGAGAATAAATATTTCAAGTTGAAGAAACAATTTCTAACGACGGTGGCGAATTTTAATAATGATGCGTTCGTTTTCGCAATGGAGCCATGGAGTATGTTTGTAAGGACCACAATATCCTCTGCATTCATATCCTGGCTTTCTCGAAAAGGTTCCTAAGAATCTGCCTGTCTCGGACGTTTCGATAGTGAGGCTAGCGAAGAAGAAAATTCTCGGCGATGAGAATAATAGGACCGAAGAATCAGATGAAGGAGAAGAATCACCAAAGAAATAATTCTTTTTGTTTTCTTTCGCTGCCTCAATATCTGTACATTTCTGTATCTCTTTATTATAGTGTACTTCTTGGATTGTTCCCCCCTAAATTCAATCTTCACTCCCTTTTTTTGGTAGTTCTTCTTTGTAATATAATTGGCTAACATTACTGATGTATAACTCTTTCATCAGAAGGTGAATAACAATATTCCATCTTTTCCATTCCCATACTTGCCTCTGTTATTTATCTTCAGATGGAAGATTTTAGTTGTCATCATGTATTTGGGTTGGATAATAATCTTATTGTTATTGAAATGTATCGTTGCGACGTGGTCGCGGGTATCTTCATAAATCAAGAATCCTACTTGTCTCGCCTTATCGTTTCGGTAGTCTTTATTTTATCTCTTCTTGTTGCGACAAGGTCGCAGGCCGCCTTTGCATTTTCAAGCAAGGGCCCATTGACCTTGCCTTATCATTTTCGTGTGGTCTTCCAAGTTAGACCTCCCTAATTAGAGGTCTTCCCCTGCCATTTTCATTGCGACAAAATCGCAGGACGTCTTTACACTTGCATGTAAAAACCCATTGATCTTGCCTTATCATTTTCCAAGTATTTTTGCCTCTGCAGGATGTTTTAGTTGCGGCAATATGACAAGCCTAAATATCCTTGCGAATATAAAGCCCCATAACATTATTCTGCCGTGTGCGACGAAATCGCAGGACGTCCGTACACTTTCGTGTAAAGACCCATTGATCTCGCCTTATCTTCGCGTTAGTATTATTGCCTCTGCAGATCATTGCACAAATATGACAAGCCTAAATTCTCTCTTGCGAAACACACCTTATGACATTTGCGTCTGCTTTGACACTCCCCCTAATGGAGAGCGTCGCCCTTATCATCTCCCCGGTTGCCCCTTCAAGGAGGCGAAACATCGGCCATACAAGACTAGCTCCTCCCATCCGGTCTTAACAACAACCAGTTGTTTTCGCAGCCTCTTATCCCTTATACCTATAGGGTTTATGGTTACGAGGCTGCACCCTAAGTGGAGTTTTCTTCGGGCGAGTGCAACATATGCCAAGACTTGCCAAGAATGGCTGGGTAGGTTCATCCATCCTGGCACTCTGCTCAACCGTGTACCTCGCGCCTTGAGCATACACCGACTCCTAGGAAGAGACCCTGGCGCCCAACCAGGGTATAACCTTATATATATAGTTGGGAATCCAAGGTACCTCTTCCTGATAGGCTTTCATGGGCCCCAAATTTTCATGACTCAGGCTTCAGGAGCGGTGTAACCTTCCCCTGAGCCATGTCGAGAGATACCCCCTTATATGACGCACTTTAGGTCTTACATTTGCCTCTTACGAAATGTTATTCGCGAACTAGGGTGTACGCCATAAAGGTTCGTCCCATTCTTTTACTCATTCATCTTTGTTAAGTCATTCAATCATTCATGTTTCATTATTTGCCGATATTTGTTTACGAAGTATTCGCAAAATTCCATTTCATTTGTTGTATTTTCATTTTTCTTTCTTAACCGAATTCTCATATACTCTTGGTTGCGAGATTCTCGCACATCATTACTTCAATTGCTACTTTTCTCCTGTTTTTGTTGATTATTCATTTCTTATGCCTTTTGTTCTTCATATCCTTCGCTTCTTTATTATCATAATATTCGCTTTGTCTCTAGGCATTCACCTCGCGAGGTATGTTCAGTCCTTACTTCTATAGCATCCACCATCAGTTTTTCCTTTCTCTCGCTCATCTCTCACATGTTGCTTCCAACCCTTTCTTTGGCATTTCTTTCTTCGTGCAACTTTCTACATCAACTTCATGACATTGTTGCGACTCTTCCAATCTCCCCAGTATAATACCAATGCCGTTTGGATGTGGGAATTTTATACATTGGTGGTATGTTGATGCGACCCCAAGATTTCATGAAGCCATGGCCTCCCGATCAACGCATTATATGGAGATTCCACGTCAACCACACGAATAAAACATCGGTTGATAATCCTTGTAGAGGTATTCTCATGTGAACCTCTCCCTTGGCTTGTTTGCAGTGCCATTAAAGCCATATATCTTGTATGTCGAGGGGATCAAATCCTCATCCTTTCCTCCCATCGTCTTGTAAGTATGGTAAAAAGAATATTCACCGAACTTCCTAGTATCGATTAGGATTCGGTTGATCGCCCAAAGAATCTTCTCGCTTCATCATCTTCTCCATCAACTGGTTTTGGGTTAATCTCTAGTTTCACAACCAACGGGCTATCATGTGTTTCTCTTCCTTTCGGCACTTCATCTGCAGAGAAAGAAATAGTCTTCAGCTGCCACTTTTCTAACTGCGTTGTTCTCGCCAGACTCATTATTTCTTTATCGTTAGCATCTCTCGCAAAGACTCTACTGAGCACGTTGTCATGAAAATCTTCGATTGTGCGATATGAGTGGACGATAGAGTTGCAATTCAAATTTTTGGCTTTTGTTCCAACTTCTATCACAAATGTTTCCTTTCCTTTCATTGACACTAATGTTCGTGCATCTCTCGTGGTGGCGAACGTCCGGCCTTTTTCTTCTCCCTTTTAGAAAGTGATTCAGCTTTCCCCGATCAATCATCCCGAGAATAATTCTCTTTATGTTTCTACAATCGTTTGTTTGATGCCCATGGAAGCGATGGTAAGAGCAAAACTCATGACTTCTATCGCCTTGGTGGTTCCATTCCCACGTTCCAAGGTGCCGGTACATCTTCCATTACAAGTATAGCTTCCCGCATCTTTTCCACACTAGCATTCAAAGGAGGCATCTTAATCTCTTCCCATACTATTCGCGACTTCTCTGCCTTGCATGATTATTTTGCCTTCGTCCACCGTAAGTTTCTTGTACATGATCTAGCCTCCGAATCTTATTATTGTCAGTTACGGTTGTAGTAGTTCCTTTCTCGTTCAAACTCTTCTTGGTCGTGGCTTCCATGGCTACTATCTTCCATTGTCCCTCATCGCCCTTCCTTGCTTGCTGTCCTTGCGAAGTGCTCGCCATCTGTATTTATGAATTGAGGCAACAAGCTTGCGTTCAAGATTCGAGCTTGTGTTCGCGATCGGATAAGAGTTCATTTCATTCTCGTCTTTCTTCTAAGGCAATATATTCTTCCCGTAATCTCGCAGTTCTGCCATCGTGATTGTATTTTTGATTCTAAAAATTTGAATGTATAACAAGTTAGTCCCGAAGAGAGCATTCACAAATGAGAGGATGAGGTATCTTTCCTCAACCCGTCCTGCCATTTCGCTACACATGGTCCTCCATCTTATTGTCAGCTGTCTTAAGCTCTCGCCAACCCTTTGTTTCAACCCGAATACATCTTCAATGCCTGGTCGTGAAGAGTTGTTACTTATGTATGCCCCCAGGAATGTGGCTTGTAAATGGTTAAATGATGTGATTGTGTTCCTTGGCGCACCTTTAAACCATTTTAGTGCTTCTCCTATTAGGCTTGATGCGAAATATTTGCACAAGATAGCATCATGATTCTCCCACCGCAACATACATCTCATATAAGCCTTGATATGTTGTACCGCACAGGTTGTTCCATCAAAAGATGTTGGTTAATGCGGGTAGATTGCACTTAGGAGGTATTCCTCCCATCTCAGTATTTCTAGCGTGAAGGGATTCTTCGCAGCTGCGATGGCTTCGTCCAATTGTTTCCTTCCTCCTTCCCTTCTATTGTTCAAGAATCCTCTCATTTCAGCCAGTTCTCTTAAGATTTGTTCATTTGCCTCTAATTTGATTCTACTCGGTCTTTTTAGCTCGCTTCTCTCCTTCTACGCTTCGTGCTGTTTTGACCTTCTTGCTCGTTATTTTCTTCTCTCCTTTCCCTGCGACGCTCTTCTTCGTTTCTTTCTTCAATTCGCACGCCATTATATCGGTTGTTCTCTCTTCTTGGTGTCTCTCGGCTCTCATCTCGCGCCCTCTCATATTCTTCATTAATATTTCTATTGGTACGATTTTGTTCCCTCCTTCTTTCCCGGTTGTCATGGTTATTCTCGCCGATTTCCTCTTCCATCTCTTGATTTTCCATTTCTCGCTCTTATCCTTTCTCTCTCGCGAGCTATCCGTGCTTGTTCAATGTAGTGCCTCTCAATGTCATCCTCAATCTCTCGTTCTTCTCAATTCTTCTCTCCCGTGCAAGATTATTCTCCTTCAAAGAACTGGGGTCATTCGGCCCTTGGAGTTGCATGTTTCCTTGATTCTCCCTATTCCGCTCATCTTGAAGATTTTCTGGTGAGGAATATAACGATCTTCCATTTCCCTCTTCTCTCGCCATGCTCGTGCTTGGATTTTGCGTTTCTTGTTGGTTTTCTTCTTCGTACTTTCGTTGGTAAACTCTCCTTCTTTCTTCCTAATCGATCTTGAACTTGATCTCACACTACTTCTTGATCTCCTATTTTGCAATCTCATATTTTCCATCCTCAATTCATGATTCTGTCTTGTCAAGTTTGCTCGTTCCTCCGCTCTAGTCGTCTCTCTTCATGTATTGTTTGTCTCAATCTTTCTAACGCTATGATTTCGCTGCTTTCTGGATTCATTTCTCAATTCATTCCTTGCTCTCCTCCTCCTTGTCCATTGTTCACCATCTCGCTGCTCCTATTCCCTCTCGTCTTCAGATCGGACCTCCAAGTATGTACACTTACTCTATCATAATCCAGCCGCGCTTGCTACTTGGAGATCGGTGGATGATTTTGATTTTCTCATCATTTCTCATATTCATCCTTGACGATTCTCCTGTTTCATTCCTCCTTTCTCCAGCAAGTCTCCCACTTCTTCTTACAATCGTTGGTTGCCCTTGTACGTTTCTTCTTCTGGCCATTTTTTCTTTTTTAATGAATTCTTGAGTATCTCTCCAAACCTTTTTTCTGTTAATTCAAATTTTTTCCAATTTCTATGTCAATCTCTGCTCAATCCCTGTTTCTAGCGCATATGTAGTTGCAGGAAATCCCACACTACACCCCTTACTCAGTTTTGCTTGACTAATCCATTGAAAGACGTGTGATCAAGAATATTTATTAATTGATTCCATGAAATGTTTACACAAGACAATAGAATTACACTTGGAAATTAAAGCGCTCTTAAACTTTCTCTCCTAATGACTTGCTTCACAATTCAAAAAGATCTCCCCCTTCAACAGGACTCATTTAGCCCTTTATATAGGGTAATACATAGTGGATGACAGCTAGACTATCCTTTATTTTCGAATGTCTCGCTAAGTGTCGCAAGTGCACGAATATTCATTCTCGCGACACTTCTTAACCCTCGCCAAGTTTCATGTCTTCCAATTGTTTTGTTTGTCGTTATTCATCGCGTCGTTTATTTTAGCTCCCTGCGACTCCCTCGCGACACCGTCGTTTATTACTCCCGCGAACCTTGTCCGTTGCGATATTATGATCCTACATAGCTCATGATTTTGTCTTGTCAAATTTGCACGTTCCTCCGCGCTCTAATCGTCTCTCTTCATGTATTGTTTGTCTCAATGCCTCTAATGCCGCGATCTCTTCATTTCCATGAATTATTTCTCCAATCCCTTCTCGGTCTCTCTCCTCTTGTCCATTGTTTACCAATTGTTGTTCTTCTCCCCTTTCGTCCACAGAGTCCGATCTCCAAGTATGCACGCTTACTCTATCATAATCCACAGTTTTATCCACTACTGGTTGAATTGGTGATTGAATTTGGTTTTCTTCATTATTCCTCATGTTCATTCTTGAGGATTCTCCCATTTCATTTCTCCCTTCTCCAGCAAGTCTCCTACTCCTTCTAACAGTTGTTGGTTGTTCGGATGCATTTGTTCTTCTAGCCATTTCTTAATTTTGGTAAACTGTTGAAAATTATATGAAATTCCTTCCCTACTACTCCAAATTCTTTCAAATCACGATGTCAATCCTTACTCTCTCCTGTTTCTAGCGCCATTATGTAGTTGCAGAAATCCTACACTACACCCTCACAAGAATCCACACAACTAAGACATTTAAAGATGAACAACTATGATTTTTATTGATTAATTCCTTGAATGTTTACAAGATAAAATGGAAAAGAGCTAAATAAATTACAATCACTACAAACTTTCTCTCTTAATGACTTGCCTAACACTCGAAAAAGATCTCTCTCAACAGAGACTTGCTCGACTCTTTATATAGGGTAGTACACAATGGATGACAAATTAAGTCATTCCTTTATTTTCGGGAATGACTTGCGAAGTGTCGCAAGCGTACAAATGCATAATCTCGTGACGCTCATAGATCTCGCTAAGTCTTCACACCTTTCTCGTGTTCAGGCTATCGTCATCAATTGCGTCACTTATTTTACTCGTTTGCGACGCCTTCGCTATGCTGTCATTTATTGATCTCGCGAAGTATTGATGTCGCGATATTCTGATCCTACAGGTAGCTGGACCGAATATTATATAATTAATTAAGATGTTGATTGTTGGATCAACATAAAATTATTAGTGTTTAAACTTGCTCAAAATGATGATTTACAGAGCATTCAGTTCAAAACCCTAATTTTGATCGATTGCTGATCAGTTGGTGATTTATTGAAGTGAAGGAGGGAACGGATACATGGGATGATGGACGACCATGTAGTGCCCAGGTGCTCGTGTGAGCATGCACCAAGGTCCTTTATTGACCAATTGGTGAAAGGATGATTAAATGCTGGTTTAATCATTTATTAAAATAGTGCTCGTCTGAGCATTAGGTAATAAAACCTAATTATGGAGAAGTGAGGACCGAACAAGGGGTCATGGGACCGGTCCTGTGGTGGTCGGGGACCAAATTGACGGTCGATTGAGCGAGTCCCAAGTTGGTTGAAGAGAGTTTGGACCCAATATGAGCAATTGAGAGCAAATTAGGTCAAAATTATGAAGATGTGTGGGACCGGCTCTTTGCAAGCCTTAGGGCCGGCCTTGGTCGGTCAAGAAAGCATGCTTGTGTCACCATAGCGTCCGTATCTCAGTCCTGAGAGTTTTGGTATTTTCTTATGCACGTTTGAGCAATATTTTGGATTTTCAGAAGAGTTTGATCTTGACTGGAATTCTTGATTTTGCTCGAATGAGCATGTAAAACTTTGCTCATTTGATCAATATTTTGAGCATATTAAAATAATAATATTTTAATATTTTTTGTGAGTAGCCTAGTCGGTCATGTGACCATTTGACTTTTTGTCTTTTTCACCGTTTGAGCAATATTTGAGAAAATATGGAAAAACAAGGGTTTTTGCTCAAACGGAGGAGTTTCATGAGATGAGGGAAATAATAATTACGAAAAACAAGGGATTGCAAGGTGTGGGACCGAACATGGCTAGGGAATGGCCGGCTGGCTGGGTAGCTCGGTCCCGTGACACCTTCCCCTATTTTTATTATTTTTCATCGTTTGAGGGAAAATATGGAGAAACCGTGAGTTTTGCTCAAACAAGGAAATTTGCTCGAATGAAGGAGTCTTCATGACATATTGAAAATAATAAAATAAGAAAAAATAAAGGAAGATGCATGGGGGACCGGTCACGGCGGCATGACCGGCCGGCCGGTGGGCCCAGTCCTTAGGTGCCTCTTTTTATTTTATTATTATTATTATTTTCTCTCTCCTATTTTGCGTATGCTTCCTCGTTTGTCCATATTTTTGAATGCTCGTTCGTGTATTTGGGTGATCGTTCGTGCATCAACGTTGAGTACACTTGCACCATTTTCTTGGGGCTTACTCGGTGATAGTCCAGACGCCCTAATTCATGAAATTCAGTGGAGAATGATTCATGAAATGGAGTAATAAAAACGAATTGAGTATCTATTACTAATCCATGGAATCTAGTCGGGGAATTCAAGGAACAAAGTAATGAGATGAAATGGTTATCTATTACTAACCCGTGAAATCCAGCCGGGGGATTCGGGGAACAGAGTAATGAGATATAATAGATTATTTTCTAGGAATTCAGTGGACGAATGTCACGATAGAATTAATATATTTGCAGAATCGAGATATAAGATAATTGAAGCATCATATTCCTTCTTAGGGTTGTATAGTCAGGGAACAACGAATGGCATGACGTCCTGAAGGTGTTAAGCTCTCTAACAAACATTATGTCTAGAGAACCACCCAATCATCAAGATTCTATACACGATCTCTCTACGTAGTCAGGGAACAACGTGTAGCGTAACGTCCTGAAGGCGTTAAGCTCTCTAAAAAACAATTATGTCTAGAGAACCAACCAATCATTTAGATTATGTGTAGAGGTGTGTCTCACTACATAGTCAGGGAACAATGTGCAGCGTGACGTCCTGAAGGCGTTAAGATCTCTAACAAATAATTATGTCTAGAGAACCGCCCAATCATTAAGATTCTACATAGAGGTGATGATGAAATGTGTGAAGCATCGAACACTCAGCCGGGGAGGCCTTTCAAGAAACATATTCATCATATCTCTGAGAGGAACGCTCACTCAATCAGAGATCGTGAAGCGGTTCACGGATTGTAAAATATGAGTCGTCACACGCGTTCTCGGCCGGGCCGAAACATGCGATATCATGATTTTACGATTTTGATCTTTGTCGAAAATCCACCATCAATATTAAGTCCCCTGCTAAGTGAGGGACAGTCATGTTCCGCAGTAAGCAGTAGATGGTGATTTTCCAGTTGACGAGACAAGCAGTTGAACTCAGTCGTACAAAGGCATTTTCAGAATCCCCGATTTGCTCCAATGGTGTCATGTACGAGCAAATGCCCAGGTAAGGACTCTGACGTTATGATAGAGTGGCATCCCGTGCATAACTTCGAAGCACTGCTGGTCCTGCTTCTACATGAGACCTCACATCCCCATCCTTTCTTCAAACTTTGTAACCCATTCTTTATAGTGTATGATTACTAACATTCTTCAAGAAGTAAATATGTATTCCACCTCATTCAGCCTTATTCCGCATCCCATATTACATCATAAAACCGAAACGAAGAACATACACTTCTACCAAGTTGAACCTCTGATTTGTAAATCACATCACAAATCCATCTTTGTGTAACCACCGGTTGAAACATTATCTTCAAAATATATTTCTCCACCTGAACAATAAACCATCGTTCAATTCCAGGTTTAATCACAACATCCCATCCATGGCTCTGATACCAATTGTTGGGAAAATTGGCACCCCGAGCGCAGCGGAAACAGGATAACAAAGGGCAATTGGTTATTTGAACCAAACATGGGAGAAATAATAAGAGAGAGACAGAAGATAAATAAGAACACATAACCACAACACAAGATATACGTGGTTCACCTTTACAGGCTACATCCACGGCCAACACCACCAGAAAAACTTCCTTTGAATCAAAGACCATTACATGCTCTTTCCGTAACCCAAGACAAGACCCAAAAAGTTAGCAAGACATACTCGAGAACACCATCGAATAAACCATAGAAACCGATATTTATAACCATTCCTCGAACCAGCCTCATATCTTTTCTTCTACACCATCTTCACAGTTGCTAGTAACAGAGGAGAAACATGGAAACCATCTAGAAACTTAGTTTAGGGCAAAGCCCCAAACCCTAAACACTAGAACACCAAAATCCTCTCTCTACAAGTTTTTCTCCCACACCGATATTGACCTTCACGGTAGCACACGATCTTCCCTACCAAAGAGACCAAAATCCTAAACACAAGGATTTACCACTCTTCTAGGTTGGATTATCTCAACACCTCTAATTATAATCCTTTATATAGAGAAACTAACTTGGCCCTTAATAAACCCTAACTTTGGAAACAAGTTTTCCTAACTTAGCTCTTAAGATTTCCTAAACTTTAGGAACAAGCTTGCATAGGATAGAGTTTGACTTTTGGTCAAACTACAACCACCAGCCTAAATCCCACAGTTCTGATGTTGTAGGCTTTCTTGCCATGAGCACAAACGATTTGCGGGATCTTTCAGAAAAGATTTAAAGCTTAACAAGGCTCAACTTTCCTCTTCATGGCATCCATGAGAGATTGATGTGCATAAAATGATGTTGATCAATAAAAAGAACAAGAAATGAAGATGGATAAGATGAGGAAATGTTGATACTATTTGAGTGATCTTAAATGAACATGCTAGTATCTCTAATGATTGGCTTAGCTATAGACTACTATTTATAGTTTTAACATTAGCTCTCCATTATCACCTAGAGAAGTGAACTATATGCGACTTACTTAGTCTACTTTGCTTGATAAAAGTCCCAAGAGAGGAAGAAGTAAAAGTTCTTATCTTTCTTTATCTTTGTAAATCTTTAGTAGTGCATCCTTTTTTTTTTAACCATCAATAACAGAGTAGTTGTGTTGTTTTTTCTTAGTTTGAAATTAAGATATCGGGGTGATTTAATTTCACGCCTAGTGTTCATCTCAAGCACACATATGAACATTTTAAGTTTCTATTCAATCTATTTTAAATCGGAAAGTAGTGCAGCACTAGTTTGTGATCTTATTGGTAAACACTAGTTGATTTCCACTAATGCTATTGGTTTTACGTACATCTCTAATCAAACCATTAAAGTTCTTTTAATGAGTTTAGTTACATCACAGATTAAACCAGAATCCTTTAGTTAATTCTGATAGGAAAACATATTTTCTTTAGGATGTGTCTGGTTTCATCTTGTACATTTCTGTCAAAAATAAATTTTGCTCAGGATGTATCTGATTTCATCTTGTACATTTCTGACAACAAACCAACTTTTTTCAGTATAAAACCAGGTTCATCCTGAACATTTCTGACAAGATCGTACAAATAACATCATAGGATGATGTATGTAAGTTCTCATCTAAACTCACACTGCAGTTGAGATGCATATAAATAAAGAATGCAAATATAATAGTTTACAAGCAAAAAAAAAAAAAACTACAAGAATAACTTTTTTTTTGGCAACCTTGTGCTAAACAAATCAACGGATCCAAATAGTCTTAGTTCTTGCAGTTAATCACATCATGCCAATTCTGCGTTCTTGATTCAGTAACAAAGTTCACCTCGTGTCTAGTTTTCAATTTGATTAAGAAACAACCTTTATACCTTGCTATTTTAGTTTTCTTGATCCACCAACAGTCTTGTCCCGCCTTTTTTTTTTGTTTGGCTGATAGCCCATTTAGGGCTACTAGTCTGAGCATCCAATTCACAGTCGGTTGACTCTTGTCCCGCTTTTGATTCCTACAAAAATTAAACATTATTTCATTCAAAGTGACCACTCTAAACCTAGATGAACTAGTATCATCCATTAGTAACACATGATGAAACCAGTTTCATCCAGTGATAACATAAAATGTGCATAGGTTTCATTCAGTGGAAATACATGATAAAACCAATTTCATTCAGTAATAGCATTGAATGTACAAAGATTCCATCAACTGGCAAGACATGATGAAACCAGTTTCCATCCAATAATAACACACGATGAAACCAATTTCATTCAGTAATAACATTAAGTATGTCCACATTTCCAAAATAAATAAATAAATAAATCAATTTAGACATTTAAAACAGGATGATACTAAGTTCATCTCAGTTTAAAATTGGATGAAATCATGTTCAACCCAATAGAGAACATGGTACACTTACAATTAAAGCATTACATTCACATTGCACATTTACAAACAAAGCTAAAACATATGTACAAATGTGCATCAAATTTACTAATTAAGATGAAACCATTTTGAACATAGTCTAACATCAGGGTCTGGATACATACCAATTTGAGGAAACTCATCAATTAACACAGAAAATTAACTCTCTTAATTTATGAATTTGAGAAAATTCAATTAAATTAGGGTATTAAAAAATTCTTTTTGGATGATGGTGGTGGTTGTGGTGTCGATGATGGTTTTGGAGGAAACGCGATATGATCGACGACGACGGAGTTTGAGGTAGTGGAGATGGTGGCAGTGGCGTCGATGTTGGTAATAGAGAAAATTGATGTTATCGATGGTGGTGTTGTTGTTTGTGGTAGAGGAGATAATATTGGTGCTGTCGATGATGAAGGCGGAAAAGGGTTATGTTTTTTTGATGGTGGCGCTGGTATTTTGTGGAAGTGGGGATGGTGGAGGAAGATAAAGATGGTAAAGAAGAATATCGATGTTCTTTCTGAGACATGTTTTCCTTTTTGTATGGGAGGAAGATGAAGTTTGTAAGGGCATTCCTGTCTGTTTCAAATAAAATTATGTCACGTCCATTTGACCCAGGGAAAAGTTTAACCATCCATTTGAACCGGGAAAAATGCCTTTTTGGGAAAATAGCCCATTTTCTGATATTCCTTTAATAAGGCTAAACAACAATCCAATTCTATTAAATCAGTCATATAGGGGTCACGAACATCAACATCGTCAATGATGAATTTTGGAAGTGGTATTGCTCTAAACTTTTCAGTCCCAACGTTGAATTCCACGATACCTGGTTCAAGGCCATCATCAAAGCCAAAGTCATCTTAAGCCAATAAATACAACCATTTGCATAAGCAGAGCTAGTGAGATTAGAGGGCTTGGCCGGTGGAACATCATCGATCTTTCTCCACAAATTGTTTTGTCTACCCAGTCAGTACCTCACAGACACATTTATAACGAAAATAGGCCTCCTCCTCTAAAGCGTTACTCCAAATGGCAACTTTGTGTTCCTTGGTCGTGGGATCATATCCAATTGGTACCGACAAAGATTATCACATCTTATTATCGTACTACAATAAAAACTCTTTTAATTAATACTCGATTATTTGATAAACTCTCTTAAATAATATTTTTGGCCGGTCCCGAGTCGGGGACAACGTGCCAAATTAATAATTCGCTAAAATTATAAGATAATACATTTTTTATTACCTATGTATACCCCATGTGAAATATAAATTAATAATGCATATATATATTCAATACATTAATGATTTACGAAGACTTTTTGAAAAATGATTTAACCGTCTTCTGTTTTTTGCTAAAATCAATATCGCATTGAATTTCATCTCTAATTTTTCTTATCATTGTAAGAATTTTTGGTGTTATTTTCTCATAGCTCAGGAAGAAATTATTCAATGTGATTGCCGCTTTAATAGCCTCGTTTCGTGAAGGGGGCTCTATTGTAGAACTTTCATCATCTTCTTCCACATATTTATCAGTTCCCATAATGCTCTCAATTATTTCTTCATCAGTCATCAACTGTGTAACTTCATTTTCTTTCGGATAATTTAGGACATCTTTGAAATTCATTGAATTGCGATAGCCCAACTTCTCGATCAAATTTTGCAAGTCTTGAGTGATTTCACCGTCTGTATGTTCATCCAAATTGTCTAAACTTGTGTTATTTGTTGATCGAAGTTTACAATTACGAAAGCATCAATTTATTTTAAACTTGTATTATAAGTTAATAAAATATTAATTGATATATAAATTAATACTTATTAATTTATCGGTTAATTAATATCTCGTTTAATCAATAAATTTTGATGGTCCCAACAACATTAATTTATAGAGTTTATACTGTATTTCTTTCTGTTTGTTGCTGCAATGCAAGCTACAACAGTGATCAATGCAAGATTACTGGCATAGCCTGCTTCATCCTTTGATAAGTGCATAATTCATATGATTTTAGTGCCCATTCCATACTTGTTTAAGCTATTATTCTTGCATGTATTCGTATTATTACTATTGTTTCTCTTATTTGATTCCAATAGGTGAATCATCCAAAAAGGAGCTACAAAGTGCTTAAAAGAGCTATGAAGAGAAGTATCCAAGTATCCAAGTGCCAAAGTCCAAGAGAAGTGGAAGAAAAGCGACGAAAAGGAGAAAAACACTCAAAATCAAGAGAAGGGCCAAAGACCGATCTTAACTCATTCAAATTAAGTATTTCTCATAACCATCTTGAAGATAATTGAAACATAAAAAGATTTCAAAAAGAATGAGGTCATTCCGAGTTCGGATGAAGAAGTTGTGGCCAAAACAATTTTTATTGAATACCGAAGACAGTGAAGTCCGCGAACTAGGTTCACATACTGGGTTCGAAGACTTAATTCCGAAAATTTCTGCTGGAATTTGAAGTTCGCGGACTGGGTTCACGAACTTAGCAAGTAGGAAACGTGTATTAATACCTTGGAAGGCCTAAGGGCACGTTTGGATTCGTTATTTCATATTTTTGGGTCGGGTTCTTGAACCGAACTAAATACTTGATGGCCAAGCAATGTAAACCTATAAAAATAAGTATTAGGCCTTTCACATATGGAATCTCATATTATACTTTTGGTTCTTCATTAATATTTTAGGGTTATCCCTTTAGGGGGAAACCGGGTAATCGTGTAATCATGAGAAACTAAATCCTTTGTTGATTAAGGATGAATTCAATGTTCTAAGCGTGAAGCTTTATTAATAATACAAGTCTATTTGAGGTTTTAATCATCATCATTTGTTTTCACTATATTTAGGGTTTATGATTGATTTCTAGATTGTTTAAGTGTACAATTGGATTAATCTTTTGATCATTCTATTGCTAGTAAAGGGTTAGGATATCCGTGTAATTTTGAATAACCCTTACACAAGTAGAGAACGTGAGACCTCGTAGAGGGATTCTATTGAGGAATTGTGTGTGAAGATAACACTAGTAAGTGGACCTTGCGCTAAGAGTCTAACTGCTAGGATCAACCTAAGTTCACATAACTTAAAGCATCCGATTGGTTTACACCTTGAGTGCGCTACTACTTGGTGGTTCAGTTGGATATAACTTGATATGCGAGCGCTTTGGTATCAAGTTACACAAGGAGCTTTGGGGATAACACTGCTCTAGCTGTTATTCTACGGTTGGTGATGAATGGTTCTTACGAACGATAGATAAGTATTCTAATCCTGTTAACGCTTGGTAACGGCGAAGGATTCCTTAATCATCTCTTTTCTTTATTATTATTATCTTTATAATTATCTTACAACCAAAACCCTCTTTGTTATTTACTTTATCTTGCTATTTCAAATAACCTATCAATTACACAACTCTCTGTGGGAACGATCTCTTACTACCTCTATATTACCAGTTAATTAGTGGGAAATATATTTATTAATTTGTTGTGCCTACGACAGCCCATACAAATTTTGGCGCCGCTGCCGGGGAGCAGTCACTAATTGATTTGTTATTTTTTTAGCTTGTTTTTGTTTTATTTTCTCTTTTACTCTTGTGAGTCGTCATGTTTCCTTACGGAAATAACATGTACGGAGAACAAGATCAGACATATAATTGTGGTAATCAATATGGTTTTCAATCTCATTCATATGACAACTAACAACCATTCTATGGGTATAATCAAAACCAATCTTTTGGGTATGATCAATATCCTACGGAACCTTATGGATATTCACATACATATCAACAACCTTATGACGGGTATGTAAGTGAACAATCACAAGGATAAGAGGATAGTTATGCTTCTAATCGTTTATCTTTTGAACTTGAGCAGAAGTTTGATCAGATTATGCATTATTTAAAGGCCAGTATTTCCATAGTGGAGTCACTCAATGAGCAACTAAGCGCGGAGAACAGTATGTCAACCGAATCTTACTTAAATATATCTAACCAAACTCCTGATCGTTTTTATGATCATTCACCTATTCAAAAAGGGGAGACTTGGTTTGGAAATAGTGTGGTGAGTGAAGGTGTTGGTTTTGATGAATGTCTTGACCAATTCCAAGCGATGGCACAACATCAACAAGGGCTTCATACAATTGAAGATGAACAATATGAGCAACTTCGGGAAATTCAAAGGCGTGCGGAGAACTTAAAAATACAAATTGCTCAACTTAGTGAAGGTGGGAATGAGGAAGAAGTTTGGCCTCAAAACCAAAACAATTCTGAAATTCCTATGGATGACGAAGATTCCGATGAAGATGAGTAACCTTTCGAAAGTCCTTGCAACAATGATACGATTATTCCAACTCTGGATCTTTATAACGATCTTTCGCCCATTCAAAAGGAGGATACTGGGTATGACATATCTATTGTTATAAATGGTGTAACATACTCAAACGAAGAAATTAGGAGTTGCATCAATGAACTAGACGTTTTAGGAGAGGATTCCGATTCCGATGACGAGGTTGTTAAGATTGAAATTGAGAACGAAACCAAATTGATTGAAGTCGTGGAAGACCCAATTGAGCTAGATAATAATAGTTCGATAGAGGACCACAATATACTTGAGGTAAATAATTCGTTGGAGATAATTAATGAGGATACAAAACAAGGTTTGTCTAATCCTTTGCATAATTCTATACCTATTGATCCTTTCCATCCAATTGAAGTAGCTTCTTAAAGAGTTGTTAACCCAAATTTTAAGAAAATACCTCACTTAGGATTGGAGTTGTGTGCTTAAAAATTTTTAATGGATTATTTTGCTTCTAAGTATCCACCACTTGATATGTTTGATTCGAGTATTGTGCAGGTTCACCAAGCTGAGGAACCTTTTGAAGTTCCCGAATTCTATGTTCTTTATCCACTTTCGAGTGTAGAAAGGACTAAGTGTGGGGGAAACTTCAACATTTATATTTTGTGCTAATGTTTTTTTGAAGCTATTATTTGAATTGCAGATTGTTATTTGGAAGGATTACCAAATTTTCAGATTATTGGTGTACGGACGATAACAATAACGTCGGGCTAACGACGTTAAACCAAGCTCTACATGGGAGGAAACCCATCGGTTTTGTATCTCTATACCTTTTTTTTTTTAGTTTTCTTAGTTTTGCATGTCATATATTGCATTCCCATCTTAGATTTTACAAGTCCTACATCTATAATGAAAGTTTTGACGAATTCTCATCAGAAAATTCTGACTGCGCAGTTGTCACGAAAATAGCTCTCGAGACTTCATACGGAGTCCTATTTGAGTGGTTGACCCCAACTTTTAAAGAGTACAGACATACCTTTCTTTTCCAAAAAGAAAATCTGAATTCGGAGTCTGTTAAGTTGGACCGATTGGCCTGGACATTTGAGCAACTTTCGTTTAGGATGTTTTACCTAGTTCCCTACCCATTGGTACAGTTTTCGAGTTTTTCAGGGCTGTTATCTCAGAAATCAGAATTTTCGGTTTTGAACATTGAGGACAATGTTGAGTTTAAGTGTGGGGGAGTAGTTAAGCATGTTTGGATTGCACATATATATATATAAAAAAAGTAATACTCTTTGATTTCTTGCATTCTTGAGACTTCATCTTTTGGAGTTAATTATGAGATATTTAGGACGACACTTTAAACCTTTTTAAGGTTGAAACAGTTCTTACGGCTATAGATTGAGTTCCACATTATCGTTCTAAAATCCTTAAATATTTATGTTCATAATTGAATGCGAAACTCAGCTATGGTAGTTGTTTGAAAGATTCATCCTCGCAATTAATCATTACTGAATCACTTTCTTTTTATTTTTGCAGTTATATGTTTCTCTAAAATGATTTGGTGGGATCCTGATACTGCCGTGGATGTTGTAGCAAGGTAATCATTAGTTGAGTTTATATAAAAGCCCCATAAGACAATTATCTTACACTTGTAAAGAGTAAAGAGTGAGCCGAAAAAAAAAAAAAGAGAGAGAGAGAGAAAAAAAAAAAAAAGAAAAGAAAAGAAAAGAAAAAGAAAGAAATATATATATAAGGCTCCTCTTCATTTATCGACACTAATAAATGATAGGTCCGGAATCGCGGATAATCATAGTCGATGAAAACAAAAACCATATCATCATTATATAGCAAGTCAAAGAGACTATTGATGAGGTTCTCGACACTTTGATAGCAGTATGTGTGAAACGTTGTCCCGTCTTCGTCGCCTAAACAAGCGTGGAACGCAGGATCCAAGGCAACTATCACATACTTGCTGAAAAGGAACACGCGCTTAGAAGTATCTAATCATGTGGTCGAGTTAAATGAGTGCTTCTCTCAACTATTGTGCTATAAATAAATATCCTTTGAAATATATTGTGGGTAACATCTTTCACTTAAGTCAACATTTGCACACTTCATTTTTCTGTTTCCATTTTCTTATCTATCCATGTGATTTCAGTATGTGAGTGTTTTGGTAAACGTTGCAACAAGTACAATGACTATCTTAGTAAAGTTTTGCAATCAGGTTGAATGACACACGTAAGTAATTACTTATGTGTGATGATTGGAATGTATGTGGGATGTTTGCAGCTAAAGAACTTATGCAAGCTAATTATTTGGCTTGTAATATATGTCTATCCTTAATAGTTCTTCCAAGGCGAGAAATTGGAGTAGGTTTTGTGGGTATACCTCTTGTAAACCCTCACGAAACTATAACTCGTCCACCAGGGACACCTAGGGGTTTAAAGGCTTGTTATACATGCTAAGTGTAACCATTTTCTCAACGACATGGAGTTGTTGTATTTAAGATTAGTTTTATTTAGTTTGCTCGAGGACTAGAAAAATCTAAGTGTGGGGGAATTTGATAAGTGCATAATTCATATGATTTTAGTGTCCATTCCATACTTGTTTAAGCTATTATTCTTGCATGTATTCGTATTATTACTATTGTTTTCTCTTATTTGCTTCCAATAGGTGAATCATCCAAAAAGGAGCTACAAAGTGCTGAAAAGATCTAGGAATAGAAGTATTCCAAGTATCCAAGTGCCAAAGTCCAAGAGAAGTGGAAGAAAAGCGACGAAAATGAGCAAAATGCTCAAAATCAAGAGAAGGGCCAAAGACCGATCTTAACTCATTCAAATTAAGTATTTCTAATCACCATATTGAATAGAATTTAAATATAAAAAGAATTCAAAAATAATGAGGTCATTCCGAGTTCGGATGAAGAAGTTGTGGCCAAAACAGTTTTTATTGAATACCGAAGACAGTGAAGTCCGCGAACTAGGTTCGCATACCGGGTTCGCAGACTTAATTCCGAAAATTTCTGCTGGAATTTGAAGTTCGCGGACTGGGTTCGCGAACTTAGCAAGTAGGAAACGTGTATTAATACCTTGGAAGGCCTAAGGGCACGTTTGGATTCGTTATTTCATATTTTCGGGTCGAGTTCTTAAAACGAACTAAATACTTGATGGCCAAGCAATGTAAACCTATAAAAATAGGTATTAGGCCTTTCACATATGGAATCTCATATTATACTTTTTGTTCTTCATTAATATTTTAGGGTTTACCCCTTTAGGGGGAAACTGAGTAAACGTGTAAATCCTTTGTTGATTAAGGATGAATTCAATGTTCTAAGCGTGAAACTTTATTAATAATACAAATCTATTTGAGGTTTTAATCATCATCGTTTGTTTTCACTATATTTAGGGTTTATGATTGATTTCTAGATTGTTCAAGTGTACAATTGGATTAATCTTTTGATCATTCTATTGCTAGTAAAGGGTTAGGATATCCGTGTAATTGTTGAATAACCCTTACACAAGTAGAGAACGTGAGACCTCGTAGAGGGATTCTATTGAGGAATTATGTGTGAAGATAACACTAGTAAGTGGACCTTGCGCTAAGAGTCTAACTGCTAGGATCAACCTAAGTTCACATAACTTAAAGCATCCGATTGGGTTACACCTTGAGTGCGCTACTACTTGGTGGTTCAGTTGGATAGAACTTGATATGCGAGCGCTTCGGTATCAAGTTACACAAGGAGCTTTGGGGATAACACTGCTCTAGCTGTTATTCTACGGTTGGTGATGAATGGTTCTTATGAACGATAGATAAGTATTCAAACCCTGTTAACGCTTGGTAACGGCGAAGGATTCCTTAATCATCTCTTTTCTTTATTATTATCTTTATTTATGATTATCTTACAACAAAACCCCCTTTGTTATTTACTTTATCTTGCTATTTCAAATAACTTATCAATTACACAACTCTCTGTGGGAGCGATCTCTTACTACCGCTATATTACCAGTTAATTAGTGGGAAATATATTTATTAATTTGTTGTGCCTACGAAAACCCATACAGCCTTTAAAATACTGATTCAATAATTCCCTTTTCAGCCCAGCTGCATGCTAGAAACCTTAAAAAGATTATCAATATTTCCAAGCAATTTAAAATCAGTACCCAAACCTCCTCTACAACCATAATTAAGAAAGAGGCATCGTATAGTCATCAGTACAGTGTTCGTGTCAAGTTGTTAGTGATAAACACTGTCAATGTAAAACTCTGACAACAGAGGTGTTGCACTGGAATGACGGAAAATGCAATTAGCTCATCAAGAACTTCAATTCTGTAAGACCCTTAACATAAATTCTACAAAAGGGTAAGAGGAAGAAAAACACAAAAAACCAGCACAAGATATATAATAAAGCTACCAAGAGAATTCGAATGTGATACACTGGAGTTAGCGCTTTATTGTCGCCTGCCGCCATTCTCTATCGACTGCTTCTTTCCACAATGTAACATTGTTGTTACCATCGGCCACAGCCAAAATATTACCAGTAAGAGACTACGAAATTCTCCAAACAGGAGCATTACAAAATTTCACATTTCCGTTGAACTCCTTTTGCAACTGCTCACATAATAACAGTTCCATCCTGTGAAGCACTTGCAATACCATCACCCCAAACACATTTGGTGCCCAAGACACATCCCTCACCCAATCCTTGTGCATCGGAAGAAGAGAAAATGGGAGACATTAATAGTGAACACCAATTATACATCGAAATCCACATCATCATCCTTCATATATTTCTCTTATACTGCAGTTGTTGTAATATCTGCTTAGTTAAGAAAATGTTACCCAAGTTATCATCTTAAATTCCCAACCAGATGGAGCACAACAAAAGAGAGAATCAAAATGAAAGATCCAAGAACTAACAAGACCACAACAATTGCTCTGGTATCCATTTCCTACCTCATTCCTCTCTTACAGTCTCACTCAAACTAATCGGCATTTTTCTTTTAAGCCATGGCAGGTTGGGTCCGTTGGGAACACGCTCAAAGGGTCGCATAAAACCATTTTTATCTTTTGTGGCGCATGTGAAAATAAAAGGTCAAAGTGGCGCATGTGAAAAAAAAAAGTTCAAAAATACCGAGCAGTAAAAAAAATTGAAGCAGTAAAAATATTGGTTGTGAAGTAATCTACTTTTCCTTAAAAGTGTTGAGAAGTGAATCAACTAGTGGGTATTTCAAGGGTGGGCAAAAACTCTTTATTTTCTCGGATTTGGACTTGAAAATATAAAGGATAGTGGAGAAATTGGGCAGCCCAGGGTAGGCAATTGCATACCTTTTTCTTAGGCTGCCTCCGACCTCCGTCCCTGGAATCAACATCCAATTCCGGTGGTCATTTTTCTTTTGAAAAAAAATCATGCATTTATTGATTCATAAGTGTGGTTCCATCGTGAATAGTTCGATTAATACTTTTATCTCTGATCCAAAAATTTTTAGTAAGAATTTATTTATTAAATATGGAAAAAGAAAAAGTTGAGATGCCTTGATAAGAAATTTCAAAAGCTTTGAAACAACCGGAAGGTCTGAATGTTGTTATATCTTATTTTTCAAAATAAATGCATTTAAATAAAAAGTTATTAGAGTTGTAGAAATTTAATGTAACGTACCAAAAAGAATTTACATCCAGTATCACGCTCGGCATGCTCAAATTCTGCATTGCACCACTCACTTGTGTAATTGTGTCGTAAGAATTTACGACAAACATTGTTCTTGCCAAGCAAATGTTTAATGGTTCACTTTATCCCAACATTCTTGACAAGCATGATTTTCTGATCGCAACTCCATACCGTTGTTGACATACCCTTGTTTTATTAAAAGTACGAATTCATAACTGGGATTGGCAAAGGATTTCGCATGTATCGATGTCTTGCAAATATTGGTTATTCCTTGGACTATCACATAGGTCATTACCAACCTATTATCCACGTCCTTATTCCGCTTCGACAATGATCTATATATATGCACTGATTTGTTTGTTCCAAGGGTGCATCACCCAGGCACATGTCATCCTTGTTGTAGGTCATCCTTATGATGCAATCAACTTCCACAATATGATTTAACTTCCTTTCTTTACCATGTGGTCCATGTCCAACTCGCAATTGGTGCGCGCCAACATGAGATAGCTCGATAGGCAGTATGAATATCCAATAAATAAATTGTAATTACCTCATCAAATATGGCAACAATCATATCTTGTCTTGCACGCCAAGACGGGATAATATAAGTTACAAAATGTTGGACTTTAATGCGGTTATCTACGTACCCAACTCCGTAATGCAAAGCGACCAAGCATGATCGTAGTTCATTCAAGTAGAATTAGAAACTAAAACCAAAAGGTAAGGGACCCTTCCAACCCAATGTATATGTATAATTCGCACCACTGATAATTTTCACCCTATGACACAAGGCCAAAAGCCAAGTGACCAGTCAAGCTTTGTAGCATTATGATGCATTCACATCATAATGCGTCATCAAATAAGCAATGCATAATGATGCTTTTGCATCATAATGCATCCTTGGGTACGCTTTACCGGAATAATGATGCATTCGCGCTTTGATGCACCTTCAACCACCACCTCCTCTCTCTATGAGTCTTATTTGCATTTTTACATACAGGGATTTGAGAAGACTTGGACATCCATCAAGTCTCACCTGTTTAAAATGCAATATCAAACCAAGTAAGTGATGCAACAGTATGATACTTATGCATAGTGGTGCATTCTTGGGTATGAAAACAAAGCATTATAACATATTCATAAGTAACACAACATAATGATGTGTAAGCATCAAGATGATTCCCCGAGTATGCACTCTATAATAATGATGCATCCACATCAATATGCTTCATTTGAGTAAGCTTTATAGGGTCAGGTGCATTTCTTCTTTGATGCATATTTAGCCAACACCCCATGTACATAAATTTGGGAGATAGTAGCTATCCAAAAGGTCCCACCTGCATGATGCATCCTCGTGTAAGCAACACAACTTAGTGATGCATCCTTGAGTAAGAAGCACAACTTTGTGATGCATGTATACCATGATGCATCCCTGAGTAAGTTGCATAACTAGGTGATGCATCCTTTCATAAGAAATATAGCTCGGTGATGCATCCGTGAGTTTACAACACGAGTTCACGATGATGCTTCATCTCTTCCAATGAGCATTTCATAAAATGCTCCATATAAAAATTATGCAGTATTGCTCTCCATTGCCACTCAAGAGGAATTTGCAAACCAGTCATACGTGATAATCGAGTTAGAGAAACAGATTCTAAATATTTTCATAGTAAAACTCTTAAAAGAAGAAAAAGAAACAATATAAGTTGTGTAACAATCTCTTCTGATGAGGTTTTGACCAAACCACCTCAAATTGTTGGGGCTTTGAAGTATTAGTTTTTGTCTATGTTAACTGCTTGCCCTACTGCTCTTGATAGGGAGTTTTTTTAATTTGTTACCTAATGTCATTCCTCAACATCGAATTTAGGTCTCCATGTCTATTCTCACTTCTTTGAGATATGAAAAGTAGTTAAGTATATGAAACCTAACAAGTCTCTAGGACTTGACAGGTTTCCTGTCAGTTTTTTAAAACGTAATTGGGAATTGGTGGGTCCTCATATTATGTTTTTCTTTATGACAAAAAATTTGAATCCCAAACTAATTGAGACTTTTTTATTTCTTATAACAAAGGTTAAGTTTCATAAGCATCCAAGTAACTTTAGGCAAATAAGTTTGTGCAACACTTCTTATAAAATATTGTCAAAACTGTTAACTAATGGAATGAAAATGCATTTGGAAAAAAATATTTTTTCATTTGAATTAATTTTTTTTGCCATCAAGACAACTAATAACAATGTGGTTGCACGTGAACTTATTCATATTCTTGAAAATCAAAAGAAAAATTGTTTCTTCAAGGATTAAAATTGATATGTTCAAAAGCATTTGGTATAGTCAATTGAGAGTTTCTAATGAAAGTTTTATCTAGTTTTGGCTTTAGTACTGAGTGGTGTACTTTAAATTATCAATGTATTTGTTCTAAACAGATGCCCCATCTCGTTACCTTTTTATTATATGTATGGAAATGTTTTCTAGATTACTTTTAGAAGACTAAACAGATTCTTGGGATCAAATTTTCCAGGTATAATGTGCACGTAGGTGCTGCATTTTATACCCATCAAAAGTCAAGTGGAAATAATGGAGCTCGGTATGTGGCTGGATTAGTCAGGAATGGTGGTGATTGTGCAGCCGGTAGCTCATGAGTTCTGGAATGAAGCAACTAGAGAAAATTGACGCCATTTGTTGTGTGAACTAAGTTGAGAATGGATGTTATGTCGACATAGTGGACTGGGAATCATTTAACCAAGAAATAAACTGTCCAAAATATGCTCGTCTTACTAAAGGAAGCAACGTTGATTTGTTGTGGATTTGTTATCGACGACACCATGGGCGTGAACTGTATAAGAGTTTATTTATCTTGCATGCAAGATTATGAACGTATAAAAGTTAGTGGAAGAATTACCCATTCATTGGTCCCATAATAAGATTTTTAATTTGTTGTTGTAGTAAAAAGGTTGTCGTTCACTCAGACGTTGTTGAGATTAAATTTAAAGGTTTAATGAAAATAATAAAAGAGAGACTTACTGGGTCTAAGATTCCACCGCATTCATAACATAAAGTTCAATTATTTATTTTTCAGCAATTATCGCTCAATAAATAAAACAACATGGACTCTTATTTTTGCCAAGGTAGATTCTCCAAATATTAGTTATAAATCGTAAGCATGGGACATCAAACATCTAAGCAAGCATGACCCATCTAATAAAATGATAACTAATTTTTTCAAATCATAATTCTATTTTAATTAGTACAAAAGTCATGTAGAAAATAAAATACATTCACCCATGTATGAAGTTCGGCTTCCTCCGTCGACCCAGTGTTGGGGTTTAGCTTCTCATAATGAAAACACACTCAAAAATATAATTAATAGCTCAAATGGTGTTTTTATTGAAGAAAACTTATAATACAATGAATTCGCAACGCTATAGAGCCGTTACAAAACTGTTACAATGACTGTTTAGAAAATAATTGTTTTGTTTTGTCGCAGAAAACTGTCGTTCATGGAAGAAACAGTGACAGTTCTAAATGACAGACTACAAGTGTAGTCTGTTCTTCTTCTTCTCTGCAGCAGCAGAGAAGTTTCTCTGCAACTCTCGGTTCTTGTCCCCAACTCTCGATGCCCTTCTACTCGACCCAAGTAACCTTTTTAAATCGAACAAAACCAAGAAATCTCGCTCATTCACTCCCAATAATCCTCCATTTACTCGGTATTAAAGAAAATATTTTCTTTCCTTTTTCATGCATCTGCAGCTATTGATTTGTCCTTCTATTATCTCAATCACACGGTCACCTGCTGCAAAAAAAACTCTCGAGAACATGTGAAACACTCCCCTGCCACACGCCAACCTCCGTTATACTCGGGAAAATCCGAGATATCTTCACTCTTCTGTTTTCTTGAAACTACGTGTACTCCCCTTCTTTTTCGAAACAAAAGAGATTACCAACCATGTTTCAGTCAAACAGGTAAATCTCAAACGAAATCCACGAGAATATCTCACCAAATCATCTTGAGTTTAATGGAGAATATCCTCCGTGCATGTACTCATCTGTTTTCTTCTATTCCATGTGACAAGCTTATTCTTCCGAAATCAAAAGACTTACCAACCCTGTTTAGTTGTAATAAGGTGGTATCAATACGAAACATGCAACAAATCCGACCAAATCTTGTTGAAATTCAATGCAGAAATCCGACCAAATATCCCGTGAATATCATACTCCTTGTCTTGCTTCGAATGGATTATCCAGCCAATTTTAGTTGATTCCAAAGCCCATACCATCCCTGTTTATCCTATATTAATAACCCCAATCAATTTCAGGGATTTAATCGCACTGAAACTAGCTCAAATTGCAAGCCCTAATTATGTTCTTCCGCTGTCATGATTTCCCGCTAAAAACAGAATTTGAAATGAAGAAGAAGATGTCCTCCCCCTTATCCTGTTCGGGTGTCCCTTTAGCACTTGCCTTGTGGGGTGTAAATAGTAAAGAAGGTGTCCCTTATCCGTTTAGGTGTTCCTTAGTAATTGAGGTGTCCCTTAACCAACATTGAGAGAGTCCGAATAACACGTGCCTGCCGGGTGCAAATAACATTTTTTCGAGCCAATTCTCCACAAGAGCTTATTCTTCCAAAAACAACTAAAACAAATTTATTAGAGAAATAATGAGTCCTAGCTAATGTATTTATGGGTTAAAATGCGTCGCACTCTCGTGCTCATCATCCCATTGGATAAAAGAAAGGAAAGTCATAGCATTCCCATATACTTTTCCGTGGGAAAGGAGGTGACATGGAGATTCAAATGTTTAATGAAAATCAACTCAAATACGACAAAATCTAAACTTACCTTGAATACTCTATGTGGTCGTAGCATTTCTCCACTTTGGAAAGTAAGGTGAGTGGTTGTGATTTAAAAACTGGAGCAGTTAGACAAAGATGAGGTTGGTTTGGGGTACTGTTTGAAGGAAGTTCCATCCATGAAGTTCTCTTCTTTATTGGTGACAGAACGGATGAGAATGGAATAAGCTGCCGTGAATATTCAGGAGCAAATAAAACAAGGGGAGAAGAAAATGATTGATTTCCGAGTGACAACGGTGATTCGGTTTAATTTTCTTTTTCTTGTAATTTATTTTTATGGGTTTTAAGAAATCCATGCCTATGTATTGCTAAGTAATTTGTAACGAGGGTTCATGGAGAAAGCTACTTTAATCATAGACCATTATGAAATAATTTGGAATTGATGGTATTAGGCTATGAGAAATGAATCGTAAATACTTTGATTATGTTTATTGATACTATTAGAACATATGTTGTTGCTCCACCGGCTTTGTACGAAACAATAGCCTGAGTTCATTAATTCATGTAGGTTACAATTTTATGTGTTAGTATTTGATAATCCATGCTTAGGTTGAATCATTTGATGGGTTATGCTTAGACGAAGCAAATAATAATTGTAGACTCTATAAATTATGTTTTCGATAATATTCTCGTCATTATAATTTGATAGGTCATGCTTAGAGAATTTGGTGAACTATACTTAAGAGATGCGAGTTTATGATCGAAAATCATATCGATAATAGGTGTTGCAATAGAATTGAGATATATACATAACTGGAATTTGAGTTCTTTTTGGTGCGGAATTATAAATAGAAGTGGAATCCGTAAACTCTGATTACTGACTCTCTTTCTCATCGCATTTAATTAGTTTTCTTTTGTTTCGTTCTTTTTAAATCCTTAATTCTAAAAATCCAAAAATATCATTTTTGGTTAGTCGAATAAAGATATTGATTACACTATTTCCACCGCTCCCTGTGGGTTCGACCCGTATTTTCCTCTGTCTACTAGTTAGATACTATGCGTTTGCGGTTATTTTTATAGGGTTTTCCCAAATCCCATCAATTTTTGGCGTCGCTGCCGGGGAGCGGTTGTGGATATTGTAATTAGTATTTTTGATTTTATAAATAGTTGGGTTTTATTTTATTTTTTATTTTTGTATAGCCTTTTTATTTTATTTTTATTTCCATTTGACTTGGTTTCTGTTTAGAATTTTATTTCAGGTACCTTTTTGAAGATGATGACTTCTTCTTAGGAGACTTACATGTATGGGCCAAGGTATAAGGAAATTTTTTCTTATAATCGTCTCAGGTATGGAACTTGGAACCCACGTCATTTCGATATGGGTGGTTATTCACATGAGTATAAACCCGGGTACCATGAGGATGAAGAACTTGACAGTTGTGATCATAGGAATAAAGATATTGTCATACCAACTGAGGATGGTGTACTTAGTCCTACTCCTGGTCGTATTAATGATCATTCGCCTATTCAGAAGGAAGCGTTTGGGATTGAGGACACCGTTCTTTTAGACGATGTGACATATCAGTGTTATAACAATGATTATTAAGTCTAACGACTTAGTGACATTACACTCTATCTATTAGGTTACTTTTAATCATCTATATTGTGATATTCCTATTGATTCCTTGGTTGATGATGTTTATGATGATGATTTAGTATAGGTTTGCAACCTAGTGGAGAAGTTAATACACCTAGAATTGTTAAGACAAATTTTCGGAAGATTCCTAATTTTGGATTAGAACTGCGTGCTTTTCCAGTATTACTAGATTATTTTGCATCTCGTGACTTTTCTTTACCTGCACATGTCTCCCAGATCGTTTAAGTTCTCATCCCTAGCGCACCCTTTGACTCGGTTATTTTTGATCAAAATGATACATCCTTTGCAAAAACCAGGTTTGGGGGTAGCTCTTTCCATTTGATAGTGTCGGTAACTTTAGGTTGTTACAACGAGAGTGTGAGGTTGTCATTGGTTATATATATTGTGCTATGGGTTGATCCCCAGATATTGAGGTTGTTGATATATGGAGAGTATTGTTTGTACATTCCAGTAGGTATCTATGTTCTTGTTTATTTTATTTGTTTATTTTTTGTATATCACTTTAGAAATTTCCCATCTTAATTTCTACGTTGGATGACTCAATTACATTGAGGACAGTGTAATTTTTAAGTGTGGGGGAGTGGTTAGGTATTTTTATTTTTATAGGTTCTCACTATTATTTAAAAAAAAAATACATTTTATAATCAACTGTTAGGCGGGTCTTTCAAAACAGAAAACAAAAATTGCCTATTATGACCAGTTGTTGAGCAGGTCTTTCTCTCCGTCTCGCTGTTTAGTAGACATGTCTCTATATCCAGTTGTTGAGCGAATATCTTTTATCTATCTGTTGTTGAACGGATATCACTCTTTATATTCAGCTGTGGAGCGGATATATTCTTCGTTTTGCTCGAGGACCAGCAAAATATAAGTGTGGGGGTGTTTGATAAGCACGTAGGTGCTATATTTTATACCCATATTGAAATAAGCTAGGATTCGATATTTTGGCTAACAACATTGTCTTAAGTCATTTATAAGAATAACAAGCTAATTCAATCACCGGTACAACAATCGACTAAAATGAGAACTAATTGGAATTTGGATCCGAATAGTGTAGCTGACCTGGTATTTATATATAACAGCACCACTCGAGTTACTCATGGCAGCAAACAAGTGGAACCCCACCAGAAGTCAAGTGGCAATAATGGAGCTCGGTATGTGGCTGGATTAGTCATGAATGGTGGTGGTTGTATAGCCATTGGTTCATGAGTTCTGGAATGAAGCAGCTAGAGAAAATTAACGCCATGGGTTGTATGTACTGAGTTGAGAATGAATTTTATGTCAACATAGTGGGCTGAGAATCATTTAACCAAGAAATAAACCGTCCAAAATATGCTCGTCTTATTAAAGGAAGCAACGTTGATTTGTTATCGACGACATCATGGGCGTGAGCTGTATAAGAGTTTAATTATCTTGCATGCAAGATTATGAACGGATAAGAGTTAGTGGAAGAATTACTCATTCATTAGTCCCATTGGATAAAAGAAAGGAAATTCAGAGCATTCCCATATACTTTTCCGTGGGAAATGAGGTGACATGGATATTCAAACATTTAATGAAAAACAACTCAAATACGACAAAATCTAAACTTACCTTGAATACTCTATGTGGTCATAGCATTTCTCCATTTTGGAAAGTAAGGTGAGTGGTTGTGATATAAAAAGGGGAGGAGCCAGACAAAGTGGAGGCTGGTTTGGGGTACTGTTAGGGGGAGTTTCATCCCTGAAGTTCTCTTCTCTGTTGGTGACAGAACGAATGAGAAGGGAGTAAGCTGTTGTGAAGATTTAGGAGCACATAAAACAAGGGGAGAAGAAGGTGATCGATTTTCGGGTGACAATGGTGATTTGGTGTAATTTTATTTTTAGGGGAGAAGAAGGTGATCAAAATATAGCTGATTATACGAAGAATCTTAGAAGCTAATTTTTGTTGTCTCAAACAAAAATAACCTTATGTTATAACCGAGTGTATCTTGTTGGACTTTACATAGGTTTAGCAACAAATCATGTTTGCTTAAGTTAATCTTAATTGTTTTACTCAAAGTCAGATTAGTGATAAGCCCAACACTCTCCAACTTTGGTTAGCAACAAACTCTTTACGTAAAACAGGCTCAAGATAAAAATATGCTAGCATTCGGCTATAAAGACCTATACGCTAAGAGTTTCGTCAATATAAAAGATACCACATTTATACTTTCGATATGTCGGATGAGACGAAAACATCGGATTATAGCAAGCAACCTGCTTGCTAACAACACAAACAATATCTTTAATTCGAACCGGATAGTAGAATACCCATCCATCCATGGACACTATGTTTAGTAATGTCAGACAATTGAACTTTTGATTGTACGGGGAATCTTCCGCTGCACAAACAACATGAAACTTAATTTAATCGAAAAGATAAATGTGGATTTGATTCTTTACAGCCATCCATAACAACACAATTGACTATTTGTTATGTATATAATCGTATCGATCGGCCAATATTAATAAAAACCCAACTTTCTATTGTAGATATAAAAGAAATAACCTAACATGACCACATATACCTTGGGTCGTGACTGGAGATACTGCAATTTCTTTGCACCAATCAATTTGACGAGGCAAAAAGAAACCCGAAAATACCTCTTTATCATTTGGAATATGTAGGGATCCTGGAAAAAAATGGCAGATTCTTCTTCATGTCAATGTGTTCATAAGATCTTGAAATCGTTATCAGGTTCTGTAATTGCTCATACTAGTGGAATCAATGATGAGTGGAAAGATATTGCTGAGAAATCCATGGGTAAGGCTGAATCAATTCATTCATATGTAAAAGTTGGAGTTTCTTTGCTTGCATTTACCATGTTCGGTGTCTATCACTTGGTGTTGAGCAACAAGAAGAAGAAGACTAGAAAGTTTTCTGTTACCAAGTACAAGGATTCAAGAAGTTTGGGTATGGGTCCAGGCATGAGTCTTGTGGTTTCCAGATCAATTATGTATGTATCTGAGATGGGGGGAAGATGAATCCTCTAGCTTATCTACTTTTCTTCCTCCTCGTCCATCACCAGCTGATGAAACTGTTTCGAGATTGGTAGGGTATTTGGTTTAGGGTTAGGGTTTGGTACTTCATTTAACTAGATTCTTCAGTTAGGGTTTAAGTTTGGGGGGGTTTAGTATTTAACTAACTTGTCAAGAATCTAACCTAGAATAAAATGTTTATGGAATTTAATGTTATATTGTTAAGGGAAAAGAATCAATATAAAAGAAGTTTAATAAATTTCATAATTGTTATGTTCTTATGTTTATATAATTGGGATGATTGTTTTTATGTGCATTCTTTTATATCTCTGTGAGCTAACATAAGAAATTGGAACCCTACGATTTTAGAACCGTGAAACCTTGTAGTTATCTTACATAATAACCTACACAGTCTTTTTAATGTTGGTGATATTATATCAAAATGGTATTAGTTTTGCAAAATCAAGGCTTCAAAGTCCCATTTTAGATATTATATTCGTCAACTCTGAACCAGGTGATTTATGATGATGATATTGACAGCTAGTACTGGCAATATATAGGAAGGTTTACGTGTGTATTCTTTTTTGGAATTAAGGTGACCAAACTTCGCGAAGTTATGAAACGAACTTATATTTGGAACATAATGTAAATGATTAGCGGAAGAACTTACCAACTAAAATATGGTAATCGTGCATTCCGGTTTTGAGGAGGTCCACAAATTTGCAATATCGATACATAATATATTTGTCTAAGAGTGCGAAGAAAAATTTCCATCAAGTCCAACCTCATAACAGGATTTAGGAATTTTTTTTTGAGTGTGGACATCATTTGATTTTCATTTTATATGAAGAATGTTAGTTGTTAATGTCATCTTTCAAAATTGTGATTTTATGCTTATCCAGAAACTCATTTGTTCTTGTCAGTCTCTAGGGAAAAGTGAAGTTTAGTACCACGGATGAATGCTGATATGCCTATTCATTATCGACGAAGAATATCATTCTCTTCTCTTTATCTATTATTTTATTTATTTTATATGTAGTTCATTTGTGTTTGTTCTGTTTAGAACTTACTGTTTCGAACTTATAACTAATGCTAAAACATCGGAATTGCTTTTTCATCCAAAAATAATAATTAAGATTCAGGGAAAGCAAGAAGCCCAAATAAAAATAAAACATAAACAATAACTGAATTAACTTCAATCCATCATAAATAAACTAACTTGAAATCCATAGTTTTAACCCAAAAGGACTTAAGATTGGCTTTGAATCATAGCAGTAATAAAAACCAACTCGAAATCCATAATAGTAACCCAAAATAACTTAAAGTCGAAAGTAAAGAAATTATTAAGATAACTTCATGTAAGGAGAGGAGAGTCACTAGCACACAACAACTAGAAGATGGAAAATTATGAATCTGCAACATATATAGATGGAGATGGTAAGTAAATTACTAATTGTCATCGTAATCAGAATTTAAGATGTTTTTATTTTTTTTCATAAATAAATAGTGTGTTTCTGTTAGAAAAACTACCTTGTGAAATAAACAACTAGGACTCCTCCGACTCCCATGGATCATTCAATGGCTGCGATGTTATGCGACATTTCGTGTTAGGAAAAAAAATTCAGTAATTAACTTGGAATTCTAGTGTTATATTAGAATAAATAATGTTTTTCTTTAATAAAACAAAATAAAGAATTTTTTTAGTACTACAACATTAACTAGATGCCCCATTAACCACAAAATACGGAGACGCCTTCGAAGGTTAGCCAGCCTAGTGAGATAATCCCACGGTATACCCAACTGATGATCTCGGGCCCTGTGAGAAGTGAGTTCGGACGCTGGAATTTTGCGTCCACATATCTTACATTTGACTGTCCTGCAGTACCTTTCTGCAAACGCATGAAAGGATTATAAATTAATATTAAATTATGAGCAAGATCAATAAACCACTGGTCTTAATAAAAAATTAAAGTAACATCTGATTCTTCTTCTGTTTTAAATAAACCCCAACCAGGTCTTAATGAAAGTAGTTAAAGATTAAAAATCTAGTTTCCAAATAAACAGTATACAGTGAAAGAATAGTGAAAACGTTTAGTTAAGTCACATAAGTAGGTTCAGAAAAGGACAACATCAGAGGATATCATCCATAGACAAAGAAAGTAGTAAAGATTATGAGTAATAGAGAGAGTAAAAGAATGATACAGTAAATATGAACACATCTTTGATAAAACCCTAAGATGGATTTAAAGAACTTTCGGTAAATAAACAAAACCCTAAGATCGATTTAAAGAAGTTGCAGTAAAAGAACAGTAGTTCAACGAATAGAATTATTACCCTATAAAATGGATGAGAAAATATGGATGAAAAAAAGACAAACCAAGTAGTAAAGATCTTCATAGAACCTAGATTAGTTAAAAAATCGCTTTAAAAAACCTAGAGTAAAAAGGTGAAGAAAGATATGCATGATGAGCCAGTGAAATAAAGAAATATATGATTAAACACACATTTTTTCAATAGAAAAAAATAGAATAATATATAACTCCTTAAAATAGTGTAGAACACACAACTTTTCTAGAGAAAAAGTAAAACAATCTTATGAACCTGATAAACAAGGCAAACAATCTGGTGAAGTAAGTGTGTAAGAAAAAGTAAAACAATCTGATGAACCTGATAAACAAGGCAAAGAAGTCTGTAAGAGTGAACAGTTTAGAACACATAATTTTTTTATCATACCTGCCATTTCTAACACAATCTTAGATAATCGATCAAAATTTTTTGATCATACCTGTCAAAAGTTTGAACATGACATATTCTCAGGAGTAATATGCTGATTGGGTTTAAAAGAGTTTATCGAAGATAATCGATTCTTCTTCTTAAAATCACGATTGCGAGATGTTGCATTCTCTTGTCTTAATTTTATCAGTTGACATTCCAGATTTTCAATCTTTTCAATCCAGGCTTCCTTCTCCAGTTGAAACATACTCTTCATTGAGTATAGATCTTTGGTCAACAGATCAATTTTATTTTCTGAGGAAGTTAGATCATTTATCATGGAACAATCAGAGCTGTTAGATAGACAAGTGTGATTATCAACAAAGTAGGTGAGAGAACTTTCACATGCTTCTTCCTCAGGACAATAGTCAAGAGTTTCCATCCATGCTTTAGTTAACTCACTAACCTCCTTATTAGGACAACCAGAGATATCATGAACACTTCTATAGCACTTGGAACAAATTCCATTATCATATTCTTTGTGAACTTTGCTATCCTTCTCTTTGATTGAAGAAGAAGATTTTTTTCGAGACTTTCTTTTTCTCTGTCTAAGAGTTTTCTTTAATTGTTGTACAAACAGTGAAAGAGTTGAATTAAATAAATTCTCATCCTTTGTATCAATCAATTCATGACATAGAGACTTTACATCATATGTGGCAACATGATTCCAAGACATGTGAAGTTTTTCTCTTTTACTCAGTTCAAAATCAAAAATCTTTATCTTTCCAACAAGAGTATTTCTGGAAAGTGTTTTTAGGTTATTTCCCTCAACAATGACATGTTTCTTAGAATCGTATCTATTTGGCAAAGATCTGAGAATTTTCATCACAATGTCCTTTTCAGGAATGGTCTTACCCAATGCAAAAGAAGCATTAATAATTTCAGACACTTTGTGATTAAACTCATCAAATGAATCTTCATCAGCCATACGAAGGTTTTCCCAATCAGAATTTAGGTTTTGAAGCCTAGCTTCCTTTTTAGAGGTATTCCATTCAAATATTGTTTCCAAGATATCCCAAGCATCTTTAGACTTATTGCATGTGGTCACATGGTGCTGAAGATCTGGGGTAATGGCATGGATGATAACAATTAAAACCGTTAGCATTTTTCTTTGCAGCGAGAATCTCGTCAGGTTCAAACTCACCAATATCCTTTGGAACAGGTACACCGTTTACAGTAACCATTGGAGGATTATAACCATTAACAACACGAACGCATGATTGAAAATCACGCTCTTGAAGGAAGGCACGCATATCAATTTTCCACCATAATTAATTCGAGCCATCGAAGACTGGCGATACGTTTATAGAGATAGAACTTATGTCCATAGAGTCAGATTGCAACAAACACCGACTTATGAGGTCTTAGCGTGTGTAGATGGGGAAAAACGATTTGCTGGTTTTTTAGGAAAGTGAAGAGACGACCGTTCGGACGAGACCCCTCAACCGAGAAAACTGCTTAACCTCACACATATGCATTGCACGGGAGTGCTTTGAGTTCGAGAGATCAATCCATAGGACTCCGGCCTAAACCAAGTCAATGGCCGTTCTAGATTCAATTCGGTCACAAAGAGGGAGATGGGTTGATCTGTAGGAGGGAAGCTGAGAGTTGCGAGATCAATGATGATCAAGGATCATGGATGTGTTGAAGGTTTCTACAAGTTTGCGAACTGTGTAAATAAGTTTCGATCGAGAGAATTGTTGTTTTCGGTCATCGATTTTGGACTTATTTATATTGTCAGAATAGTAAACACACTGATCACAGTAAGTGTGACGGTTTCTTGAGTGAAAGAGTGGGAAAGTGGGAGGTCGTGGTAAAATCAGTTCCATGTCGTGCGGAGACTTGATTGATCATCCACCCACTACTTTGCTAACTCCCTCAACTGCTTGCACAACTTACTCACGTTTATCATCATGGATAAACACACGTGCCGTAGGCCGCCAGACCAAAACCCTAATTAATATCCCCCATGTGATGTGATTGATGTCTCACGAACGTGGAGTCTGCAAGGCATACGTGTATTTAATTAGTCAGTTGTTGACTTGATTAGACGGTGAGTCCAAGTTTTGTTGAATCGAGCATGATTGATGAATGCTCCGTTATTCATGGATTGAACATGTTTGTTGAGACGTACAGTTCTTGAATGAATGATGTTGATATTTTGAGCAAATATTGCTCGTATGATAAATCGTTGAATATTGATAGTTGAATCATATTACCACTCTGAGCAACGTTGCTCGCGTCTGAGTAAAATTATTGAATATTGACAGTTAAATCAATATTCCTCGTTTGAGCAAATATTGCTCGTCTGAGCGAATATTGCTCGTTTGATGAATTATTGATAGCATGATGAAATAAAATATTAATTAAAATATTGGTAGTGTAGTTGCAGGAAATCCTACACTACACCCCTCACAAGAATCCACACAACTAAGACATTTGAAGATGAACAACTATGATTTTTATTGATTAATTCCTTGAATGTTTACAAGATAAAATGGAAAAGAGCTAAAGAAATTACAATCACTACAAACTTTCTATCTCTTAATGACTTGCCTAACACTCGAAAAAGATCTCCCTCTCAACAGACTTGCTCGACTCTTTATATAGGGTAGTACACAATGGATGACAGCTAAGCTGTCCTTTATTTTCGGGAATGACTTGCGAAGTGTCGCAAGCGTACAAATGCATAATCTCGCGACGCTCATAGATCTCGCTAAGTCTTCACACCTTTCTCGTGTTCTGGCTATCGTCATCAATTGCGTCACTTATTTTACTCGTTTGCGACGCCTTCGCTATGCTGTCGTTTATTGATCTCGCGAAGTATTGATGTCGCGATATTCTGATCCTACATCTTGCCTCTTCTCATGTCTTCTCTGCGAAGAAGAGAATGTCATGAGAATTAGTATTTTAAAATGCCGCAAATGTTCATATTTATCTGTTACGATCCCGTACTTTTACACATAATTTATTACACATGTTTCTTCTTCTACTCTTTTCTTGACACGTCTCTTTCAACCGTTTTTTCTTGACCATTCACGTCCCCTCTCGCATTAAATGCATTTATCTTCTCGAGAATTCTTCTCTATATATAGTTTTCTCACCCTCCTCTTCTTTTTTACTTTCTCTCTGCAATTTTTCTTCAATTCTCCTCCTCCGCAATTTACGTTTCTGCTACTGTAAATCTTCCTTTTCTTCTTTCTCTTGATCTTCAATTTTATAATCATTCCCATATTCTGATAATGGCTCCACCTGGTCGTAGATACGAAACCCTTTTGGGTGAGACTCAAAAGAATTTACAAGAGAAGGGTTTCACCTTGTCTACTATTCCCAATCAAGAATCTTCATCTATTATTTCTGCAAAGTTATTTACTGATCATCATTGTGATGATCAGAAAATCATAATCTCGCTAGGTCAACTCCTCGCAGGTCTTCCCATTCCTCTCTACAATCCCGAACTGCCCTTGTTCTATGAAATCCTTGCTCATGAGAAATTCTCGCGAGCTATTTATCAATTAAGTGGTGATTGCATCCGTCTAATGCTTGAATTCGCCAATCGTGGCGTCGGTAAGGGATCTCTATATCCTGATAACGTCAGATATCCTAAATTCGCAAACTTAGAGATAGTCGTTGAAAAGTACTCAGTAGAAAACTTTTTTGAAAATTATGAAGTGATAAATATGAAGAATGATAAATCTCGCTGGGGTGCTCGATTGAAAAGAAAAAGAGAACGTTCCCGACGATAAGATACTCATGTTAGATATTGATTGGCACTCTGGCAAGAACAATGTTCCTCGCTACTCTAAAGATGAGAAGTGGTGTGTCTTTCGCTATTTTTGAACGGACCTTACATTTCAGGTTCCAATATACTCCCTGCGAATCTCGCAAATTATCATCCTTGGTTATTTAATTGGCCCGAGAAAGCAAAAGAGGTATACTTCCTAACTTTTACTTATTTTACAATCTTCATTTCCTCTTATATCTAATCTTGCGAATTTTTCAGATCACCAAATTGAGAAGGAGTTACAAAAGAAATCCAAAGGCGAGTACTCTAGCGATACTTCGTTCAATCACGGATGAAGTAAGAAATATTTTTCCTTATTATTTTTAACAATATTGTTGCCTCTGTTTCTTATCTTCATTCGTGTGCGAAGGTTGGCGTTGAAGAGAATGATATTTTTGAAGCTGCGAAGGCTAAAGGCAAGAATAAGATTACTCTTCGCAAGGATAAGTCTTTTGCTCCATCTTCTAAAAAACGGAAAATCCATTCCTCTTCTCACTCTAATCCCCAAACCGGCGAGAACTCTGATGAAGATAATGATGAGGTTGACACTTTTTTTGCAAAGGAGAACCATTCAGTCGAATCTGCTATGGCGCAACTGTCTAGTGTTTTCTCTGATTCTATGCAAGGAATGGGAGATGATCGTTTTTCTGCTACATGCGAAGCTCTCGCAAATATCTGCGATGCCCCTCGCTAGCGGATAATGATTCTTTTCATGGAGTTTCCGGGACAATGACTCCCGCTTTCTTAAATGCACTTAGTGCCTTGGTATGTTCATATTTCTTTATTTCTTTGTGATTTCAATTATAAACCTTATCTTAACAATTTCTTTACTTTCCTTTATAGTCCGGGAGAGCTTCCTTTGTTGTTGCCTCAGATCTCGAGAAAAGGCGCAACAATCTTGAAAAGAAAAACCTTCAACTTAAGGAGAAGAACAAAGGATTAGAAGTTGAAGTTGCGACATCTCGCAAGAAGAATGAAAATGAGACTGCTGCTCTTCACGAAAGAATTCAACAACTGAAACTCAATCTTCTACCTAAGAATAAAATATCCACCCTTCAAAGTGCTAATCAAAGAACTTTATGGTATAAAACTCTTCTCTTTCTCTTATTCTTATTTTGTCATTTACTTTTCTTTATCTGACTTATCATTTTCGCAGACATTTATAACCTCTCTGATGAAGCTATTCTTCTTCACACATTTCCCGAGCCTATGGATAACGATGCTCTTCTTGCCCATCTCAATAGTTCTCTAAATAGCTTTTCAAATGATAGAATCAAACATCTTTCTTTGAACGAACTTCAATCCAGACTCCGTCTCTTAGAAGCAGATCATAGATCTAGCTTAAGTTTAGCCAACCAAATGAAACACCTGCATCTTAGTTCCCAAGAGAAAATTAGTATTTTAAGGAAGAAAATTAGCAATCTTATAGATGATAAAGATCGCATTGCTAATCAAGGCGCTCAAGCATTAGCAGAATTTCAAAAAGCTCTTCTTGAAGTTCAAATTGAGCGTGATGAATCTATTCGTCAAAATATTGTTCTTAGCGAAAGAGAGAATCAAATTCGTTCTCTTCTTCTTATAAATAATGACGATGAATTCGCTTGGGCTGCGAAAGTTCTAGATAATGCCAGAAATAACTTAGGTGTTAACGTTAGCCTTCATGCTGATCAAACTGCCTTGGTTAAAGACATGATTTCTAACAGAGAAGGTTGTTAATGGTTCTTCTTTATTTTATCGCTTCTTTTTTGTGAAATTGCTATTAAGTTAGTACTCCATTATCATACGTTCACAGAAGCTGAGAAGAGGTATCAAATAAGGATTGAAGAACTTGAATCTGGAAAAGAACAACTTGCAAAGGACCTCTCTTTTCGCAACGACAAGTATTCCAAGTTGAAGAAGCAACTACAAACCATCAGTAGCAAATTTCAATAATGATGTCGTCTGTTTTCGCAATCAAACCATTAAGACAAATTTGCGATGACCACAATATTCCTCTTTTCTTTATCCTTGTCTTCTTGAAGGGGTTCCTGAAAATATACCTTCCTTAGATGTTTCTGATAGTGATGCTAGCGAAGAAGAGGAGTCTGATGAAAAAGAAGAATGAACTGAGAGATAACTCCATTTTCCTTTTTCTCTTCTTGTGATATTTGTACATTCATCTCTCTAGCCTTCCATTTTTGTAATCTCTTCTCAGAATCTATCATATGAAAATAAATAACAAGTTTTTACTCTAATCATTCCCATACTTGCCTCTGTTATTTATTTTCACATGAGAGATTAAATAGATAATCTTTAAGTAATAATACTTCTTAGTTTCGCAACTGCTGTTGCTAACTCTTCAAATAAATTTAGAAATATAGCCATTTTCGCAAGCTTATTTGCTTACTCAATTTCTTGTGTGGTCTTATCTTCATTTATGTTGAAATTCATCATTGCGACAAGATCGCAGGACGTCTTTACATTTTCTTGTAATGACCCATTGATCTTGCCTTATCATTGCTTTTGTGTGGTCTTATTGTGCCTTCCTAGTTAAAGGTCTTATTTTGCCACCCCTTATTGCGACAAAATCGCAGGACGTCTTTACATTTGCATGTAATGACCCATTGATCTTGTCTTATCATTTCTTTAGTATTTTTGCCTCTGCAGGATATTTTTCTTGCGACAATATGACGCCTAAATATTCTTGCGAACGTAAAGGCCCATGACATTGCCGTCTTTGTGACGAAATCGCAGGATGTCTTTACATTTTCATGTAAAGACCCATTGATCTCGTCTTACCCTCGCGTTAGTATTATTGCCTCTTTAGGATCATCGCACAAATATGACAAGCCTAAATTTTCTTGCGAAAATATAGCCTCATGACATTTGCGTCTTAAGACACTTATCAGCTCCCTAATGGAGGGTGCCGCCCTTATCATCTCACTGGTTTCCCCTTCAAGGAGGCGTATATCGGCCATACAAGACTAGCTCCTTCCATCCGGTCTTAACAACAACCAGTTGTTTTCGAAGCCTCTTATCCCTTATACCTATAGGGCTTATGGTTACGAGACTGCACCCTAAGTGGAGTTTTCTTCGCCGAGTGCAACATGTGCCAAGACTTGCCAAGAATGGCCGAGACACTTCAAATGCCCTGCACTCTTGGCTCAACCGTACCCTCGGCGCCTTGGTCATACACTCGACTCCTTGAAGAGACCCTCGGTCGTCCAACCAGGGTATAACCTTATATAGTTGGAAATCCAAGGTATCTCTCCCTTGATGGGCTTTATTGACCCCAAATTTTCATGACTCAGTTCCGGGCGGTGTAACCTTTTCCCCGAGCCATGTCAAGAGATACCCCTTATATGACGCACTTTATGTCTTACATTTGCCTCTTGCGAAATATCATTCGCGAACTAGGGTGTACGCCATAAAGGTTCGTCCCATTCACTCATTCTTTCATTTCTGTCAATTCGTTCAATCATTCATTGATTTTTGATTATTTCTTCTCATCATCTTTGTGAAATTATCGCATAGTCTTGCTTCGTTTTCTGCGATCTCGCTCTAATTATTTAACCGGATTTTCATATGTTCTATCTCGCGAGACTTTCGCGTACTCCTTCTTCAATCGTCATATTCTTTGTACTTTCGACAAATCTTTTTCCTTCAAAACATTTTTTTTTTCTAAAGTCAATTATTCATTTCTTACACTTCTTACTTCTGTTGCTTTCTGCTTCTTCATTTAAATTTCCTGATATTTCCTTCCCTTTTGCGAAATCCTCGCAATTTCCACTGTCTTCAGACATTGGTTTCGCAATGTATCTTCAGCTCTCACTTCTATTGCGTCCACCATCGCCTCCTCCCCTTCTTTGTGCTTCTTTAATGTTCTCGTTTCAGCTTCTTCTTTTGAGCAGCCCTTTCCTCGCAAGATTCCACTTCAACTTCATAGCACTTTTGTCCTTCAGTCTAATCTCCTTTTATAACTCCAACACCACTGGGATGAGGAAATTTGATGCACTGGTGGTAAGTCGATGCTACGCCCAAGATCTCATGTAACCAAGGTCGCCCAATTAATGCATTATATGGGGATTCCACATCGACTATGCAAAACAAGATTTCAGTTGATAATCCTTTCAGTGGTATTCGCATACGAGTTTCTCCTTTAGGTTTATTGGCAGTACCATTAAAACCATAAATCTTATAGGTTGAAGGTATCAAATCTTCGTCTTTTCCTCCCATAGTCTTGTAAGTGTGGTAAAAAAGGATATTTACAGAGCTTCCAAAGATCAATTAAGATTCTATTTATTGCCCATGAATTTTCTCGCCCCATCATCTTCATCATCAACAGTTTTGGGTTAATCTCCAATCTTACCACTAATGGACTGTCATGCATCTCGCCACCTTCGGTGTACTTCTTCAAGCGGTAAAAGAAATAATCTGCGTTTGCCATTCTTTCATGGCGATGTCTTCGCGATGTTCATTACTTCTCTATTGTCAACATCTCTTGCGAAAACCCTACCGAGAACACTAACATGAAAATCTTCAATTGTCCTGTCATTTAATGTACGATAGAGTTGCATGTAACAAGTTTTTGGCCTTCGCTCCAACTTCTACTACAAACGTTTCTTTCCCTTTTGTTGTATTTACTCTGTGAATTTCTCGGAGGTGTTGGTAATGGTTGAGTCTTCTCTTCACATTTTAAGAAATGATTTAGCTTCCTTGGTCTATCATTCTCGAGGATGATTCTTTTACATTCCTACAATCATTCGTTAGGTGTCCATGAAAATGGTGATAGGAACATAATTCATGACTTCATCACACTGGGAGGCGGTTCATTCCCCATGTTCCATGGTGTAGGTATGTTTTCCATCAAGATTATAGCTTCCCATATTTTCTCTACACTAGCGTTCAGAGGGGGCATCTTGATTTCTTCCCATACTACCCTAAGACCTCGCTGCCCTCTATGATAATTATGCCTTTGACCTCCATCAGTTTCTTGCGGTTGATCAAGCCTTTGCATTTTATTATTTCCGCCACGGTTGTAGAAATTTCTTTCTCTTTCAAATTCTTCCTGATCGCGACTTCCCATGGCTACCAACTTTGTCGACCATCATCCTACGGTATCATCATTACTTGTTGACCTTTGCGAGGTACTCACCTTTAACACCTCAATCACCCCAAATTTGCGTGTTTATAAATTTGGGTAACAAACTTGCATTCGCATCCTTGAATTTGTATTCGCGATCTCAGGTATGATTCCATCTCATTTTGCTTTTCCTCTAAAGCAATATACTCCTCCTGAAGCTCTCGCAACTCAATCATTGTGATTGTATTTTTGACTCTAAAAATTTGAATATATAACAAATTTGTCGCGAACATAGCATTAATGAATGATAAGATGAGATATGTCTCCTCCACACGACCAGCCATTTCGCTACACATTGTCTTCCATCTCACACAGCTTAGATGCTTCAAACTTTCACCAACCCTTTGTTTTAACCCAAATACATCTTCAATACCAGGTCGCGAGGAATTATTACTTATATATGCCCCTAAAAATATAGCCTGCAAGTGATTGAAAGATGTTATTGTGTTCTTCGGTAATCCTTCAAACCATTTCAAAGCTTCTCCTATCAAACTTGATGCACAATATAGCATCATGATTCTCCCATTGTAACATACATCTCATATAAGCTTTGATATGTTGTATCGCACAAGTTGTTCCATCGAAAATGCTGGTTAATGTAGGTAAGTTGCACTTCGGTGGTATTCCTCCTAATTATATCTCTTGTGTGAACGGAGTTTTCGCAGCTTCTTCTATGGCTTCATCCAACTGTCTCTTTCCTCCTCCCCTTTTACTGTTCATCATTCCTCTCATTTCTGCCAATTCTCTCAAAATTTGTTCATTTACATCGAAATTTGAATCCATTGGTCTTTTTAGTTCCGCTTCTCTTCTCCTGCGTTCATGTCTACTTTGACTTTCTTTTTCATCATTCTCTTCTCGTCTTTCTCTGCGATCTTCTCCTTCATTTCTTTCACGAATTCGCACACCGTTATATCTATCAATTTATCTTCTTTGTTGCCTATCAGCTCTCCTTTGTGCTCTTTCATATTCTTCATTAATATTATCATTGTTGCGATTTTGTTCTCGCCTTCTTTCTCGATTATCATGATTATTCTCGCGAATTGCCTCTTCCAATTCTTGATTTTCCATTTCTTCTTAATCTTTCCCTCTCGCAGCTAGACGTGCTTGTTCAAAGATAGTGTCTTTCAATTTCATCTTCAATCTCTTTTTGCTTCCTCCGTGCTTCTCCCCATGCAATATTCTTCTTCATTCTTCTTGATTTTCTTCATCAACTGGATTATTCCGCCCGACGCCGCATATTTCCTTGATTTCCACCATTCTCGCTCATTTTGAAGAGTCTCGGACGTGGGATATAACGATCTTCCATCATTTCTCTTCCTCGCAATGTTTTGTGCCTGGATTTTGTGCTTCTTCTTGGTTTTCTTCATCAAAGCATTTTCTCTAGGTAAAATTCTCCTTCTTTCCTCTCTAACCGATCTTGAACTTGACCTTGTAGTGCTTCTACCTTCTGCTTTGTAATCTGATGTTTTCCATCCTCGGCCATGATTTTTTCTTGTCAAATTTGCACGCCTCCTCCGCCTCTAATCGTCTCTCTTCATGTATTGTTTGTCTCAATGCCTCTAATGCTCGATCTCTTCATTTCCATGAATTATTTCTCCAATCCCTTCTCGGTCTCTCTCCTCTTGTCCATTGTTTACCAATTGTTGTTCTTCTCCCCTTTCGTCCACAGAGTCTGATCTCCAAGTATGCACGCTTACTCTATCATAATCCACAGTTCTATTTGCTACTGGTTGAATTGGTGATTGAATTTGGTTTTCTTCATTATTCCTCATGTTCATTCTTGAGGATTCTCCCATTTCATTTCTCCCTTCTCCAAAGAAGTCTCCTACTCCTTCTAACATGCTTGTTGGTTGTTCGGATGCATTTGTTCTTCTAGCCATTTCTTAATTTTGGTAAACTGTTGAAAATTATATGAAATTCCTTCCCTACTACTCCAAATTCTTTCAAATCACGATGTCAATCCTTACTCTCTCCCTGTTTCTAGCGCCATTATGTAGTTGCAGGAAATCCTACACTACACCCCTCACAAGAATCCACACAATTAAGACATTTAAAGATGAACAACTATGATTTTTATTGATTAATTCCTTGAATGTTTACAAGATAAAATGGAAAAGAGCTAAATAAATTACAATCACTACAAACTTTCTCTCTCTTAATGACTTGCCTAACACTCGAAAAAGATCTCTCTCAAATGACTTGCTCGACTCTTTATATAGGGTAGTACACAATGGATGACAAATTGTCGTCCTTTATTTTCGGAATGACTTGCGAAGTGTCGCAAGCGTATAAATGCATAATCTCGTGACGCTCATAGATCTCGCTAAGTCTTCACACCTTCTCGTGTTCTCGGCTATCGTCATCAATTGCGTCACTTATTTTACTCGCTTGCGACGCCTTCGCTATGTCAAGTCGCTTATTGATCTCGCCAAGTATTGATGTCGCGATATTCTGATCCTACAGGTAGCTGGACCGAATATTATATAATTAATTAAGATGTTGATTGTTGGATCAACATAAAATTATTAGTGTTTAAACTTGCTCAAAATGATGATTTACAGAGCATTCATCTTCAAAACCCTAATTTTGATCGATTGGCCGATCGCTTGGTGATTTATTGAAGTGAAGGAGGGAACGGATACATGGGATGATGGACGACCATGTAGTGCCCAGTGCTCAGTAGAGCATGCACCAAGGTCCTTTATCACCAATTGGTGAAAGGATGATTAAATGCTGGTTTAATCATTTATTAAAATAGTGTTTCGCCCCGAGCATTAGGTAATAAAACCTAATTATGGAGAAGTGAGGGACCGACCAAGGGTCATGGGACCGGTCCCGGTGGTCGAGGGACCAAATGACGGTCGATCGAGCGAGTCCCAAGTTGGTTGAAGAGAGTTTGGACCCAATATGAGCAATTGAGAGCAAATTAGGTCAAAATTATGAAGATGTGTGGGACCGGCTCTTTGCAAGCCTTAGGCCGGCCTTGGCCTGTCAAGAAAGCATGCTTGTGTCACCATAGCGTCCGTATCTCAGTCCTGAGAGTTTTGGTATTTTCTTATGCACGTTTGAGCAATATTTTGGATTTTCAGAAGAGTTTGATCTTGACTGGAATTCTTGATTTTGCTCGAATGAGCATGTAAAACTTTGCTCATTTGATCAATATTTTGAGCATATTAAAATAATAATATTTTAATAGTTTTTGTGAGTAGCCTAGCCTAATATGTGACCATTTGACTTTTTGTCTTTTCACCGTTTGAGCAATATTTGAGAAAATATGGAAAAACAAGGGTTTTTGCTCAAACGGAGGAGTTTCATGAGATGAGGGAAATAATAATTACGAAAAACAAGGGATTGCAAGGTGTGGGACCGAACATGGCTAGGGAATGGCCGGCTGGCTGGGTAGCTCGGTCCCGTGACACCTTCCCCTATTTTTATTATTTTTCATCGTTTGAGGGAAAATATGGAGAAACCGTGAGTTTTGCTCAAACAAGGAAATTTGCCCGAATGAAGGAGTCTTCATGACATATTGAAAATAATAAAATAAGAAAAAATAAAGGAAGATGCATGGGGGACCGGTCACGGCGGCATGACCGCCGGCCGGTGGCCCACTCCTAGGTGCCTCTTTTTATTTTATTATTATTATTATTTTCTCTCTATTTTGCGTATGCTTCCTCGTTTGTCCATATTTTTGAATGCTCGTTCGTGCATTTGGGTGATCGTCGCGGCATCAACGCTGAGTACACTTGCACCATTTTCTTGGGGCTTACTCTGATAGTCCAGACGCCCTAATTCATGAAATTCAAATGGAGAATGATTCATGAAATGGAGTAATAAAAAACGAATTGAGTATCTATTACTAATCCATGGAATCTAGTCGGGGAATTCAAGGAACAAAGTAATGAGATGAAATGGTTATCTATTACTAACCCGTGAAATCCAAATGGGGATTCTGGGGAACAAGTAGTAATGAGATATAATAGATTATTTTCTAGGAATTCAAAGTGGGACGAATGTCACGATAGAATTAATATATTTGCGTAATCGAGATATAAGATAATTGAAGCATCATATTCCTTCTTAGGGTTGTATAGTCGTGGAACAACAAACGGCATGACGTCCCGAAGGCGTTAAGCTCTCTAACAAACATTATGTCTAGAGAACCACCCAATCATCAAGATTCTATACACGATCTCTACGTAGTCGTGGAACAACGTGTAGCGTAACGTCCCAAGGCGTTAAGCTCTCTAAAAACAATTATGTCTAGAGAACCAACCAATCATTTAGATTATGTGTAGAGGTGTGTCTCACTACATAGTCGTGGAACAACGTGCAGGCCAGACGTCCCGAAGGCGTTAAGATCTCTAACAAATAATTATGTCTAGAGAACCGCCCAATCATTAAGATTCTACATGAGGTGATGATGAAATGTGAAGCATCGAACACTCAAATGGGGAGGCCTTTCAAGAAACATATTCATCATATCTCTGAGAGGAACGCTCACTCAATCAGAGATCGTGAAGCGGTTCACGGATTGTAAAATATGAGTCGTCACACGCGTTCCTGAAGCCGGGTCAGAAACATGCAGTATCATGATTTTACGATTTTGATCTTTGTCGAAAATCCACCATCAATATTAAGTCCCCTGCTAAGTGAGGGACAGTCATGTTCCGCAGTAAGCAGTAGATGGTGATTTTCCAGTTGACGAGACAAGCAAGCTTGAACTTCCGTCGTACAAAGGCATTTTCGAATCCCGATTTGCTCCAATGGTGTCATGTACGAGCAAATGCCTGTAAGGACTCGACGTTATGATAGAGTGGCATCCCGTGCATAACTTCGAAGCACCGCCGGGTCCCTGCTTCTACATGAGACCTCACATCCCCATCCTTTCTTCAAACTTTGTAACCCATTCTTTATAGTGTATGATTACTAACATTCTTCAAGAAGTAAATATGTATTCCACCTCATTCAGCCTTATTCCGCATCCCATATTACATCATAAAACCGAAACGAAGAACATACACTTCTACCAAGTTGAACCTCTGATTTGTAAATCACATCACAAATCCATCTTTGTGTAACCACCGGTTGAAACATTATCTTCAAAACATATTTCTCCACCTAAACAATAAACCATCGTTCAATTCCAGGTTTAATCACAACATCCCATCCATGGCTCTGATACCAATTGTTGGGAAAATTGGCACCCCGAGCGCAGCGGAAACAGGATAACAAAGGGCAATTGGTTATTTGAACCAAACATGGGAGAAATAATAAGAGAGAGACAGAAGATAAATAAGAACACATAACCACAACACAAGATATATGTGGTTCACCTTTACAAGCTACATCCACTAGCCAACACCACCGTAAAACTTCCTTTGAATCAAAGACCATTACATGCTCTTTCCGTAACCCAAGACAAGACCCAAAAAGTTAGCAAGACATACTCGAAACACCATCGAATAAACCATAGAAAACCGATATTTATAACCATTCCTCGAACCAAATCATATCTTTTCTTCTACACCATCTTCACAGCTGCTAGTAACAGAGGAGAAACATGGAAACCATCTAGAAACTTAGTTTAGGCAAAGCCCCAAACCCTAAACACTAGAACACCAAAATCCTCTCTCTACAAGTTTTTCTCCCACACCGATATTGACCTTCACGGTAGCACACGATCTTCCCTACCAAAGAGACCAAAATCCTAAACACAAGGATTTACCACTCTTCTAGGTTGGATTATCTCTACACCTCTAATTATAATCCTTTATATAGAGAAACTAACTTGGCCCTTAATAAACCCTAACTTTGGAAACAAGTTTTCCTAACTTAGCTCTTAAGATTTCCTAAACTTTAGGAACAAGCTTGCATAGGATAGAGTTTGACTTTTGGTCAAACTACAACCACCAGCCTAAATCCCACAGTTCTGATGTTGTAGGCTTTCTTGCCATGAGCACAAACGATTTGCGGGATCTTTCAGAAAAGATTTAAAGCTTAACAAGGCTCAACTTTCCTCTTCATGGCATCCATGAGAGATTGATGTGCATAAAATGATGCTGATCAATAAAAAGAACAAGAAATGAAGATGGATAAGATGTGGAAATGTTGATACTATTTGAGTGATCTTAAATGAACATGCTAGTATCTCTAATGATTGGCTTAGCTATAGACTACTATTTATAGTTTTAACATTAGCTCTCCATTATCACCTAGAGAAGTGAACTATATGCGACTTACTTAGTCTACTTTGCTTTGCCGTTTAGGTAGATACATGATGCAGACATCAGGGGCGGAGCCACGTGGAAGGGTGGGTATGCAATTGCCCACCCAGCCTAGCTGGATCCCAAGCCCAATGTGACCACTTAAGCCAAATTTTTGGCATTTTAGCCCATTTTCACCCCCTGAATAACCCTGTTTTAGGGCATACGTAAAACTTTCAGGGCATACTGAATAAAGACAAAATAGGGATGTAAATATCAAAATCAATAACCCCTTAGCCAAATATTTTTAGTAATGGCAAATCCGCCCTTTTAGGATTAATGTTAATTTAATGATTAGTTATAATAATCCTGATTAGTGATTAAGATAATTTAGTTATATATGTTTGAGTAGATGAAAAAAATTGAGGAAAAAAAAAAAGTTAGGTTTTTTTTTTTTGAGGGAGAAGGGGAAAGTGAGAAAAAAGCTCGTATTTTGATTCAATGGATGAGGAGGGTCAATCTTCACCAAACTCAAACTCAAACTCAAGCACAAACTCAAGGTGATGATTTTTATGAGCCAAATTCAGATGATGAATACATATATGAGAAACCCAATGCTTCTAATACACAGGTACACTTCTATCTTAAACAATCTCGCTTTTGTAGCTTAAAATCATCAAAAGTTTGTGTTTTTTCACTAAGGTTCTATGAAGTCCTGGATGAACAGTTCTGGAGAATAAAGTGTTATAATTATGAGCCGAACCTACTTTGAAGACCATAGTTCTAGCTAGTTTAAAATTTTTATAAGGAGCCGAACCATACACTGGAACTTCAAGAAAGTTCGTTAAAGGTTCTACTATATTGTAAAAAATTGTAAGAGCCGAAACTTTTGACAATACATAGTTCTAAGACTTATTTTGAATATCGTAATAGCCGAACCTCGTAATGTGCTAGGTTCTTGCACGTATTTAGATTATAGTACTAGCCGAACCTCTCCATTAATTTTTCATTGTATTATCTTACCTTGTGTTATTCTTTGTAGATCGTGCTTGATGGACATGTATCAATGGAAAATAAACCTGATCCCGTAGACATAATTCACGAAATGTAAGAGATAACGTTTGAAATGTAATAGTATTTGTTTAGTGTAGTGCATTTTCTTCATGTTTTTCGTGCGATTTTGGAATTTATCAACCGAAAAAAATGAAGAAAAATGCACAACACTAAACAAAGTCATTATATGTCAACACTAATCAATTCTATCACTACCAAAGAACAATTTCCGAAGTAAATCAAGAGGTTCTACTTAGCTCCAAAAAGAAAATATAAGCCAACTCAACAACTATCGCTGATTCTTAAACACAAAGAGTTGTTCCTACTTATAATTCAAAAAAATTCTTTCAAGCCGAACCCTACCACCATTAGTTGATTTTTAAACACAAAGGACATGTTCGGCTTATATTACAAAAAACGCTTTCAAGCCGAACTCATATACTTATACGATTTGTGAAAATGAAAACAACATATGTTCTGCGTAAAATAGTTTTATCGAATACGCCTAACCCTCTATGCATCTCTATTCTGTGACTAGGTTCTATTGAAATTTCATGTAATTTCATGCCGAACTGTTCATATACACTTACAGAAGCTTTTGTGAAGAACAGCTTAGGCTAAAAACGCAACTCAATTTTGAGCCGAACTCAAAGATCAGTATCCGCTAAAAACACTATTTTTTTTTTGGAATTAAACCCATTTAATCGATGAAAAACAACAAAATAAGAGATTGGGTTTGTAAAAGTTACTTTCTTATCCTAATTTCCAAATTGGAGATGCAAATTGGTTCAATTCTCTCGGTTCAATTGGTGGTTGATTTTCGCTTTCAACACCTTCATCTTCAATTGATGGATTAGAAGACGATTTGGTTTGCCTAGTCTCTGCTTTTTTCGTTGTACGAGTCATTATGTAGTTGAGTTTAATTGACGATCAAATTTTTACGAATCGACGATTAATCACGGTAACGAAAAAAAAAAATCGTGGGAAGGGGAAAGTTCGGCTAGAGGAGGAAGAAGAAGAGATGTTAAGGGAAAGTGGGAATTAAATAAATACCCCTCCTTTTCATGGGTCTTCACAAACACCCTTAAAAACTTTATAAATACCCCTAAAGGGTATATTTTAAGTTTTTAGGGTATAGTTTTTGGCACATCTAAGATTATATTAAGTCAATTCAACCTCCGTAGAGGTTGGGCTGACGATTTCACGCGTCAAGAACATACTAGTTCATTTTCATTATCCAAAAAAGTAATAGTTCATTTTCATTATCCACTTAAAATAACCCCTTAGGGGTATTTGTGAAGTTCATAGGGGTATTTGTGAAGACCTTGAAAAGGAGGGGTATTTAATTAATGTTCCCGAAGGGAAACTGATTTTGATTTTTTAGAAAACTGATTTTAGGTTTTTGTATTAAGGGTAAGGATAGATAGGTAATTGAACTACCCATAGGATACCCCTTATAAGGTCACCCAAGATGAGAATATTGTTTTGTATGCCCTGAAAGTTTTACGTATGCCCTAAAACAGGTTCCTCCCCTAAAACACGAGGGGATTAGTAACTTGCCCACCCATTTTCTAAAACCCCATTCCGCGCCTGCAGACATCCATTGCATTAGGGTCCATTTATATAAATAATTTGAGACTATTGATAATTCGAGATAAGAATCATGTGGAAATTTTTTCGAACAAGACTTATGGAGAAAAATACTGACTTCATGAGTCCGTTCATTGCGAGTTTAGTCATTTAGACCCGTCAAAGGGATCGTTGAAATATCACACTATGCTATTGTAAAGTTGGACCCGTTATGTCCTTTTACAAACAAACAAAAAAATGGATTAGCTAGGAGCTTGCATATCTGAACCGTAATTAAAGCCTACGAGCACTTTTGAACTCCCTTCTTCAATAACAGCTGATAAACGATTAACAAGTTTGTTCACTTGTTTAGAATCGGTTGTCGAATAATCCGATTCAACATCTGGTTGTTGTGCTCGTGAAGAAGAAGACATCAACCTGGATTTTTGAAAATAAATAACGATATCTTGTTCAAATTTGATATTGATCTTCTTGTTGCCATAACAATTCAGCTTGGCTTGGAGATTAGCGACTTGTGCTCATTTTCTTTTACCTTGTTCGAGAGGGCCTTTATTGGCCGAGTGGCCCGATTCGAGAGATAATAACGGGAAGAGGGTTCTTTCTTCGAACAGAAGTCATAAACTACTATTAGCTCCTCCCTACTTTAAAAGAAATAATTATTAGGGTTTGTTTATCGATCTTTCTAACAAAAATTCGAAGTCGAAAACTAAAAAACTTATAATAATGTCTAAAGCTGAAACCCTAGAGGAGTTCTTGAAGGAATGTGGCGATTCGTTTGCTGATTCGTTTGCTAATAAGGCCGATACAATTATTAATAAGCTCGATTCCATTAATAATTGTGCTGAAGCTGGTGTGGCTATTGGTGCGCGTATATGTTGCTTACTAGATGACCGCTACCACGGTGGGATGGCCGACCCGAAAAATTGACGTAAAACTAAATTTTGTGTTCACAATTTAGTTCCGCCGTAGGAGGGAAAATATTATTTTTCCGGATTTGCACGAGGTATAATTTTTCCAAACACGACGCGAAAGATCATTTTCCGCATAAGAGGTCATGGTATATTTTACTTTGCAAATAATTTGGTGGTGATTCAACACCATATGTTGTGCTTTTCATTTTAAAATTAGTTCTTTTTATACTTAAATCAATCATTTTATTTTTCTTGTAGTTTTTTTCATTTTTTTAAGATATGTCTAATTTTAAGCTATGCCTAATTTTTGGGGAGATAAGATACAAAATTTGGAGAATAATAAAAAAATTGAAAAACAAAAAATTTGATATCATTGTTTGTGCTCATTGCGTAGCTAATTTAAAGGCTTTCCAAATATATAAAAATTATAAAAATACGATTGTAATAAATATACGAGGTTTTTAAATATATAAAAATGCATTTCTCATTGTGCCTTTCTTTTTTTGGTTTATTTACGAAAAATGTCTAATACCTTATTCCCCTTCCTCTTTGGTTTATTTACGAAAATGCCTAAAGGAAAAAAAGGTAAAATTTGATTTAGAGGGACATCTTAGTCTTTTCCGTGTCCGGACCAAAATTCAATCTTTTTTGTGTAATTGAAAAAAATGTCACGCTTCACATTGACACAAAGTCACCATATATAGAGTCCTCCCTCGCTTCGCTCGGTCGGCCTAATTATTACCGTTGGTGGTGCGTACTGGCTTGTTCAGAGTAGACGTAAACAAACCTAAGAGTAAGAGCAACCGCAGTGGGCGACTAAACCCATTTATTTGGTAAAAGAACCAGACGTAGCGGGACGGATCATCGACCAAATCCCAGACTAAACCCAAATTTTGGACTATATTTAATCTAGGACCAAAGACTAAACCCAAATATAGTCGAGCGGTCGTATAGTCCACGCCTCACTACCAGGCGGGTATATAATCTACGCCCCACACCAGGCATACCCACACCAGGCGTGGTTAATACCTCCGCCCCATATATATATATATATATATATATTATTATTTTTTTCTTTTAAATGGGGCGTGGTTAATACCTCCGCCCCATGAATCTTTTTTAAACATTTTGAATGCGGCGTGGTTTATACCTCCGCCCCATTGTTTTTTTTTTCTTTTTTTTCTTTTTTTAATTTTTTTTTGAAATCTCCCCCACTCCAGGCGAACGTATAATCCCCGCCCCACCACCAGGCGAACGTATAAACCACGCTCCACCAAATTTAGTCTTCCACCCGTAGCGTCACACACTAGACTAAACCCAAATTTTGGTCTTGTTTTCCCTCTTTGGTCTTTGGTTATACTCGCACCACTACAGTCGCTCTAAGAGATGCTTTTATGAAGTATTTTTTTCATATATATATATATATATATATATATATATATATATATTATGAAATTGATATTCCAATTTCTTTAGGACAACGGGTTTACTTTATAATTAGGCCGACCGAGCGAAGCGAGGGAGGACTCTATATATGGTGACTTTATGTCAATGTGAAGCGTGACATTTTTTTCAATCACACAAAAAAGATTGAATTTTGGTCCTAGGACACTGAAAAGACTAAGATGTCCTCTAAATCAAATTTTACCTTTTTTCCTTTAGACATTTTCGTAAATAAACCAAAGAGGAAGGGGAATAAGGTATTAGACATTTTCGTAAATAAACCAAAAAAAAGGGCACAATAGTAAATGCATTTTTTATATATTTAAAAACCTCGTATATTTCAAACTACAAGTCGTATTTTTATAAATTTTATATATTCTAGTGAAACCTTTTAAATTAGCTACGAATGAGCACAAACAATGATATCAAATTTTTGTTTTTCAATTTTTTTTATTATTCTCCAAATTTTGTATCTTTTCTCCTTAAAAATTAGGCATAGCTTAAAATTAGACATATCTTAAAAAAAATTGAAAAAACTACACGAAAATAAAATGATTGACTAAGTATAAAAACAACTAATTTTAAAATGAAAAGCACAACATATGGTGTTGAATCACCACCGAATGGGATACCATGGTAAAATATACCATGGCCTACCTCGCATCGGAAAAATGATACTTTCACGGCCGTGTTTGGAAAAATTATACCTTCGTGCCGCCTCGGAAAATAATATTTTCACCCCTACTACAGAACTAAATTGTGAACACAAAATTTAATTTTACGTCAATTTTTTCGGTCGGCCATCCCACCGTGGTAGCGGTCATCTAGTTTTATCTTAATATTTACAAATTAATTTAAATTTTAATATATACTACGGTGTTCTTCGCCTAGTTAGCAATTCGGGATTCGGCAAACGTACGGAACGGCAAACGTAGGAGTATTATACGGTTTTGTAAAACCCAAATTCGGTCCAAAATTCGGTCAACGGGACGTGATTCGTCGCAATTCAAACAAAGATACGTATGTGTATAATTCGATTTATAAATGTGAGTTCGGCTCTGAAAATTCGGTATCTATTATAATAAATAGTTATTACTTATAACGACGTAGACTAATTTTTATGCATATTTGAGAGTTATTTAAAAAAAATAAACTTAATATGATGATATTAATAATATATACAATATTAATCATCCAAGAGGACGTGATATAGTGGTTTAGATGCACCTTCAAATCTCTTCAGTCATTTTTGTTTCATAAAAGTTACTACCTCCGTCCCACTATTAGTTGACCTAGTAGCACAATTTAAAAATGATTTATTTCTCAAACCATACCACGGATATTTATAAATTTTATATCATTGGAAAGAATTTTAAAACACCTACGTAACGAGTATAAACATGAATATCAAATTATATAAAATCAATTATTAATTAGACAAAATTAAAAAACAACTAGGTCATCTAATAGTGGGACGGAGGGAGTACAACAATGTCTAATATTGAGCTGTGTATGCTCGGGAGGCATAAAGCCCAAAAAGTGGGGCCTTTAAAAACGTAAAAGCTAAAGAATTTCTCGAATTAGCGGATTTATTATTCGGGATACGTAAAGTTCATGAATGATTCGCGAATAATCCGGAATGCCATATAATACGCGTCTTGGGTTCGGAGTTGCAAAAACGTCGCGAATAAGACGGTAAAATTCGGTGATATTTTGAAAAAAATTCGCGAATGATTCGCGAACTTACTAACTAAAATAGGTTGGATTTTCGTGATGTGGATGTAA